>RDRW01000809.1:0-47401 GCA_007896445.1 Puccinia hordei
ATGTGGTAAGTAGGCAATGTTTTCCATAGTTCTAGTTATGCGCATATGCTTGTAATTTGTTTCAGCTCAACCACATTTCATTCTCCCTGTAGTAGTCTACTTAAACTGACCAATTGTCAGTGGTAATTAATCATCAAGTCTGAGCCATTCCACCTTAAACCTGCTCCTTGGTCCAATCAGTGTCACCAAGATTGCCCCTTCTCTTTAGTCTAAAATTCTGAAGGTGAAATCCCAACAAATCTGGCATCCATTTCATTATTCAGTAAAGAAGAAATTAAAGAGGAATTTGTTATTAAAAGATTTACCACAAATGACACCCAGAGGACGCCTGGACTTAAAAACCACCTTCCTCCAGGTTTTTGAACATGTGAAACCACTTATAAACAAAGATCTGAGTGGTTCATAATTAATGAAACACTCCAGAATGTCCCAGAAAGTACCCAATCTCTGTGTATTATAATGTATGAAACAGAATGGCCAATTATCCAAAGGATATCCTCAAAAGCTCCCCCAAACAGTTGATAAATTGATAAAAAGTTATAATCCAGGCCCCTCCTAATTGTGTATCAAAAAAATAATAAAATAAATAACAATCATATTAAATAATAATTCTTTATGCCTCAATTCTTCTGAAATTGTTTCAGAAATATTCTTATAAATATCTTACCCTTTTGACATATCCTTGCACCTAGTGTAGCTAGATGATTTAACATCTTGGTATCACTGAGGCTGACAGCTATAGGCTTCCAAGTCTCCAGTCTTGTGACGGCAATGGGTTGAATCCAGAAGTGATCTTGGAATACATTGTGTTTCTGGGCTGGAGTTGGATGGGGAACTTGTGTGGTTGAATGATTTTTCTGGGTGATCCTGGTTGCAGAGGTTGAGATGGGATGGAATTGGACTTGAGATGAACTTGTAAAAACCCGGCTTCAGGAAACCCGCCCAGGGTCGGGGAACCTGGGGTTGCCAGGGTTGGAATATTTTGCGGGGAATGTCACGGTATCCGACGGCTAGTGTGTTTCGAGGGGTCTGGGTCTAGCATAGGGTTGCCCACAGGTGACTCCGCTGATGAACAAGCATGGGTCCGCAAGAGATCAAGTAAAACCCACCGACGTAAAGAATTGCGACAAGGCCGAATACCAGACACGAGGAGCCTGACGAAGTCCATAGATTGCCTTGATGTCCTCCGGCAAGACCTGTGACAATAGCCGTACGCAAAGCCGCAGACCGACTCGTGGCAGCGTAGGTATGAAGAATGTCGTTGACTGATTGAAGCAATCCTTGTTCACACAGGCTTGCTTTAAACTTTGAGACAGCGCCGTTTTCGTCAACCTTTTTACGAAAACCCCAGATTGTCCCAAGCAATCGATGATAGGGTATTGAAACGATCTGCCAGACTTTTAGATTAGCCATTGCGGAGAGCTCGGCTTGAATTGAATTCCTCCAATGTTCAGCTTCCACAGATGTGATCGCCTGAGTGTACGTTTGAGGAACTCCAACCGAGACATACGCTGTTGGAAACCGACCGTAACTCGGATCCTCGTGGTCTAGCAACAAGTGGCGCGCGGGGTAAAGTTGGCTGACCAAGCCACTTTACAGAGATGAGATGCTCTAAGCTTGCTCCTCCCTTAAGAAATACAGCATTGAGTCTAAGATTAAGGAATCTGAAATCTCCTTGTATTGCTCTCATGACGGAAATCCCTCCTTGGTCATCCCTACTCCCTCTGCCTAAAATTCCCACTCCTCAAAGTCAAAACTTGACAAAGAGCACTTAATGTACTGCCAAGTTACAAGTTGCAGTTGGTTATTCTTTTTTGCCTATTCCCTGGAAAACATCAAGATTGGGTGGGTAGCTAAAATTTGTAAAAAAAATATCCCATGCATAATATTTGCTGGAATTGTGCATGTTTGTAGCTCTTTTCCGCCTGAATCAATGATCAGGATAAACAAGCAATCCAATGGATCTTGTTTTCTTTCTCCCATATCTGGTGGATGACCATCCCCAAAACAAAGTCCAAGCAACCATATTTTAAAATTTACTGCAAGAAAAACTGGCTCAACTTCCTGCAGTTGACATGCATCATGCATTAACCAAGAGTCCATGGTAAATCAACCTGCTTATATGTGTAGATTTTTTAGCACAGCCATTGTGCAATGGGAGCAGTGACTGTAAATTGAAAATTGGTTGAGTCACCCTTTGAGAAAGTTGGGGGTAAAACCACCAGCTCTTTCAGAGTTTCTGCATTTCAAGTCCAGGAATTTTAGAAAAGGATTTTTAGAGTAAAATAGCATGTAAGAGTCCACAATCTTAAGGATTGGGGAACAGGATAAGAGATTTCAAATTTCCAAATGCCTTTCTGTACTTCTAATCCAAAAAATGGGATCTTGGCTTTTGCCGTATTCTTAAGAGGGGCCACATTTTTCATAAAAGTGATTAATTCAGTAGCTGCAAAAACCAGAATAGATCTGGTTAAATAATATGAGGCACTGAAAAGAAACCTTCTTACCTACCTGCAGTTGACATATGGAAAATCTGATTAATCTGGTGGTTTTGCTCCAACTTTTCTCAATGGGCAAATCAGCCAAGCTTAAATGCACAGGAGCTTTTCAAATTGTATAGTGACTGCGCCAAAAAACCTACATATTTGAACAGTTTTATTTTGTAAGGCAGTTGAGCCTGTTTTTCTCTCTGTGGGGAGTCCAGAGTACTCTACTTCCAGTTGTAAAAAAGTCACATTTTTTCAGTTTCAATGACAGTTGAATTGAATTATCCCATCAAAATAGACCACTGCATTCTTCCCTATCAAGCCAAGTAGTGTGCTCTGTAGAAAATATTGGAAGTGGCCCAATATTGTGTAATATCAGGAGTTAGTACTGCCAAACAATTCTGGGAAACCTCCTCCTGGTTGGAGATAGAGGGAAAGGCAACAACTGTAGTGAAGACTGCAGAAGAACTATTCCCAGTTTGCTACCAAAAATACATCAACATGTAATGCCACAAGAAGAATGCATTTTTACTGGTTCTAACCCACAGGCAAGCCAAATTTTGGCACTTTAACCTGCAGATAAACATTAACTTTTTAGAGAAGAACTTGAAAGTGGTAAAATTGATATGTTGATATGACCAGTTTCCCATGGGAAGCACAAGTATGTTCTAAAGTCCAGGAATATGGAAACCTCCACCTGGGGGTTTATTATTAGAGACTCAGTACAATTATTTTCAAATATGTTCTCTTGCATGACACAGAGCCAAATAGAGTCAAGTTGGGTAACACCACAACCATGTCCTTACTCTCACTATATCCACATGGGCTAGTGGAAATAAGCCCCTTCAATGCTTAGAGGCAGAGGGACTAGCTCCCTTATGTAAAGGGATGTGGCTAGATAGAGCCAGAACCAGTTCTTCTACACTTTGCTTCCTGTAAGTTAGAGTTTAACTTTAGTGGGACTTCAGCTATACAACTCAAACACTAGGGATATTGAAGAAAGAGGGGAAAAAGTTAAATAAGGAGATATTTTTTGGATTCTATAAAAACCCACTCACTCAATTATAGTATGAGGTAAATTTTTTTATGGTAATAATCAAAGGATTGTGTCAGCTATGTTTATGAAACACTGGCTTAATGTCTATAAAAAATCAAGGTACTATCACTGTGCTGAAAGGTTATCTCAATAATAATTAATATTCTTCTCTCTATAGTGTCCAAACTATGCACAGAGGATAACCCAAACTCCTTATAATTGTCTTATTTGATATAAAAATTAGTCAATCAGGAGAAGACTAACAGCTAACCTTATAGGTTTGGCTATCTTTCTGTATTTTTGAGAGATAAGTAACAATATAAATTGTTACTCAGCAGCTGGAAAGCACTTGAACTGATTGGCTACTGTCAGAGGTGGTAGGCTTGCAGCAACTGCTTTATAAGGAATAGTTCAAGTTCTAAGATGGGGAGGTTCTAAGGTAGCTTGATAACTAGTCCAGTAAATAACATGGGTTGGATAATAAAGCAATAACACTACTCTAAAAGTAGGAGGAGAATATTCAGATTAGTTACTAATGTGGTACTGGGTGAATATGCTGAGGATCCAATCCTATATTGAACAAGTGAAAAGAAAGTTTGTGTACTGTGGGACTTGAGCCCACAACTTCAGCACTCATGAGTGATTCTCTAACCATTGAGAAAAGTACGCATTGCCTAATGTTGAATACATTGTGATTTGTATGCTTGTGTGATGATGATGATGATGTATTGCCTCCAATGGTGGTATGAATTCTCACATGGATGTGTTAAAAATGTGTATCAATCAGTGCCTAGTTTGACACTTCAACATCCTAGGCCAGGAAATTGCCTCCTTTTATTTTCTTGAGGGCCTCAGGGGAAGGTTCTAGAATGTTGTTGTATGTTCCGCCCTAATGTATTACAATCCAAATGAACTACAATGAAATGTGAATTGTATTGAATTGAGCGCAGTATTTTCTATGTACCCATGACCTCATGACATGTATGTATAACCAATCACATCATGGGCCAATTTAATTAATAGAACAATACTGGGAAATTACCACACACTTAGGTAATTTCTTTCTTATTAGCATAATTTTATTATTCTTATATTTATGCAAATAAACTTATTGTATCTCAGCTTTTATGACAATACTTTCTAATCCATAATTTATACTTTTTATTCCCTTTTCTTAAAGTATCTTTATTCCATGACAAGTATATAGCCCCCAATTTTGGGGGGAGGGACTTAGAAAGACACAGATCAACACCAATCCGCAATCTGTGTCATGCAATCTAACAGTCCAACGTTGACCTGTTAGGTTGCATGTATTGATCCAGTACAAACCTTGCATGGTTTGTTTGGCTCCAGGAGCCTATTTCTTTTTAGATTTATAGTAGATAAAGTACTAGAAGGAGTAGGAATTTAGTGGTGGTTTGATTGAGCTACTCCACTTAATTTTACATTCTGAGTTGATTGATATAACAATATTTTATGATATGTTATTATTTAAAGTAGTAATAAAGTATTTCTGTTGTATTTTACTGTTTAGTCAGTTCTTAGGATACTCTGGAGTATCTCTAGGGCTAACAGATTTTGAGTTCATGAATTGATTGCTGAATAGAAGTCAGACTGAAAAGAAACAGAAAATATCAACAACACGATTATAAAAAATATATACATAGAAGAGAATAGAAAAGAAAAGAGAAGTATGATGAGGAAGACAAACATTTTGTGAGGTAGAGTTATTTTATTCAGGCAGGGGAATAACAGGACAGGAGACATAGCAGAGAGAGCTAAAGATAGTGCAAGAAGTGAGTAGGAAGAATTATTGAAGATATCTCACAGGAAAAGAGTAAACATTAAGCTATTGAAGAGGATATAGAAAAAGAAGGGATAAAAGGATAGAGAAGGAAGAGATACAGGAGAAAGAATGGAAAGAAGTGAGAATAACATAAGGAAGGGTTAAGAGAAGAGAAGGTATTTAGGAAGTGATGAGAGATTGTAGATTGTAGAAGAGGATTAGGTAGGAGTATGATTCAAGTCCATGGTTTATGTTCCAGTTCAACTTCAATTCACTAAGCCAATTGAGACTTGGTTGATCTGGTCTTGTTGAATATAATCCAAGAGTGAATTCTTGGATTTTATATTTCATTGGTTGAGATAAATTGATTTTCAATTGGTTGTGTCAGTTTCTGTTGATTGACAGTGATGACTTCAACCCAGGAAAGTATTCTGGCAGAATTGTTCAAAAATCAAGAAAATTGCACATGATTAAACAGTGGAAGGAATGCTTTGTCACATGCTTAAATTGAGTGTAGTTGATTTCAAGAGGAAGGATTTCTCAAAGTTAAAATATTGAGATCAACAAAAAATGAAACATAAAACCTTTTTTGCAGGAACTACCAACAATCTGCTTATGTGATCCAGATGTTTGCCTTCAAAGAAGGTTTTACATAGAAGTATGTCATGATGTGATATGCTTCTTTTTTATGTTTTGGATTTGAAAATACTTCAAAAAACATTGCTTCAACTCTCACAAGTTTACAATGACATGTGGAATACTTCAATCCAGCTTTGTTCTTACTTGAAGGTCACTTTTGGTGGCAGTAACTGCACATGCAATATTTTTTGGAGTAATCTAATAGTATGGTTGGAATAAGATTATTAAAGTTCTTATGTGTTAGCTGATAGCAGTTGAAGTGGATTTTCTTGGATCTTTAAACCCTCATTTGACCCACGTCCTCCTTTTTTCAATACCAAAAGAACCTAACTCAATCAGCCATGTTGTCATTTTCCAATAGAGATCTACTGGAGGACTTTCTGTCAAGATTTGAAAGCCTCCCAGAGCTAATTTTGAGCCTCAAAAGCTGGATTTTTCTGCAAGATTATTGACTTTTTTGACCTAAATCAACATCTGGGAGGCTCCCAGAATTGACAGGAAGTCATCTATTAGACTGAAAAAAGGAAAAAAAAGAGGAGGAAAAAGGGGTCTGAGTAGACAAATTACTGTCTAATGTATTTAGTCATATTTAACAAACACTTTGTATTTCCGCTTTTCTCTCTTTCTTTTTGTTTATCTTCTTTTTTGTTCACTGTCACCACAGGTTTGCTCCACCACCAGTCTCCATCTTCTTCCCTTTGGTCACAGCTATCTCTTACTCCCAAACAGATCTCTTTCTTCTTTAACCTCATCCACTTTGTTTTAATTGAGGGGGAATAATTGGCCAGTTACTGTTGGGTTTTGTACCAAGGGAAAGGCATTTGTGACTGCTTTAGCCAAGAGCATGGGGCAGGACCAGCATGCACCAGGCAAAACTGGGATGGGTAGGTGGCAGGTGAGGTGAAGGTTGTTCCAGTCTGTATTCCATCCATACACTCAGTGCACAGTGATGACTCCCTAAGGATAACAAAGTGGCCATTATAAGGCAAGGGGAGTTAGCTCTACCAAAGTTGTGCTGGAGTCACAACTGATGTTACTCAATGTCACCTGCCACCTTCTGCTGTCAGTTTTTGGCCGGTGATGTGGGTCATTAGCTGTGAAAACCTATGTTGCCTGTGTTTTCTGTCAGCAGAGAGGAACACTGCGTTGTAAAAAACCAGGTGCCTGAAGACAAAAGTCCCAAAGCTGGCAGGTCCACAATCGGTTCTTTAATTGATTTTCTTCAAGGCAATCAATGAGACTCCACATTATTTAAGAGCAAGATAACATCAAAGTTGGCATTCTACGGTGTTGTTGAAGGGAAATATGAAGAGCCAGACTACATTCTAGATGCCAAGAGCGATACACACTGTAAGGAAGCCTCAAAGTATGTATCGATTGATCCCCATACTTGGGCCTTTTCAAAATTGAGTAAGGTGGGCCAAGTTGTTTCCTGAAGTATCCAGTGACGATTTCTACAACTACTAGCAACACGCCACCTCCAGGAGCTAGTCTCAAGACCTATTGGTTGGTTGAAGAAGTAGGTATGATGAAACAAAATGGGTGAATTTAGCAAAATTTAGCCAACTCGTATGCATACGTTGAAGAGTCCATCGAAGTAAAACGAACCTTTTGGGATAAAACCCTTGTAGAGTGCCGCAGCGCCTTCTTCTTTTGCAATTGTAACTATAGCTGGATAAGTCCATCCGTATTTAGGTTTCTCACCCGGCAGCACTACGGCGTTTTGAATCCTAGATTTGACCACATCGACTGTTGGGTTTGACAGATTTAAATCAAGCAAAAACAAACACTGTGTCATTATTTTGCCTTTTTTGGTGTTTGGTTCCGCACTGAAAATTTGAATCGTCGCTGATCAATGGATGGATAAAATCTTACAAGGGGTATTGACCATAGTTCCCAAACAACCCCCAATCGATCCGGAGATAAAGTTATTGACCACCTCCCGAGTCTTAGACTGCCGATGTGGCAATGAATCAAAAAGGTTAATAGATTTCTCAATTGTGTTTTTTGTTTCGTTAGGGATCGTATTTTCTTACGTCGGCTTTAGGCATCATCGCTCTGATTTTGAATATAGAAGCTAGAGAGATTTGAGGTCTATCAATATGCCAGCTGAACCTCTCACATGGTCAAGATAGAGTGGTTGAGTGGCAACTACTTATACTTACCAAAGTAACCACCATTCCACCAACTGATTTTGATAAAGAGAAATCCATCGAGCCACGGTGGATTATCAAATGATTCGGTTGTGTTGTTCCCCGTCAGCATAAGAATAAGCCAAGCAGCTTTTCAGCGATTAGGCTTCTGTGAATCAAGTAAATTCGGAAACTGGAATAAGATTACTAACACATGTCTAAAAACAAAGGCGAAAAAAGAAGGAAACTATCAGCCTTTTCCATTTCTCTTTTTTTCTTTCTTCTTGCTGTAGGGCAATAGCGAACAAGCTCAACTTACCGCCAAAATGTAGATTCCAAGCCTCCGTAGAGGCCGAAAATTCCTTGGGCCTTGACAGTTTTCACGACTACATCTAATGGACCCTTGTAACTTGAATTCTAGGTGGGTGAAAATTATGTAAGGTTTACTATCAACTTGCCGGCCATCGACTTGCTAATATCGTTCTGAACGCACTCTATCCTGAAGCCTGATTTTGACCAGTTCGAATGGAACGACAACTATTGATTCTGTTGCGCCAGCGCTCATCCCAGTTAATAACGATAAGTTTTGCGTCAATTTATCCGAACCAGTCAATCCCTTGTAAGTAGTAGCCTTTCAGGATTAATAATATTGGCGCGGTTTTTGATTGAGTGATGAAAAACATGAATAATCAGCAAGTTTGATAAATTCGACATTCTAGACGAAAACAGGTGGTTGACTCACCCAAAAGTCATTTGCAGCAAATTTAACCGCTCGTTTAGGTGCTTCGAGCATTAAGGGTGGTACTAAGCCCCGGTAAAGTCGACCGAACCTTTGGCCATCATCCAGACCAAGTGAGATTGAGGATGTGCGACCCGTTGGACGGTGTGAAGTACGGATCGGAGCAAAATGATTAACTTACCCTTCTGTCTTGATGATTTTCTGGATTGAAGGATCAAGATCAAGAGGCTGATAAGTGTGGGGTTTGTAGTGGTAAAGTAAGTAGTTTATTTGACGACTGGACAACTAAACTGAACTTGAAAACAGTCAACCATTCCAGTATAGCTATCCTGACCGGGAATAGCCACTTTTCCTTGCAACTGAATTCTCGTCTTGACCTGAACATGGATGTTAACATGGATTTTGATTAGCAGGGGAGATTGTCGTCGGTTGAATTGATTTGAAGGAAGACTGACGACATCTGGGAGTTGAATGCAAAATATCGAGTCAATCGAATAGAGAGCTTGAGATAAGTGTCTTTCCCTGCGGCTACAAAAAATAGAGATCAAGATACTGACCAAGGGGATAAAGGCACAGCAATTCCGTCACACCCGCGATCGCCCCTGAATGGATGTTCAGCCAAAACCAAACGAAGAGAAGAAAGTTTAGTTACTGATGTAGACTTCGAAACAGAGAGTATGTCAAGAGTTTCCTACCGGCTGTAAATGTGTAGCCAAACGGCAAGGCTATACAATGAGAACCGCGGTCAGCATTGAAGACCGAACCAGATTAGATTAGTGAAGGACTGTGGTTGATTCGAGTGAAAGACCTCGATAAGCGTACGTTTGACCGGAGTTGGAGTACCCTTACGACCATCCATCGGTTCGTTTTAGATCTGGGGGAAGTTAGTCACAGTTAATAAGAGATGCGCTCATGCTCGAGTGACCCCACCCCCCCCTAAGGTTATAAGCATATTCCCCCTCTGGCTCCGAAACATCCCACCTCGAGGACCATCGATCATCTGGGCTGGCTCAGTACTTTGGCAGTGGGATCATGAGAGCCTTGTGACTGCTGATCAACCTTTTACCTTGGAGATCGGCAAGGAGAACCTGAAGTGAATAACTTGACACCTCGTATGAACAGCCCCTCTGCTCCTTGTGATTTGGGTTTATAGAATACTCTCCCCACAAGGGATATCATCTGATGGACATATGTACGTAGTAGGAATCCATATTATAACTAACAAGGGTCATATCAAACGTTGATCATAGACTACTCCGTCACAACAAGGGTAAATGGCTCTTTCCCAAGTCTTGCTGGCCAGAAGAACCACTGGCCGCGCTTTTAAATTCTAAAGCTCAATTAATAAGAAAAGGGTTAGTTTAGTAAGTTATATGAAGACAAGCTGATGATACAGGTTTGTACTTTTATGCTCGACTACATTTCCAGCCGTAGCTCAAGTATTCCAAAGGAAAAAGTTTAACTGGTATTCATATTGATAACGAAAATTCCTCTTGGTTGAATATTGGCTCAGTGTAACAACTCTCGTGGCGCTGGACTGTTTGCCATTCGACTTTGATAGGGTACTCTGACTAACATGATCTTAATCCAACGAGCAGTAATCTTTCGAGAGTTGTAGGTTTGTCTCACCCTCTTCCTCAACGAACCTTCGGCGCAGACCATGTTTATAGCTATGCTCACAATACTAAAACGAATAATGTCTATGGGTAGTTCGTAACCAGAAAGAAACCGATTGAGCTCCGCAAGCGGAAGATCAGAGACCGAGCGGAGGATTAATGTGTTTATAAGTAATAGATTCAATAATTACTTACTAATACCTCTAGCTAGGCAAATTTCCATCCGGGGCGCTAGCTGCCTCATCAACAACTTATCAAACAAGCTTGAGTTTTCCAACGATCACCGCATATCGGTTCGATTTATTTAAACGAGACCACGCTACCCTCGTCACTTCGAGCTTTAGTGACCCATTCACCGGAGTTTTCTTCATCCACTATGTCGACATCATCCTCCTCGTCAAATGGTCTATCGAACGAACTTTCACTCGTTAACTCTTTATCATTGTCATTAAATCCTTATCCACTTATACTACAAACTATCGTCGATCAGCAAAAGAAGCTCAGCCACCACGATCTCCCGAGATTTACGATCATACTAGGCGTCGTCCATATTATTCTCCTACTCGTAGCCGCATCCACTTTACTCTTAAAGATCTTTAGGCGTCGAGATGGGGAACGCAGAAAAGTTTGGCTCTGGCGAAAACATTACGCCTCCAACCAGCCGATCCCATATCTTGTACCCAATGGGAATTTTGCCATTGAGGCCTTACAAATATGCGGTTGCGTATGTTATCTTTTATTTGTCGGCGGCGTTTACTGGGTGGCCAAGTATCCCGAAAGTACGCCAGACTTTGTTCATGCTGGTATAATGTTTTGGCACGCAGTAGCGCTGGTACCAGGTACGTTGGTTATTGTTTGACACCCAGTGTTCTTTAACTCATGAACCCCTTGGCTTAGGATATATTGCATTCTGGTTGTGTGGATGGGGTACATTTTACATTGGGCGAGTGGCATCTGAGCTAAAAGCAGAAGATGAAGATTAGAAACCATCATTTTTTTAACTCGTTTTCATCGTTTATGACCAAACCAGATACCTGGTACCTGCAAGCGGTAAATCTTCCCCCTCCAAGAAAACTATCATCGAGCATCCTTTGGTGATGAACACGATCTGCATATCGGTTCCAGTCTTAATTACGGTTTACTTTTTTGGTGTTGGTATTGCTATGATGGTCCATCTCAGACAAGTAATTAGTACCTATGAGCTCGTGACATTAACACTCAATCAACTCTCGAATCGATGGAAGGCCAATGATCCGACGACTCTCGAAAACAACAAACTTCTCTTTGACCTCTTTATTAAACTTTCCGCAGAAGCAAATCGCCTCATCGGCCTAGCTCAGGCGGAAGCCTTGGCTGGGGCTGGCGTATCGTTGGTCTTGATCACGGTGATTTATTTCATATCAAGAAGTAAAATAGGAGACTCGTAGTGACTAACACCACTTTCTCTTCTTATCGTTTTTTCTGAATAGTTTTATATTGTCACTACAATCACTACCGCGAAATTAATGAGAAGTTCGATAATGATCGCCAACGGGAGGAAATCGATTTTCCAGCCTTCAGAATCGCAAGGAGAATCGAAAGATTCTCTCAACTCAAGCGTCGCAAAGCGTGGCTTGATATCTAAACCACAACTACCCGGACTCACTTTCAAAAATCACACTTCTTTGACAAGATTGCAGAGAAGTTATTGTTAGTTTCTATATCTATTTTCAGAACTTCAGCGTAGCACTAATTTCAGGACGCCAAAAAAAAAACTCCTTCTTTTGATGGTCCAAAACCATTCCGTGATCAATTCACAGATTTCATATGCATAAGTTCGGGAATTATGGCTGTGGCTTTAGGGTTAAATTTTTCGACCAGCGTTATTTTTGCAATCAAGATGAAAGTGTTGGTAATTGAGTGAGGTTTTTTTCAAAAAAAAAATGATAATCTGAAGGCACATGAAGCCCATTTTGAAAGAGGACTGAAGAAGGTGAACCGAAAAACAGGACCGAGTGGCAAGCTAGAATCCTCGACCTGATAACCGGGACAACTGTCACCTTATCAGTATCGCTGTTTCTCCAGAGTGTAAGCCCGATCGGCAACTAAAATTTGCGAGGGAATTTGGTGTAATGTTTTTTTTAATTACCTTGTTTCTACCACCAGATCACGTTGACGATCTGGGGCTAGCACTACCATTGTTTATGGGGGACATGCGCCATGAAATCAATGGTTTTCTTCTCGGCTACTTTCAAGACGACAATTCCGACATCTCTGCCGTCGAGTCAGGTTCGCCATACACTCGTTTTTCTCTCGATTCGACCCACTCATATGACTTCACGAACTTCGTTATTTATCTCCAGTTTTCATAAATTATCCATCTATCTAGCCCCTTCGGTTATTGGCTGCCGCGTGTACTCTTGCTTGAATGAAGCTTTTCGGCTTGCAGCTTGAGCCACACAATCATAAGAACATATGCCTGACTTCAAATACAATGATTGTGACATAATTTTTTTTTTTTTTTTTTTTTTTTTAAGTGTAATTTTGGCCTTTGGCATTGCACACTATGAAGAAAACATATCAGGATGCATACAAAATAGTAAGCACAAAAAATCAGGAGACAACATAGCCAAGTGGCTGTTATAACACATACGCGGTGATCAAGTAGCAAATAGATAGAAAAAAAGAAAAAAGGAAAGGAATCAAAAGAAAAGGAAAAAGAAAAGAAAAGAAACAACCAGGGGGTGGGAAGAATGCAGAGGCGGTTCTTCAATTTAGTATTTGTTTAAGTACTATCAAGTTAAGTAAGGAAATCGGCTGGTTTCTTTGACAAAATCAATGAGAAATGTGTGCGCCTTCTTGAACTTCAGCAATAGGTGTGGTTGATTTGGATTAACAGGGATTCGAGCGCTTCTTGCTTTTTTGATGAGCATACAACGTAAAAGACGGTACTGCGGGCATAGATCCAGAAAATGGGCAGTGGTCTCCCGAGCAGGGCAGTGGGGGCATGTAGGGTCCATCAGGCGTTTGATCCTGAAGAGATGAAAGTTGAGAGGCGAGTGGTTGGAGGAGAGCTGATTGAGAAGGGCGGAGTACGCAATGGTGTGGGGGGAACATCGTTCCTTGAGTATTTTGACCGGAGGATTTTGCAGATGAGCTCGTAGCAAGGACACTGCTTTGGATGCACTGGCAGGCAGGGTTCCATCCGGATTTCTGTTTCTTGCGGTGGCCTCTTTGGCCAGGAGGTCAGCGGCTTCATTCCCTCGAATCCCACCGTGTCCTGGACACCATACTAAGTTAATCCTCAAGTTAGCGGGGAGCAATTTCCAAACATGTAAAATTTCAGAAAACAGATACTGTCCCGGCTTTGCCGCACCACAATCTGCCATTCTTTCGAGTACCCCTTTGTTGTCCGTTAGAATGAAAGTCTCTGTGATCCAAGGGCTATGCCTCTGCCGCAGAAGGATCTGGAACGCCATCAGAACCCCAACGGCCTCGCACTCATGATTGGATATGAGGAGGTTTACCCCCAGCGCAGAAGACAGGGCTACATCGTGCAAGGGGCACACCGCCGCACCTGCCCCCCTTTCTCATTATCATATGAACCATCAGTGTAAATTAACATCACATCAGCCCGTTCTGCCAGAGATTGTACTAAGCTGTTAGTGTCGTTAATTGCGACTTCTTTGGTTAAGTTCATGTGTAAGAAATTCAACAATGAGGGCGGAGGGGTTTCGTTGATGCCGTAGACAATCTGGATGCGTTCGGGTCTTGAAAGGGCAAGGGAGGTCAGCATTTCATGGGTGATTGGTTTGTACCTTCCTAACCACGCTTCCGGGGCAAAGCCTCTGTCAGCAATCAAGTCCTGGATGAATGGGTCAAGGCGTCTTCTTATCAGTTTTCTGGAATAAAAACTGAAATTAGAGGATTTGAAGATGGCCGCAGCGTCTACCACCGCTGAGCGTCCCGTGTGCCATTTAATCGGAGTTGTCTTGAATGTTCCTAAGGTGTAAATCGCCGCTAGGTTATTAGTCTTGTCTGCTAAATTCTGCAGCTTAGTCTTGTTAGCAACAGTCGCCCAAACAGGGGCTCCGTATGCGACTCGGGGCATCAGTACCGTATTCATCAGTCTAACCCGATCTCTTTCCTTGAGGCCCCACCAAGAGTTGCCCAGCGGCTTGAGTTGCTTCAATGTGGCTGCTAATTTCCTTTCCAGGAGATTAAACATGGGGGAATAGGTCAGCTTATTATCAAGAATGAGACCAAGCCACTTCACCTCCTTGCAGGGGGGAAGCCGCTGATCTCCAAAAATTAAGGGAAACGTCGGGCAACTCTTCCTAGAAATCCACAAGAATTGTGCTTTTTTCTTGTCAAAAATCGCCCCGAACTTTGAACCCCACTTCAAGGATTGAGCACCTTGGCTGCCAATCAGATTTGCGGTTTCCTCAGAAGTTTTGGCTGCCACCAGGTGGACCACATCATCCACATATCCTATAGAGACTTCATCAGCCTCAAGACTGAAAGATTTAATTAATAAGGAGTTGTTGTAAAGGATGTAGAGAATAACGGAGAGGGGAGACCCTTGCAGGAGACCTAGCAATATATCAAAAGGTAGGGAGGTGTAATCCTCCATTCGAATGGTTGTCCTCCGATCTCAAAGGAAAGATTTGATGATGCGGGTCAGGTAGGGTGGGCACTGCAAATATTCAAGGTAATGGATCAGACGTCTTGGGTGGACAGATGGATAAGCCGACTTAACGTCCAAGAACAGCCCAGCTACATATTTCTTCTCCTGCCACTTTTGCCTAACCCAGGAGTCAAGGAGAACATGTGCATAATCAGCGCCAGCTCCTTTTTGAACTTCTAGGTGTCCATCCGCCAAGATATTATTCCTTTCCGCCCAAAACGTCAACCGTCGCGCTATGATCAACTCAAAAAGTTTGCCCATGCCACTGAGGAGAGCAATGGGACGATAAGCATTTGGGTCAGTGTAATAATCCTTCCCAGCCTTGGGAATGATGGCAGTGACTGCGCATTTCCAGGCAAGGGGGAAAGATCCAGTCGCCAGGGAGGTATTGAAGACAGAAGAGAGAACTGGGGAAATGGGCTTAGCTCCCAACTTGATAAACTCATTTGTGATGCCATCAATCCCAGGTGCCTTCCTGACCGAGAGTTTCCGGATCCCTGAGAGAATCTCCTCGATGTTGATGTCAGGGTAGCAAACAATTCTTGATTTGGGTCTAGTATGGACGTCAGATAGATCAATTGGAGCATTGATGCAGGAGGTTCCTTTGAAGAGTAACTCAGCCTGTTCATGCTTCTCAGCCGTGATAGATCCATCAGAGCGACGGAGCGGTAGAACCATCTGGGTTGCATTCTTCTTGGTAAAACGAAACGCCTTGAAAACAGCATTGTTGGAGGAGTCTTCAAGATGGCGCCACCAGGCGTTTTTCTTGAGGACCTTAATCGTTTCACGGACATGTCTGCTCCACTCCCTGTAGCAGTCTAGAGCTTCAACGCTTCGCGTCAGTATCATCCACTGTCTCGCTCTGTTCCTGAGTTTGATAATAGGGTCGAGGGTGGCTTTGCACCACCACGACTTAGCTCGATTATCATTCTTCTCGACCAATCGGCCAAGGCTGTCCTGGGTGGTTTGAAGGTCTTGAGTGAAAGCCTGAATGCGATCTTCTAATGGTCGACTAGCGGAGGAAGCAAATGCGTCAGCTAATCTGCTCAGATCTGTCAAGAGTAGTGAGGGATTGATCTTATTCCAATCTGGGGGGGGGGCCGCCGGGTGACTCTTGGGGGGGTGCTCATACTGAGTGTCGTGATAATGGGTTGATGGTCTGATCCATGGTTTTCGAGAGGAACGAAGGAATGCCGGATGATCTTGGAAGCTAGGAAATTCGCCCATGTCAGGTCAATTGTGAATCCTCTTCCTTTAGAAGAGTAAAAGGTCGGGGTATGCTTAGGGGAGGAGATGCGGAAGCCGTGTCTTCCACAGACTTCAAGAAGTTCCCTGGCTTGAGGGTGATTGGAGCGGATCCCAGGCGGGTTCCAATGAGGATGATGAAGATTTGCGTTGATACTGATAATGCTCGGCGTTTTTTGGGAGTTGTGAGCGGATAACCATTGCTGTAGAAGGACAATCGCCGGCGACGTCCTGGGGGTGTTGTAGACATTGATCAGACGAAGGAGTTTCTTATCAGGGAGCGTCACATCCAGCGCAATGAGAAACTGTCCACAGTCACTCAGCTGTTTTATGTCCCCTGCTTGGATCCGGCGTTTGACGTAAATGCAGGTGCAATGTCGCTCGTTCCAGGTGTTTGGTTGGTGTTCGAAAGCTGTAAAGGCTCTCCAATCCTGGTGCTCAGGAGGAGAAAATGTAAACGGGTTAACCCAGGGTTCCTGTAGCAATAAAAAGGTGAAGTCAGATGATTGATTCAGGGCACTTAGCATGATCTCTTTTGAAACATGGCAGTTAAGTTGGAGTATCTTCAAATCTTGGCGGTTTGAGGGAGTGTTTGATGTAAATAAAGGATTCATTGCATCAGGATCTATAGCTGCGTTCTGTACATTACATACATTAGGATGGGGGAGGGAGAGGGAAGAGCGAGATAAAAGGGGAGGAAGAGAGGGGGGGAGGGAGGGGAAAAGAGAATGTGTAATGTGAGTTTCATGAGTTGTATTATTCATTGAGATTTAGGATGTTTCTTCTCTAGCCAGGTTTTCTTGAAGTGGCAGGCAATGTTGAACGGGGTGTGATCCACTGATTTGATTTCTTCAATCTTCATTTTAATACCTTCTTTGCAAAGGATGCATGAAGTGATACCTCCTATCCCTCCTGGACAATCCTTGGTAACATGTTCATCACTGCATTTGCCGCATCAAGCTTTTTCTCGGAACCATTGCCCAAAATGACCCATCTTCAAGCATTTGAAGCATTGTGGTGGTCTGGTCTTGAATTTTGAAGTTCTATGATAATCATAATTGAGAAAAATGCCTGAACGTTCCACTCTTGCGGCTGTTTCCTTGTTGCTGAACGCCAGAATAATTGAACCGGCCTGCTTGGGGGAGGCCGAGTTGTCTGCAAGCCACTTGACCTGCAACAAATCTCTGTTTGGGAAATTGTTCTCGCTAGATAATTTGGTGATTGTTGCCGGGGAGATAAGGTCCAACGTCTTGGGGATCCCATGTGCAATGACTGAGTATGTGCTTGGTGAGGCCTCAAGATGGGGGTGAACTTCCTTCGACCACCGGTGCTTATTTTCCATCAGCCATTTCTGATGAGATCGATTCTTCAAGAAGAAACAGACGTCGCCCGACTTCATCACTTGAGCTGCCCGAATCAAGACTTGCTCGCCCCTGACCTGAGCATCCAACTTCATCAAGACTTCATTCGCTTGTTGGACTAGGAATCCTCTTGGGACCGTTTGAATTTCGGATTCCTTAGGATCCGAGTGGATAATGGCCTTCCCCGGTTTGAGGGAGCGGAGGACATCCTTCTGGGGAGGGAGTGGTATCGGAGGTTTGCTTGATGCCGCCGGGCCAGTCGCTCTGGCGTAAGATTGTCTCGGTACCTGAGGTTGGGAAGGGGTCGTTGGAGCTGGGGTCCGTGCATTCTCCAAAGCAAGAAAACATGCCTCGTACGTGTCAGTGATCTTCATCATGTGCTCCATAAATTTTTCCAGTTGGTTCAAACGTGTTGATTCCGCGTCCATCATTATTTGGATCGCGCCGAGGGAGGTCGGATTGATGATGATTGCTCCATCTGGGGCTTGGTTCTGAGGGTTACCGATGTAGCTGGCTAGATAAGCCAGAAAAGCTGATGACAGTGGAGTAACGGTTGGTCTGGTGGGAAGTCGCGTAGCGGACACGTCTCCTGAGTCTACACTGTCATCCATCATCGCGTCAGTCGCAATGTCAGGTGGATTGGGGGGGTCAGGGGGGGAAAGGGAGGGGGGCATTGGCCCAGAGTGGGAGGGGAGTGGAGGGATTCTGTTTTTGGAGAGTGGGGTGGTTAGTTGGGGTGTTGATGTTTGAGGGTGGTGAGATGTTGGTTGCGGACAGAATCCTGTGACATAATTGGAGCAGACAATGTATGATCAAAACATGCAATTATGCATCTGCTTTCAATCACTGGAGAACTTCCCGCCATCCAGATTGGTTAATCCAGAAGGACATCTGCTAGTAAGAATTGATTGAAATCAAAGTTCCACTGGGAAATAGGGTATAGAACCCCCTTCACATTGGAAAAAGTTGGACCAATTGGAAGTCAACTGAGCTTCCAATTTTGCTCCCAGTGTACATGTAAGGATCATGATAAAATTATATATATATTTATGAAATGTGTTTTATAGAAGTAAAAACCAAATAAATCCTGTAACGGGAACAAGTTTTGAAAAGTTCATCTTTATTTTGAGAGATTTGAACAAGTTGGAATCACAATACTCCTGACGCATTTCTAGATCATATTGATTTAAATGTGTATATTTTGGTTTCTACTTTTCTTGTTTTATTCTATTGATTGTATAAATGCATGATCTGCAGGATTTACTTGATTAAACACGCAGATTTTTCATAGATTACAAAGAAATAATAATGTGATAGAATTAAAATTAAAATTTTCATCCTGTAGATTGTATTATAACTCATATATACATACTATTTATTAGCATACAATTGTACATAGATGCTTATACTACATTTCTTGTTTCTCTAAAAGACTCCTCTCTGGGTGTTGGTGACCCTCTTCTTTTCCTCACTCTCTTTTATGCTTTTTCACCAACATCCCAGTTAAGTAAAGATACATCTATGAAACTACACATTATTAGATTCATTATTTTAGGTTTAGCCATTCCTCCTTGTTCATATACTAACTATAAGAAATATATATTCTCTTTTATTCTTTTTTCACCAAAATCCCAGCATAAGCTGTTAAAGATTTCTCCCATTGTTGAAACTATCAATCATTTTTAATTAACAGGTAATTTTGGGTGAACGGGGAATAACAGATCCCCAGCAAGAAGCAATAGACTGTCAAACAACTCTTAGACTTACCCATCAATATATACATATTATGTACATACACGGTAGTTGTAGCGCGCCGGCAAAATTGCTGGATTTTTTTTGGTCAATTTTCATACCCCCCCCCCCCCCCCCCGCCAGCTTTGACCGTGAAAAAAGGGCCCCAGGTCAGCCAGAAAAAGGCACATCAAAGTAACAGCAAGCCTGCCAATGCAAATGCGTGCAAACAGCTGGCAAACTCAAGGTCCCTTTTGTCGAGTCAAGATTTTTGTAGCTCAAAGCACATAATATCCCATTATGTACTTCATAAGCTACTCTTTTGTACACAATACATAATAACATGATGTACCATAGTTATTATTCTCTTAGACTAGTAGACTTGAAATTACATATACTAAACATAGCATGTATATAAAGACCACATTTCATACACTTTATACATTCATCACATTACAATCTTATTCTTCATTTCACTTTCCCAAATTTTGGCTACAATAACAATATGGTCTTATATGTATATTTATATTTTACAACACTATTAGTAAATATTATGTACATATTTTATATACATAGTAGTTTAGGTGTTTATCTTCCTCACCAACCAATCTATGTACTTACACATACTATGTATATTTCCTCTCCTCTTCAAAACATATTTTCCCTTGGGGGAGTTTTCTTCATCATTACACATACTATTGGGGTTATAGCACAACAGGTTATGAGCCTGTGCTGTTACCAGTGTATTACTCTGGTATAGTCATACTTTTACATTTACCCTTCTGTGGATAGTAAAAGAAGATCATGTTCTCTTGCTAATCAGAACATCAAATCTTATATATCCAACCTTATTTGGAGATAAAAAATAACATAATTCTAGCTATATCACCCTTCTGTGATTAAATAGTTTTTTTATGGTACATACAAGATCAGACAAGCCTGATAACATCTGTCCAAATTTCAGTGCATGGGTAACACCACCAAGAAAAAAACCTCCTTTGATCCCAGAACAATCTCTTGATTCCATTCCCTTTGTCTTGGTGGACTCATCTGTTTCATCCAACACAATTTCTGGCGACCACCTGCATATATGTTTCCTTCCACCTCTATAATCCCAGAAGATGACTCAAATTGACACTAAAACTTTGGTAGAGATTCAACCAAACCAAAACCAACCAAGTCACTTGATAACATTATTGCTTGTGAGCTTGAATGGATGGGTCTGGCGGGAATTGATGATAACCTTTTGAAGATCTGGTTGATTAAGAATCTTTTGACCAAAATGCCTGGAACTTCTTTTTAAACATCCATTTCAGTGTCAAGCCAACTCCAATGGCAATGATTAGGTCAAAAAATAAGTCCACAACTTCTTATAGATGGGACCAATTTTCCAATGTAGTCAGTGTCGGTCATAAACTCAGTTAAAGGGATCACATAGAATCAATTTGTTTTGGAGACAGATACCTTGGCTATTGATCTGGCAACATCAAACAGCGTTTTGGATTTGATTCAATATTCCATTGATCTGGCCCTACACCCCTCCCTCAACAGGTTGACCGCATATGGGGCCTACAATTCTTTAAAAAGGTGTTTCACAGGAAACTCTTTGTATCTTCTCCTAAATTCTTGGTCCAACATTGCATAGGCCACAGATGCATTGGACTCAATATTTTCCAAGCTATGAGGCTTTACAGCAGAGCTGGACTGATTTGGAGGAGAGTCTGGGAGGGTGGACAACAGATAATTTATTATCTTTGTCATTCCAATCTACAGTGCAGAGGGATTATCAGACCATGGCTGATGCTTGTGATAATTTAGGATTTATTGCAGAAAAACTAGAAAACCAGACTGTAATATAATAAAATTATCAGATAAATTTAGATAAGAAGTACATAAAGATAAACAAAGAAGAATTTATGAGATTTACCACAATTTTTTTGTTCTTATACAATTCTGAAAGCCAGTATTGATAGTATAGATAAGTAAAACAGAAGCTATTTATAAATAAG
Source organism: Puccinia hordei (assembly GCA_007896445.1). NCBI lineage: Eukaryota > Fungi > Basidiomycota > Pucciniomycetes > Pucciniales > Pucciniaceae > Puccinia > Puccinia hordei. The sequence continues at coordinate 21,447 of RDRW01000809.1, forward strand.
AGAGATGAAATGAGTCAAGAGAGAAATGATGATATAGGGTTGATTGATAGGGGTTGTGTTTTCCTCACCAAGTTGGAGAAGTGAGCCGTGATTTATTGAGGAGAGTATTTTTTTTGAAGTCAAGAGGGAAATTTAATAGAGTTGATTTGAGTAATAGGGTTGAGTTGTGTGATGAAGTTGAGTTAATATATTATATAAGTTGATCAAGGTTAAGGTGATAGTAGTCAATTATGTGAGGGTGGAAGGTGTTCAGAATCAACGGTGGGCCCGCTACGCTAACAATAGCTGTAGCGTAGCGTAATGTTAGCTTTTGTCGCTACGCTAACACAAAGTTACTGTTAGCGGTTTTTTTTTTCAGCTAACACTACAAAAATTTTGTCAAAAAAAAAAATAGTGGTAGCGTAGCATTAGCGACTTCAAAAAAAAAAAGTTAACGCTACAGGAATTACCTGTTAGCTGATTTGTAGCAGTGTTAGCTGGAACAAATGCTACACTAACTGTTAGTGTAGCGCTCTTGTCAGCTATGCTAACTGTTAGCGTAGCGCTCTTTTCAGCTACGCTAACTGTTAGCGTAGCGCTCTTTTCAGCTACGCTAACTGATAGCGTAGCGCTCTTTTCAGCTACACTAACTGTTAGCGTAGAATTCTTTTCAGCTACACTGCCTGTTAGCGTAGTTCCCTTTGCAGTGCACTAACTGTTAGTTTAGCGCTACAGTAACTGTTGGTTTAGTGCTACACTTGTGGGAGTATAGCAATCATTTCTTTTCTTGAGGCATTGATTCTTTCAAATTAATATTTTCATGAATCCTGTTGAAGCATTTCTTTTCCAGCTTTACTCGCTTCCTTTGAGTTAAATAAGCATTTCTTCTCATTCTCTGATGGGCATTCTGATTACTGTTCTGGGCAATTTCCATATGAGCAAGATGTGTTATTCAATTGAAATTTGTCCAGGCAGTAACCATATTTCCCAAAGCAATGAAAGAAATGCATATCCAAACATTGGAAAGAGAAAAAATGGAAAAGAAACAAACAGTTTTTTTTTTGAAAAAAAAAAAAAAAAAATTAACGATAGAAATTAAAAAAAAAAAAAAAAAGCTGTTTTGATTGATGTAGTTGCACAAGTACAGGAGTTAAAACAGCATTTTGATTGATTTACTTGTGAAATTTGAGATTTTTGATTGCTTGACTTGCACGAGTACAGGATCTATAATTGGGCAGAGTGGACCAGCTTTGACCTCAGACAGTGGAATTTATCACTCCTGCTATATTATAAGTAACTGCAACATACCTAATCAATGTCATCCTCATTAAAAATCCTACTCACCAATGGGGGTGACACTGATTAGGCATGTTGCAGTTACTTATAGTATAGCAGGAGTGATAAATTCCACTGTCTGAGGTCAAAGCTGGTCCACTCTGCCCAATTATAGATCCTGTACTCGTGCAAGTCAAGCAATTAAAAATCTCAACTTTCACAAGTAAATCAATCAAAATGCTGTTTTAACTCCTGTACTTGTGCAACTAAATCAATCAAAACAGCTTTTTTTTTTTTTTAATTTCTATCGTTAATTTTTTTTTTTTTTTTTTTCTTTTTTTCAAAAAAAAAACTGTTTGTTTCTTTTCCATTTTTTCTCTTTCCAATGTTTGGCTATGCATTTCTTTCATTGCTTTGGGAAATATGGTTACTGCCTGGACAAATTTCAATTGAATAACACATCTTGCTCATATGGAAATTGCCCAGAACAGTAATCAGAATGCCCATCAGAGAATGAGAAGAAATGCTTATTTAACTCAAAGGAAGCGAGTAAAGCTGGAAAAGAAATGCTTCAACAGGATTCATGAACATATTAATTTAAAATAATCACAGACTCAATGAAAGGCAATTTGTGCAAGGGAAAAACTTTCAATGTTCCCACATCATTTTCTTTGCCCAAGCACATCACCACAACTATTGGTGAAACAGGCAGGGATGTAATCCACCCAAGAAATTATGTTCAGACTGTTCACTCAGCTGGCTGTGGGCCAACACTTTGCACTATTTGAGCATAGTGTAGTGGGAAAAAATTAAGCTAACAGCTAACATTTAGCAGGAAAAAATTCAGCTAACAGCTAACATTTAGTGGGAAAAAATCAGCTAACAGCTAACATTTAGCGGGAAAAAATTCAGCTAACAGCTAACATTTAGCGTAGCATAGCAATGATCTGAGGCCGCTACGCTACTGGAAACTTCAAAATCTGTTAGCGCAAGAAAAATTACGCTACCTGTTAGCGTAGCGGTGAATTTTCCCAGCTAACACTACAAAAATATGGCTTGAGGAATTTGTCGCTACGCTAACTGTTAGTGTAGCGGAGTGTAATTTCAGCTAACGCTACAGATTTTCTGGGGAAAAAAATAACCACTACGCTAACAGTTAGCGGTGAAATAGCGTAGCGTAGCGTAGCGGCCCACCGTTGTCAGAATGTATAGTTCAGGATAGGAAGAGGTGATTGTGAGGGAGAGAAGATTGAGAGAGAGAGATGATTGAGGATGAGATAGCTGAGGATCAGAGGAATGGTTGGGAAGATTTGGTGAGATAGAATTGGAATCATGTCTTCAGGTGATGGTAGGTGTCACAATTAATTTCACAGCGCTAAAACTCAACAATTCTGTCAATTCCTGTGTTTCAATCAAACAGTATCATGAGGTCAGGTCAGAGGAGTTAGTACAGATGGCAACAAGACTCCATCAGTCAGAATTGGCATTGGGTGCAGCATCTGCCATGGGAATGTCATCCAAAACCATTCATGGTTCATCCTGTGGAAGTTGGGGTCAAGGTTCTTTTTGTGGCATGCATGGATCATCCCAATACCAAAGCCTGACATAACTATTCTGCCTCCCAACAACTGGGAAAGGCAGTATCTGAAAGCTGATTTCACCTGCAAAGTTCTTCTGAGAGTAGGGCCACTGGGCACCAGACTTTCCTTGAGTCAAGAAAAACCAGCCACCACTTGAAGAACCTCTGAAGAAGAATGAATCGTGGAAACTCCAGAAATCAAAAGTCCTATTGGGACAACTAGTCAAAAATTCTGGCAAGTTGGCTGTCATGAGCCATAGTGCAGGCCACCTACACCATAGCACCAGGAAAAATAAATTGTCACCTGACACCCAGTGACATCAAGAAAAAATGGCTGTAGCTTTGTTCTAGCTCTGGTTCTACCCCAGCTAGGCAACAATGGCCCCTTTGTGTCCTACAAGGGGCTGTACATGAGACCAACTGTACTACTGATGGGTAGCTCATTGAACCTAGGCTGATGTCACCTGTTGTCTAGTGACAATTTATTTTTCCTGGTGATAGCCTGCACCATATGTACATAGTCTATCACATACATGTCACAGGAAGACCATTTATAGCTTTCAAGGACAAGGATCCACATCTCTTCCTCATCCTGCAATGTACATTATAGGATCCCAATCACCCCAGAACCCAGTGCCTTTCTCTCCCAAGACCAACCATAACATTGGCTTCAACATTTGATCTGCCGGAGAGTGAATTGGATTTATTATGTGATCAAGGGGCTAAAAATCATTTAATGTCCCATAAATCATTCTTTATCAATATTTGGCCTGCTAATTTATTGCTGCATGTTGCATCTGAAGACTGCATTCCCATAGACGGAATTGGAAATGCAATTATACCAACCCAATTTGGAGAGCTATATCTGAAGGATGTTTTACTAGTTCTGTGTTATTAGGAATGGTGGTCTTGGTTGGGTATTTCAACAAATGGGATGGGAGAGTTTAATTTTCAGGCAATCAATTTATTTTTTATCTAAATGATGCAACTTTCATGAACTATGTTAGTCATTACCTTTGGTTCATGTTAAAGGGATGTTTAGAGCTGAGAGCAAGGATCAGTGAGCTGTAACCAGGAGGAAGGATGGAGACGGGAGTTGGCGCAGACCTGAGAGCAAGGATCAGTAAGCTGGGACCAGGAGGAAGGATGGAGACAGGAGGTGGAGCAGACCTGTGATGACAGATAACAAAAAAGAAGATGATTTAATTACTAAATGAGTAAAGAAAAGGAAACAAAGTGTACAAACCTGAGAGCAAGGATTGGTGAGCTGGAACCAGGAGTAAGGATGGAGACGGGAGGTGGAGCAGACCTGTGATGAAAGAGAACAAAAGAGAAGATGAATATAAAAATAAAAAGAATGGAAAATACAATAATGTAGACTTAATGTAGCTAGCTAATTAGACCCAGTAATTTCCTTTTTCTGCATTAAATCTCTCTGGCATGCTTGGCTTGGCCATATATCTTTACGTTTCTTCAACCATACAATAGATAAACAATGTGTTCTTGGTATCCTTTACAAGAAGGTATCTATTTTTAAATCCAAATTCCACTCATGCTCTCTTGCTAAAAGTAACCACACACTTGTGCACTCCCCCTCACATGAATTAGCAAATGCACCTGGAGGCATTGTTGCAATTGATCCAGTTGGTCCTTTCCCTGAGGCACTTGACTGAATAATTTACAGTTTGGTGTTGCACAATATTTTCTCATGGATGAAATCAATAGTCAGGCTGAAGAGCAAATCTGCTGCAAGTAAGGCGGTTTCAGACTGGATTCTGGATTTTGATAGGCTCACACCTCATTGTGTGAAGACTATCCAATTGGACAATGCCAGTGAATTGAAATCAAACAACTTCAAAACATTTTTGAAATACCATGACATTGGTCACAAATTGAGTATACCCTACACTGCCAGCATAATTTCCTAGAATTAATTCATCCCAGTTAAACTGGAATCCAATCAACCAATTTAAACTTGGTTGAAATAAACTGATGGAATATAAATCCAAGGGACCCCCCTTGGTTTTATATTTTGTTGGTTGAGGTCAACCTACTTTAAATTTGTTGTTTGCATCCTAGTTTATCTGGGAGGAAGTCAAACTAGGCAATTATGCTGGCAGTGCTATGAACATCATCAGAATGGAAGAGTTGAGAGGAAAAATTTGACACTTTTGGACATGGATAGGACTTTTCTCATTCATTCTAAGTTGCCCAAGTCTCTTTGGTGCCTGGCAATTAAGCAAGCAGCTTATATTTTCAACAGCGTGGTTCATACGAGAGCTGATAAACTGACTTACAAGATTTCTTTGGGATGACAACTGTTGCTTAACATGATACATGGTTTGGTTGTTGTGCGTATCTTCACAACATCAATTATTTAGCCAGGCAGCAATAAAGAGACTTATCCGGCCTAAGGCTCCAAAACCAGGGCAATATCTCCTTCTACAACTGATGAATCCAATTAACTCTCTGCTGGCTGAAACCTTAATTAATGTGTGGTGGTGTCTGGGACATACAGGAGTACAGGGCAAAAAGATGGCAGATGAGAAGGCGGTGCAGGCTTGCAAACACATACACGGTCCCTTTTACCTTAAGCGTAGCCTTGAGGCAACGCGTGCAAAATTGATGGACAAACAAAGGAGACCAAATGATTGGCCGACTTTGGAATTCCCCCTATCAAAAATGTTTCATCACCTTTTCTTGGGACATGTACACTTAAACAACTTCCTCTTCCGCTTCAAAATGAACCCCTATCCAGTCACCGTGTGCAAAACGGTGTCATGAAAGTGCTACAGGTTACACAGTCCTGTAGCCTTTTGTGTTTGACACCCGTGTCCCATGACACGCACAAATTACATGACAGAAAGTCATGTAGCTGTCATATGGGTGACATGCCTGTGAACCCCAGTGCACAGTCACTGCGCACGTGACAGGTGCACTGGGTAGCGTGTGGGTTCCCTGCATGAAATGACATCCTGTAATATTACAGGTGCCCCATGTCATGTCATGCATGCAGGACAGGGTAACCTGTTCCGCATTCATGACACAGTTTTGCATGCAGTGAGTGTGTGACACATGCAACGTAAAAGAAATGGTGGAACACTTCCTGGTGTACTGCCAAGCCCATCACAAAAACCAATTACAACTGAGACAAAGCCTGAAAGCAATCAAGCTGCAGTCAGTCTCCCTATTGACCCGGTACCTGCTGAATACACCGGGAACAACCACAGCAGTGGCACAGTTCATCCGAGTCACAGGCAGATTCAACAACACTAGGCACTGCATCCTCCCTGTAGCAAGACCAATATCTAAACCCTCATAGGAGATAATCCTGAATCAAGCCTCTTTCTCCTTATTTTCTCCTCTTTTTTATTTTTTGCTCCCTTCTTCCTTTCCCTCTCTCTCTCTCTCTGAATCTTTATTGTCATGTCTAAACTTGCAAAATCTTGTTGGAAACAGTTGTATGTTATAGTACAACCAGTCGGGCATTGATAAATGCACGCCAATGGGCGCACGCCCACGCCCATCGCACGCCAATAAAAAAAAAGGCGTGTTGCCCGCACGCCTTTTTTTTATCGGCGTGCAGGCTGCACGCCCATCCTTGGGCGTGGGCACGCCCATCCTTGGGCGTGGGCACGCCCATCCTTGGGCGTGGGCACGCCCATCCTTGGGCGTGGGCACGCCCATCCTTGGGCGTGGGCACGCCCATCCTTGGGCGTGGGCACGCCCATCCTTGGGCGTGGGCACGCCTGTAGATGGGCGTGCAGTTTGCACGCCCATCTACAGGCGTGCGACACCCCCGAGGATGGGCGTGCAGCCGCACGCCTGCCGGGGAGGACTGCAAGCCCCTCGACCAGGAGGGATTCCCTCCCAGTCGAGGAGGTTATACAGCCTCCTCAACCGGAGGGATTCCCTCCCGGTCGAGGAGGGTATACAGCCTCCTCAACTGGAGGGATCCCTCCCGGTCAAGGAGGTTGTACAACCTCCTCGACCGGAGGGATTCCCTCCAGTCGAGGAGGTTGTACAACCTCCTTGACCGGGAGGGAATCCCTCCGGCCAAGGAGGTTGTACAACCTCCTCGACCGGAGGGATCCCTCCAGTCAAGGAGGTTGTACAACCTCCTCGGCCGGAGGGATTCCCTCCCGGTCAAGGAGGTTGTACAACCTCCTCGACAGGAGGGATCCCTCCGGTCGAGGAGGTTGTACAACCTCCTTGGCCGGAGGGATTCCCTCCCGGTCGAGGAGGCTGTATTCCTTGACCGGAGCTGATGTCATGCGTACATTCTTGTGTACGCATGACATCAGCATGTATATAGGCAGGGGCGTGCCCCTACCTATATACATAGAATCGGCGTGCAAGCCCGCACGCCGATTCTATGTATATAGGTAGGGGCACGCCCCTGCCTATATACATAGGAAGGGCGTGCGGTTCGCACGCCCTTTTCTGAACGGGCAGGGCGTGCGACCGCACGCCTGAAGTGTCGCACGCCGATGGGCGTGCAGCCCGCACGCGGATAAAAAAAAGGCGTGCAATGGGCGTGGGCGTGCGCCCATCGGCGTGCGTTTATCAACGCCCCAACCAGTCTCCGCTTCCTCTAGTCCGGACCACTCCATGCCAAGTAAATCTGCAAATCCTCACATTCAAGCTCTAATATGAATCTTCTCCCTGTTCTGGTCATCCACGCTTTTCCGGCCCTCGCTCTGATTCCTACTCCCATCTTTCCACTTTCTCTAAGCTCAGACCTCCCTTCCACTTTCTTTTTTTTCCCTTTGTCCTCGCCCAGATCCTCTAAAACGAATCAACTCAACCAATCAGTCTCTTGCCTACTTAAGAACAACTCTCTTCCCCAAAGTCCTTTTTCTTTGGGGAACCTCCTTTTTTTACAATTATCATAGTCACTCCATCCTCATCTTCTCTGAAAGGACTGACTCGTTCCTCCAAAACTCTACTAGTTGATTGTCTCTCGCGCTACTCATCTCTCAGCTCGACACCCAACCTATCACTTGAACTTCACTCATCTATTTCACCTGTCTTGCTCAAACTCCTTGCCAACGTTACGGCACTCAGAAAATCTTGTGACTGCATGTAGTGAATTGTTTCTTCTCATATTCTCTCAGCTTATTGATGCTGCTATTCTAGTCCCATCCTGTTTCCTTTCTTTCCTCCTATCTCCACTTCTTATCCTATTGTTCTCACCAACCAGACAGTGTTTGCCTTTAGGTATATTTTCTTTCATTTTTTCTTGGTCTTTATCTCATTTTCACTCTTTGTCTGATTGCAATAAAACTTTAGTTTCTTTGAAATCTTAAATTTTAGCCCTATGGGGCATTCTTTATCCCTAACTCTGCCCTCACCCATTTTTTTGGTACATTATAGTGCGCAATGTCAAATCAAACTGCACTTTAAAAAATAAAATAAAATAAACATCAATGATCCCAAGAAATTTGTTCTGAAATTCACAGCACTTATTCACATTGGTGTGTTGGACAAATCTCATGGATGGCTTTTGTGGAATACCAAATAAATACTGAAATTAGTATGTTGGTGGCATGTAACACTCAAAGTAGAAAAATTGAGATATTCTTACATTGAAAAATTTGTGCACCAGGCCAATATTGGCAGTTACAATCTGGGCCAAGGCTAAAATTGCCTCAGAAATATTTTTTTAAGCTGCCACATTTCCAGCTTGGTGAGGAGGGGCAGGGGAGGTGTTTGAGTCTAAGGAAAAGGTAGCCAAAGTGGGCCAATCTGCTGATGGTACTGGGAATATCATCATAATCTTGTGGCATTGAGTTATGCACAGGATGACCACAGGGCTGTGGGGGTTGAATGAAGCCATCCATGTTGCCATAAATGCTGTAAGTTTCACATCCAGAGCCAAAATATTAACTGGGTGGAATTTCATCATTCTCTTAAGAAGTTGTCTCTGTGAAAGGTAGCACTTTGGTGGTTTGGATTGGAGTAATACTTTGAGCGTGATAGGTAAATAAATGCACATTTGGACTTCTGCTTCAGATTAATTAATAAATGTTATTGTTTACTAGGCAGAAACTAAACTGACCAGTGCTAACTTGTCTACTACCTGTGCTACTACTAGTAATTATCAAACTGGGTGTCATTGTGAATAATGTTAAGATTTCAGCTCAAGGTTAGAAGGTAAAAAAGGGGGAGGAACTATCTGGGGTGAACTGATAGGACCAAGGAGAAATAATGAAGTTTGTTGGGCTCAGGCTAAATGATGAATTTCAAACATGAGGAGCAGGTTTATATAGTGACAACTAGAGAGCCCCCTTGCAAGATCCAAAAGGGGCCTGTACATGACTAATCACTAAACAGGGGACAGTTACTGGTGACAGAATCCAGGGGACAGGACAGGGGAAAGGAAAGGGGAAAGGAAAGGGGACAGGGGACAGGGGACAGGGGACAGGGGACAGGGGACAGGGGACAGGGGACAGGGGACAGGGGACAGGGGACAGGGGACAGGGGACAGGGGACAGGGGACAGGACAGGTCCACATGGCCAAACAGGAAATACAGAACATGAAATTGACCACATGGTCAGACAGTAAAGGAAAAAGGCCACTTGGCCAAGAAGAACTGTGAGCGGATAGAAGCTAGAATTCTGAAAAATAAATCAGCAGTTGTGTTTGTAAAATTTTGAGATCAAATGTTGAGATCACATAACTTATTGCAGGAAATAATAAATAGCTAATAGTAGTATTTAACCAAGAAAACAAAAAGTAAAAAAAAAAAAAAGTAAAGTAAGAAGAAAAAGAAAAAACAGGAAAAGAAAATGGGAATGGTTAAATTTAAATGAGAGAAAATGATAATGACCAGTTTTTTTTTCTTGTCATACCTATTACTCAATTGAACAAAGAAACCAGGAAAAAAGTGGAGATATTTAAAGATAACAGACAACCTGAAATTTCAAACAAAAAGATCAATATTGAGGTAAGTGTAAAGGATAAGAAAGATAAAGATAAAGATATTAATTGAAAACAAAGATAAAATCCAAAAAAAGGAGATGGGTATGCCTCCAGTTTTGTTACAGTCAAGCTCCTCCTAAATATTGTGGATTTTGAAGTGGAGTGATTAATTGGAAAAAGAATTGGACAGGTCTGGATGAGTGGATAGTGAATTGAGGGAAGTGGGTGATCAATAGGGGACAACATTGATGGTTTGTTAGAAAAAACTTCCTTCCAAGTCAAAAAATTACTGAGCTAGATACCTTTCCACTGTATAATGCATACAGTCATGCAATAATGAACATACCAAGGCCCCATTTGGCTGCTGTTATTTTATGTAATATGAGCCGCTTTTGTATAAATGGGCCCCACAGAGGCCCATATGATATCACTTGCGTGTTTGGCAACATATAGAAATTATAAACTTCATGACAAGTTTTGTCATCAGTCGTAGTACCCTGGGGTACTATTTGGAGTCATGTTGGCATAGCTTGAGGTCATTCCTCCACCCATACATCCCAGCCGGCTAGCTGAACACAAGAACACAACCATCACTCCTCAGCCACTCAGAACCTCACTTAAAATGCAATCTGCTCCTTTTAATCCTTCAATCCAAAGTTACACCCAATCCAGCATTGCGATGAATGAAGAACAGTCAGATTATCCTTCCCAGAAAATTCTTCTAGCGGTCACAAAACATTCAAGCTGTTTTGGAACTTGGAGATGGAGTCAGCTGCATTAGAGCTTTATGTCCAGGTGGTGCGCAATGGGAAACAATTGGATAACGGCTTTAAAACCAAGACACATACAGCAATTGCTGCAGCTCTACAATCAAAATTCCCTGGTGTGGATTTGGACAAAAAAAAATCAAATCAAAATACAACCAGGTTGGTCACAGCTCTGAATCATTTGTGACTTCACTGGCTAACTTTCTAATTGGTCATTTACTTGTGCAGGGGTTCAAAAAAGACTATGATGTATTCCTTGAATTGGAAGATCAGAGTGGTTTTGGGTGGAATGACAAGACATTGGATGTTACAGCCCCAGAACAAGTGAACATGAATATTCATCTGGAGGGAATAAAATGAGTGACATGTGAGAGAGAAGAGAAAGAGAGAACCGTGAAATTCCAACAAGGATCACGGATCGGTGTTGATCCGTGTCAGAAGTTACCATCAACCTCTCAGCAAAGAGCTTCCCCAAAATTGGGGGCTATACACTTGTAATATATATACATGAAGAATAATTGTTTGTTTTTTTAAGAAAAAAAAAAAAACACCATATGAAGACCAAAACAACATTATATATATTTTTTTAGCTGATTGATTGATTAAACATCAAAATGAGATTCAACCAAACCAGAGTGCCTGATCCTGCAAATCACTCAAGCTTCCAGCAATCATTGTCGATCAAAACCAATCAATATTGATCTAAATATTTATTATGACTTATATATCAATCTGACTGGTCATAGTGTCAAGATTTCAGCAATCATTTATTTTTGATTTTCATTGAGTGAAATGATGGTGATCATTCTATGCAGCAAATGTAGCCATTTACAAGTTGATGAGTCATGACTTCATTTGTAGAGATAGTCGGGGTGGATGGATGGGAGGCAGATTCCAGCTGATTGAGGGGGGGACAAGCTCGTTGGGCTTGGTAGTTGTGGTGAGAGGGACATGTGTGAGTGGACTTGGAAGTCAACTCTAGTGATTTTGACGGCGGATTTGCCCGTCGGCGGAACCCCAAGGGCCGGGCCGTTGGGCAGTCAGTTTGCTGGCATTACGAGTTATGGGCCCGCGCGTCCGATTGGCGAGCACCAACCGAATTTCAATTTGGCGCCACTGCCGTCGGTGTACACATCATTACCAGGATCGAGGCAACACAAAGAAGTTGAACCAGAGACAGCTCGAGAGAGATGGCCGTAGCGCACGATGAACAAACGATGGAGCTGATCAAGACGCGCATCTCACAATCGGAGAGACCGTTAGTGCGAGCGATGCGGATGTTCTACAAGTTATCGATGATACCTACGTCGGGGGGGAGGCTAGGAGACGAGGAGGCGGAGGCGGAGGGGGAGGGGGAGGGGGTCGAGGGGATCAAGGACGGCCTCGAGATCGTCCACATGAGTTTCACGCTCGAACTCGCGCTTCTGGTCAAGACCTTAAAAGAACTTAAAGGTACTCAAGCCCTCGACCTCCATCGCTCCGAATCCCTCCTCCTCGAGCTCGAGAAAGGTCGGCTCGAGGAGCAGGCTCGTCAAGAAAAACTGAAGATCCTTCACCTCGAATCTCAGTTAGATCAAGCTAGAAGGGATCGTAGGAATAAGATTCAGTACGAAGAAATCGGTAAAGAAGTTAGACGATTTAGTGATCGATTCCAAAGTGCTGAGTTTGGTATTTCCCTCTTTTGACTTGTTTTTTTTTCTTCTTTTGACTTGCTTCTTTTTTTTTCATACATGAATAAATGTATAAAAACGAGAGGATGACTGACTTGTGGTGAGCTTTGTTAATCTACATAGTCGAATCAACGGTCTGGCACGGGAGATCGACAGTTTACTAGAAGAGCAAGGGTTCTATGCCGAACGATGGGCCTCTCGACGCGCTCAATTTGATACGGTGATATCGAACCTAGAAGTCTTACAAGAAAGCATCAAGCGAGTCATTTTGAAAAAAAACATCAACTTTTTCTCTAACCCTCGAACTCCATTATCTTATAAGATTTCTAACATATACACAAAATGTTTTTCTTCTTCTTCTTATGATGATGATGATGATGATCATGATCATGATTATGATCTTAATTTAGAGAAGAGAAAGCGGATGCGGATCGGAAGAAAGCGTTGAATGATGACGAGTCGGATGATGGGAATATTGGAGAAGAGGGTGGGGATAGTTCCGGGGGGACGAAGCCAGGCGTGATTGAAGAAGGCGAGCGGAGCGATCGAGGCGAGGGGCATCCGGAAGCGGCTGGGGAGACGGACACAGCCGAGGGAAGCCAGGGGACGACGAAGATGGGGGAGACGCAGAGGGGATTGAATCCACAGGCGGCGATCTTCGAGCCGCCGGCTTCAGGAGGGGACGATCCGTCACGTGTGACTGAGGACCAGATGAAGATCGACCAGGGCCCCGGGAGTGGCAGTCTTCTCTCCCAGACCCATATTCCTCCTCCCCGTTCTACATCCGAGCTCGCAATCAAGACCGTCGAGCTCCAGCCGATGGATATCGACGGCTTCGAACCTCCTACTGGGATCTCGAACGAAGGATCCACCGAAGACGGCTTGGTCATCGAGGAGGCCACGATGGAAGATGGAGAGGAAATCGAAGAGGCAGAGGAGGGTGAAGAAATGGAACATCAAACTTAACACATATTTTTTTTTCGCTGCTCCTGATCCTCACCAATACATTTCCTTCTTCCTTTTGAACGACTGCCACCTTGATCACTTCAACACATATAAAATGCACATCTACACAGGTTTGAGCCGCCAATTAGGCTTCCTGCATCTTGAGACCATTAGACAGATATGAACTATATATAATCAAATTCAAGCATTGCCCGTCTCTCACTGAAATGACTTCAAGAATGTAGCAGATCAACTGAGTCCGCTCACAGTGTGTTCAAAGATTCCTCTTTGCTAAAATCACTATAAATCTCTCGAGTGGACACACACAAGTCGTGTTTGGAACTTTGGACGACAGTAACGCTGGTGACTTAATAAATATTATATATTCCTAGTCGTATCAAGTACTATTGTGTGTTATCATTATTGCCATTATCATTATTATCAAGATCAGTGATCCAAATATGGATTGTTGGTATGATGAGCGTTGATCAAAAACGTATGTACCCCACAAAAACACAAAAGAGGATCCAATCCAAAAGTCTGAAAGGAAGAAAGGTACAAGGTAATCCGCTAGACAAGGGAGAAGAAGAAAGGATTCGAATAGGAAGGATAGATATGTTGATAAGAAACAAGAGGCGAAGTGTATATGAATGTTGATGAAGAAGAGAGGGAAACAAAAAAAGATAGAGCCGATGTGGATGATCGGTTAAGAAGGAAGACCGACGAGGAGGAGGAAGAAGAGCAAGATCCAATAGACCGACAAGTGTTGATTAAAGTTTGACGAGGAGGAGGAGGAGGAGGAGGAGGAGGAAGGGTTGGGATCAGAGGTCGAGGAGGGAGTGAAAAATGAAGGGTGAAGGATCTTAGGAAGAATAGAAGCAAAGAAGGGTGGATGAGGTTTCCTGGATCCAAGCGTGTCTTTACGTGGTAAATTGGTATTAACAGAGGAAGAGGAGGAGGAGAGGAGGAGGAGGAATGGTGATGAGAGGTAAGGGGTGGCTTGCGGTTGAGGAGGGAGAGGGTGAGGGCAAGGACGGGTTTGAAGTAGAAGAAGAGGAGCCAGCCAGCATGGGGTGCGGCTTGGAGGGAGGTGAATGAGCAGTTAGGTTGAGCAGAGGCGAGGTAAGGGGCGAGATGATGATGGTTGACGAGCGCGTCGTGTTCGGAGATGATAAAGTGGTGTCGATGGGAGTTGGAGACGCCTAAGGAGGAGTGAGACTGGTCCAAATGGGGGAACATGACAAACTCGAACCAATGGAAATGACGTTGGATAACAGTGGCTACGCCGATCTCCTGGGAAATGATTCGGACTAAGAGTTGGCCTACCGTCTTAGGTTCGGTGTACAAAAACCCACGGAGCTAAGGGTTGTTCGGGAAAGGGCTTAGCTGTTGTGAATGTTTGAGTGATTGAGAGAAAGGACTTACTAGGTCGGGTATGTATGGTAATACGGAGATTGGATCGATGGAGAGTGTGTCGAGGACGTATTGAGGATGATGACGGACAAAGTGAGCAGTGAGACAGGTACCGAGGGAGTGACCGATCAAGAAGGCGCCTCGAGACTCGTTTTGATCCTTGGACCTGGGTTGGAAGCCATGAATTTCGAGCATGGTTTTGAGACAGATTGATTGTTCGTCAAGGGTTTGAATCTTGCGTCGGTAGCTTGGTTTGCTCGCCTCTGACGCGTCTAACTTTTCGGATTCCTCTGGATCGACGCGTATCAAGTCCAGTTCAGGCTTCCATAAGGTAAGTGCTGTGTTGAAAAAAAAAAAGAGATCAAATTAGTTGGTAGGTTAAATTTGGGGAGTGTGTGGGGGAGGAAGGTGACTGACAGACGGTGGGATTTTCGACCAAGAAGATCGGACGACGTGATTTCCTAAGGAGGGAGATTGCATAATGAGGGAGCTATTGTAGAGGATTGAGTTAGTTAGATGTAGAGATGGGGAAGGTGGAGGTTAGACTGACAGAGATGAGTCCGACGATACCGGCTACCAAGATGATAGGTTTTTGGTTTGAGGATGATAAGCCTGGATGGAACCAGTAGGAGAATTGAGTTTGGTTGAGTGGGATACGATGGTATCTGAAGCCGAGTAGGTAGAGTAGTAAATGAAGAGAGGATCGGAGTGAGTTGATGATGAGGTAGAAGAGTAGTGGACGATGTTGTGCTTGAATTGGATCTAGTGTATGTTGATAGGAGCCAAGGTGAGGGTTGAAACCAGGTTTGAATTGATGATGAATAGCTTTCTGAGTTTTGATGATATCTTTACGAATTTCATCTTGAAGATTAGTTGAGAGTGATTGGAATGATGATGAGAAGATGAGTGAGGCCAATAGTTCAGCCAAGTTTTGATGATAGATTTGATCAAGTTTGACGACTTGTTGTTGTTGTTGATGGATATGGTAGAACCAATTGGTTAGAGAGTGAGTGAATTGGTTTGATGATTTGAAGCTAGAGATGAGACCATCGATTATCTCTCTTCTTAGGTTTGGTTTAGGTATAGGTGGAGTTAATAGATGTTTTAGTTTGAGTTGATGTTGTAGTTGATGGTATCGATATAAGAATAATAGATGAAAGATCGTTTCGATGATGAGGTAGGAGGTTAAAAGTATTAAGAGGAATGAGTGAGAGATTGGTCTTTGTAGTATTAGTAGTAAGGATAATAGTATTAAATAAATCAGAGTTGGAAAGTATTTGAATAGTAAGAGGGTTGGTTTAAGGATTAGGTTAGTTGTTAAGCTTTGAATTAATCTTGAATTTTGAAATTGATAATTAGTTGTGATAATTTTAAAATTATCCCATTTTTTTAAGAAGAAGAAGATGAGGAAAGAGAGAGGAGTGAGAGTGGATTTGAGTAATTCACTTAATCGAGTTGAGATCAAACCCAGGGAGAAATTGATTGTTGTTTTGGGTTTATTACCAGTCTCAAATTCCCATGATACACTTCAAGCAACTTCAACCTAATACTGCCATCACCTTTGATCTTTCATGCTCATCACCACCCCAGTTCACATTCCAACAAATTCGGATTTTCCTGAGAGCTTGAGTTTCATTGATCTTATTCTCAGCTTTAACCAAACATCTATAACAGCTGTTCCAATTCAAAAGAATCAAAACCTACTACTTCCATTTTACCCATTGAAGAATAACCACCAGCAACATTACCTTGCAGTAGTGTTGGGATAGCATTGACAAGAGCAACATTCATTACCAGAGGAGCAATAGCAGTATAATATATATAAAATACACTTCTACACAGCATGGTAGGATTACAGGCATCACAGCATTATTAGGAATGGAAAGGAGGTCTAGGAATACATAGGCAGGGAGTGGATAGAGAGGGGTAAGTATTGGGAGAACAGGTCTCAACCAGGTATGGAAGGGAGGAATCTCAACCTTTCTGCATCAATCCTGAATCATTCAATCAACATAATCATGCCCCCCCCCCCCCCCCCCAATGGCAATTCTCTAGATGCACCTGCCACCAAAATATCTTCTGCAATTACAACCCTAAGAGATGACTCAATTGAAAGGCCCTGTACCCCTGTGTTGTCACATTCTCTCATTGTAGCGCATCTTAGAGCATCCACCACCGTCTCTGTAAAGTGGCTTGGTAAGCCAACTTTACAGAGACGAAGCCCCCGCGCGCTACCCTTGTGGCCTCTTTAGGCCTTGTTAACTGAGGAATCTTTAAGATTCTCGTTAAAGGTCTCTAAATTTAGAGACCTCTAATGAGCTTGGTAAGGTAAGATCCCTCCTTTCCCACGACCAATCCTCGATCCCCCCCTATAGCCCCGCTTACCAAGTGACTTGGAGAGTCAAGGGTGGGGACGCTCGGTTAGCCAGCTGCAGAGCCCCCCTACCGAGTCACAAGGGTGTGGTTTCTCGGTAGGGTAACCATTGCACTTGCTAACCTCTCTGCAGTTGAGGAAAAGTTAGCAAGACAATGGTCGATGCTCTTAGTCCACACAAGGCACCACTTATTCCACCTGTGCCCCCATCCAGTCTGGTTGCGCCACCATCTAGTCCACCTGCACCACCATCTAGTCCACCTGCACCACAGTTAGCTTTACATAGTTACCCTATACTAACATCTACACCTTTGGGACCACCTGTTTTAACCGTGCCACCATCTATCCTACCTATGTCATCATATGGCCTGCCCGCGCCACTCAGGCAATCAACAGCTTTTCAACCACTTCCAGACATCCTGCTGCTTTCTTCTACCCCTACCAATTTTCAAGTGAAATCCATTCTCAAACAACATGGAATAAATGTATCAACTTCAATGCAATAATCTTTCTACCTTGCACAACCAGAGGCTGTGCCTGCTCATAAAAGCTCTTTCTGCCTTCTGTGCATATAAGTGTTGGTTAGCTGTTCAGCACTGCTCAGCTTTGATTGAAATAGTTACATAGCTCAGTGGGAACTACATTCCCAGCCTCATTGATGTGCCTTCCTTCTACCCAACAGTCATTTCTGAGCTGCACCAGATTGAACACTGAACTAAACCAAAATGAACAGCTTCCCCAGGGGAAATATTGTGCTATGCTGGAGTGAACACTTATAAGCTGTGCCCAGACTGAACACTCATCTGTGCCCGGTTTGCACTTAGCTTTTCTGTTGTGACTCCTGTGCTCAGCCAGGGAAAACTGATGAGCAGCAGAAAAAAAATGAAACCAGTGAAAACTGAGCAGAATCAGTGAAAAATGAGCAGAATTAGTGATCCTGAGCAGAATCAGTGAAAAATGAGCCGGATCAGTAAAACAAATTAGCAGAATCATTAAAAATGAGCAGAATCAGTTAAAACTGAGAAGGATGTGGAAAATGCACAGAATCAGTCAAAACTGAGAAGAATCAGTGGAAAATGAGAAGAATAATTGGAAACTTAGCAGAATCAGTGGAAACTGTCACTGAGCAGAATCAGTTGAAACTGAGAAGAATCAGCAGAAACTGAGTAGAATCAGTGGAAACTGAGCTGAATCAGTGAAATGTGATCTGAGCCAGTGGAAAAGGAGCTGTTAAATTAAACCACCAGTGAGAATCAAATATACTGGAAGTGTAGGATTGGAGCAGCTTTAGAGCTGCAACCAAAGTTGCAGAATGTCACTTGTCATCAAGTGAGCATTGGTTTTCCTGGTGCAAGTCCTTCATATTCTTGCCACTCAAAAGCATCCAACAAAGAAAGATATACCTACCCCTGCTCCCAAACCAGCTGATACCAACAAAAGGATCTCCAGAGATCCTACAACACTCTCAAGGCCCCATCAAGATTTCCTCATCCAGAAGGAAAAATGCACTTGAGTGAGCTCTACAGATGATGAGTTGGTCTTTACCAAGACAGCTGATCCAGGAAAATTTTTAACCCTCTCATAAACACTGCTAAAAGCCCAGTCCCTTCTAGAAGCACTTCTAATCAGCTTCTCAAACCAAACCTTACTGGCAGATTGGACTCAAGGTTCAAGGGCACCTCAAAAACTGTTAAAACCAAGTCTCTTGTTGTGGAGGGAGAGTGCTGACCAAAATGCTCCTGAAGAGAAACCATCATCTGAAGCCTTTCCAGAACCAATATACAAACGACTCTCCAATGTGTTGAACTAATTGAAAAAAGAGGTCTCCAAAGTGTCCTCTAAAATCCTCAATGTGGTTGAGATTATTGCCAGTGATGTGAGAGAACTCAACACATCCATTAAATATTCTGCAACAAAACCTGTCCTTGAGAATGCACAACCTGACAGCTCAAATCAAAGGCAAAATGGTTTATCTGGAGAGTCCTGGTAAGTAACTCTTGATTTGCCATCAACTCCACAATCAATAATTCTTGGTTCTTGAATCTTATCCATGATGCTTATTTTCACAGGCCCTGGTAATTTTCAATGTTAAAAACCACTGTTTGGGTTGTGTATGCAAGATGATCATCCCCCCTCCCCTCCTGCCACTGGAGCCAAGAAGTCTACTTGGAAACTTCCTGAGGGTAATGTACCTTTCCATGCAGCAACAAATTCTTCCAGTGAATTAGATTTTTCCAACAGTAGTTGAAATACACATGAAAAAAATTTGGAAGCTGAGAACAATAGCAGGGCAGATAGTGACCAAGACCCCTCCTAGCCATATCACCCAAGGGCCAGGAAGCTCACACACAAATAGAGAACCCCTTGCAATTATGTGGTGCAGTATTTCAAAGTATGGTGTCACAAATGGAGATGTGTCTAGTGAGATCCAAACTCACAATCTCAGCTAAGCTGAGACATGTGCTAGAGTGCTGCACTCACCAAATAGGCTACATAAACTTGTGACTGCCAGGGTTTTGGTTGGCAGTGCCCATGGTTCAACTGGTGATACATCATGTTATCAGACTAACAGGCAAAAACTGGATCTCAGTAAACCAATTTCAGCCAGAAACAATAAAAATTTATGGTTCCTGGCTTTCAATTTGGTGCAGTGCCAAGAATACAACAAAATTAGTCTTGATGTGCACTCTTGATTGGAAATCCATACATGTCTAGAAACATATGTCAATGGAAGATTGAAGAGAAGGTAATCAATCAGACCATTAAACTATCTCTGTCATGTAAATTGACTGTCATCTCTTTCCCTAGGTATCACCAAGAAAACAACTGGTCAATTGAAAAGCAGGATTGCAAGGCTAAAAAGCTCTGCCAAGTGACTTGCTTGACCCAGGTAAGTGTTGGATTTGTTCTTACACACATACCTTTGCATTGCTGTGCTATCATACAATACATTGATCTTCTTCACTTGATCCATATTCTCTGCTGTAGCTTAAGAAGACACAAGTCTCATTTCCAACACGGAAAACTGCCCTGTTGGAACTGGCAGGGATAGTCAAAAAATGCAGCAGTGGTGATGAAACTGTACCTGAAGATTCCATGGATAGAAAATCATCTTCAGGGAGCAGGGGCACCCTTGGCAAAAAAACCTGAGGCCATAAAAAGAAGCAAAGATCAAACAAAACATTTGTGATCCTTTGACTGCCTTGCCAAAACCATTGGATGGATGCTATCATGGAACATATTGATTGGCTTATGGGTGAAGGCTCAACCAATACTTAAGGAAGGCTGTCATCCCAATTGTTCAAGAAACCCCCTCAAGAATTCAAAGGAAAGTGATGCACCACCTGGAAGCTGCTACAAACCTGAGTGGCTTGGTGAGCTGTGGTTGCATGCAGTTAAGGATCTTAAATCCAAGGCCCCAGTTTGTTGAAATATCAGTTCAAGGAATCATTTCCATCCCACTGCAGCACATTGGAATAGTGAGACAAACAACAGATAGAAACCTAGTTGTAACATTGTGTGTATTACAGTTATGATTGTAATACAAACTTAATCTTTTTTTCTTATCCAATTTTAAAAGTCTATCAATCTGTTAACTCATTGACTCACTTTTGATTCCATCTCCTTCCTCAATAATTGTCAGGTTTGCTCCTGCTTCTGCTGTTGTCATAACAAGGATGTGCTCTGACAATACTGGTTTGAAAACCAAAGATTGCTATTCTTTTACAGTTGACCTGAAAACTTATCTTGAAATGTTAGAACACAGATGAATTCCTCATCCTGACTAGTTACTTAGAGCATCATTACCGGTGGCTAGTTTAGCGTGAGCTAAGGACTTTAGCTGAAACATTCAACCACACTGGGCTGAGTTAAGCACAAGCCAAACTAGCATGAAGCTATAATTCCGGCTAACCATTGCTACATTTAGCAATGGTTAGCTTCTGAGCTAAACCTTTAGCCAACTGGTATTGTTGAAAAGGGTGCGCTAACTTAGTTTAGCAGATAGAAAACTTTAGCCACAAGTCAAACTAGCCACACCGGTAATGATGCTCTTATCAGAATATCTCCAATCCCTGCACTGAGTGCTCATTTTAATAAACATTATGTGTCAGATGTTGTTTTCCTGTGATAACTGTTGGATCTCAAGAAGTAAGAGGACAAGGTGGTATTCAATGTGACCTCTAGCCATGAGATCTTCCAGGTTTTTTGACTTCAACTTTTAGAATCTGGGTGCATACCACTGTCTGCTGGTTACTGGTAGCAAGATTTCCCTTACTGCAATACAGGGGGAGGGTTTAGCCAATTGAAGACTCCACAAACTGGGGTAAAGATGAGTTGTTCACTTGCAATATTTTTGAGTCTCTTTCATTTTCAACCATACATTATGCCTAAATTTTGACTGGACAAGGCTGAACTGAGGTAATCCAAATGGAGGAGTCCTCTTGTGAATAGTATTGACTTGACAGGTGATCAAGTCATTGACAGTGTGGTGTGCTTTGGTGAATTTCTGTCAATTGAGGTTCCCCTGGAAGTGAACTGTGTGCACCTCATTCCTGATTGATTCATCCTTGAGATGTAGGTGACTGGAGTGGCAGGGCAAGTTGGAGGAGGCTGATCCTGTGTGTTGGAGTCTGCATCTGAGTCTAGAAGTGTTGGTGAGGCTGGGGGCAAGCTAAGGTGCTTTCTCATTTGATGTCAGGTATTTGTGGCCCACAGGAAGTCACAAGACCTTTGATCTTGGAGAATTTATCAATATGTGTTGTAGATACTTTTTTTGAAGTGGCCATTCCACCAACTCACAAACAGATAACCCACAACATACATACTAATCTCTTGTGTTATAAATCTTTTTTCTCAATTTCTCATTTTAGTCCACATCTTTCCCATGTTCCATTGATGTCCAACATTCCTTTCTGCTCAGCTCTCTGTCTGTAGAACATATTTATTTACAATGGATTTAAATAAGTTCAAATCACTGAGGACCTACATAAGTTGACTTCTAAAGCACAAGGTTTACAAGTTTTATCATTATCAAAATAATATTTTTTTGGGATGGGACTCTTTAAGGATTGGCGTGTCTCGAACTCCAAAGTTAGTTATAAGTACATCAGATCAAAATCTGCATCTTTTCTTCTTTA
The DNA here is from genome assembly GCA_007896445.1 of Puccinia hordei. Taxonomy (NCBI): domain Eukaryota; kingdom Fungi; phylum Basidiomycota; class Pucciniomycetes; order Pucciniales; family Pucciniaceae; genus Puccinia; species Puccinia hordei. Next base: position 43,512 of record RDRW01000809.1, read on the forward strand.
CTTAATTCTTCTTTGCTATTCTCTTTATCATTTCTGCTCTAGGTTTTTCCCGGTCATACATATAAATATGTAAGTCTCAATTTATATTTGGTGGGTGAGACGCAGAGCTTATGAGTCTATTATGTAGTAGAGTATTATAAAATATTTATTTGCCACCACTTTTCAAAAATCACCACCCAACCCAATTAGCAAAAATGTTCCGGTTCAACGTTCCAAGACGGGTACTCCATCTTCACAAGAGATCCTACGCTATCCAAGCTACCTTTTTCCCCCAGGAACCCACCAACCCTCAGTTATCTACCGCTGAAATCCCAGGACCCACCAGCCGAAAACTATCTCGGGAGATTAACGAATGGCAAGACGGTACATACCATTCGCCTCTCCATTTCATCCTATCCCTTACTCACATCACACTCGCACTGATGGTTTCTTTTTCTGGCTTTTATTTAAATCCAGCTCGAGCCCATCAGCTGGTCGTTGGTACGGTCTCTATCGTCCTTGTTTACTCGGGCCACAGTGAAATCTGATCCTCGCTATCCTCCCTAAAGATTATTCAAAGAGTATCGGCAATTATCTCCAAGACGTCGACGGTAACAGGCTCTTGGACGTCTTTGCTCAGATTGGTACCTTCTAACAACCTATTCATGCACAAAAGATATTCTTAAAATTAAACTAATCATCTACTACATAATACAAACCTCACAGCTTCCATCGCCATCGGATATAACCATCCCAAACTTTTACAACTCGCCAGATCGGTCAGACCTTCCAGAGTTCCTCAATTTCCATCACAAGCCATTTATTATCTGAACGATACTTACCTCTCTCATTTCTTGAAATCCTAATCAGGATGAATTTATTCAACTGGCGTAAGGCTTACTCTGGATCGCTCGACTTTCTCCAACTAGCTCTCTGCCCATAATGATCATGCTTCTTCTACTTTCGATAGTATGAACCGACCCGCTCTTGGTTCTTTCCCTCCCTCCAATTGGGATGAGATCGTATCGACTGGCCTACTCAAAGTAGCACCCAAAGGACTCGATCAACTCTTCACGATGATGTAAATCAACTCTCTACTCAAATGTACAAAATCAAAATTCAAACCGATTGGCCTTTTAAAATTTGTATCCCCTTTTCAAGGTGCGGTTCATGTGCCAACGAGGGTGCACTCAAGGCCGCATTTTTCGCCTACCGTCAACGAGAGAGGGGTGGCGGATTGAGCCAGTTCTCAGCCGAAGAACTTAAATCCTGCATGAACAATAGTCATCCTGGATCTCCTGACTTGGTAGCCATGAGCTTTCGTAGCGGCTTCCATGGCAGGTTGTTCGGCTCATTGAGCTTAACCCGCAGTAAGGCAATCCACAAGGTCTGCTTCAAACTTCTTCAACTCTTCCTCCCATCCCCCGTCACACGTTTTCTCAGCCAACTTTCTAATCCACATCTGCCTTCATACATAGATCGATGTCCCTGCCTTCGATTGGCCTGCAGTCGAATTCCCCCGTCTCAAATATCCCTTGGCGGATCATGAGGCCGAGAACAAGAAGATTGAGGAAGATGCAATCAGTCAAGTGGAGGAAACCATAGTCGAATGGTGATTTCTATGCCAATCATAATCATTCTTCCTATTCATCTCAAAACTTTAACACACGAGCCCAATCCCTTTAATAGGAATGCTAGAGGCCGCTCGGTTGCTGCGCTAATCGTCGAACCAATCCAATCCGAGGGAGGCGACTTCCACGCCAGTCCGGCCTTTTTCCGCAAGTTACGAGAGCTCACTTTGAAACACCATATCTATTTGATTGTGGATGAAGTCCAGACTGGCGTGGGTGAGTGGAACTTGACCCCAAGCTCAAGCATTAGCAACTAAACTAATCGAATGTTCCGTGAAAAAGCTGCCACTGGCCACTTTTGGGCTCATGAGAAATGGGACTTGAGTACCCCCCAGACTTCGTGACTTTCTCCAAAAGATGCAAGCCGCGGGCTTCTTTCATGCCCCCGAGACCCGCCCAACCCAACCCTACCGCAACTACAACACGTATGTCTGAGACCTCTTCAGGCTTCCAGCTCTCTTTGCTTCTGGTCGACTAACACCCTTCCTCTGTGTGAACTTTGTGTCTTGGGACGAGATAGATGGATGGGGACTCCCACCGAGATCTTGAAAGCACGAGCGATTATTCAAGTGATCCAAGACCAAGGGTTTGTTTCATTCATTCATTCAATAACAAAAGATTCGAATATGGGAGAACGCTGCTCCAAAACAATTCTCCGAAAGCAATACGTATAACAACAACTATTTGGGATTTTCTCTTACAGCTTAGTAGAGCATGTGGATTTGGTCGGCAAATATCTTTACCAAGGGTTAGACGATCTTTCCAAATCCGTCGGGCGGGGTAAGGTTATCAACCTCCGCGGTCAGACCAGTGGGACGTTCATAGCCTTCGACTGCCCAAGCCTCGATGCCCGCGATCGGTTCGTCCAGCACATGAAACTGGCTGGCGTTAATCTGGGAGGGCATGTCTTTTCCTCTCTTCTTCCTCGTCTCGCATTTCCCTACCCCTCTTTTGTCATTTCTGACTTGGGGGATCTGTTCTGAAATGTCTTGACACAGGTGTGGAGATGTGACGGTTAGATTGAGGCCTATGTTGATATTCGAAAAAGTACATGCGGATATTTTACTCAACACGGCCGAAACAGTTCTTAAGAATCTTTGAAGAAACAAAAAAGACTCTCTCTTACACAGAGACTTACAGTGATGCATATACCAATCCGATCTGTCTACTTGTCGCTCGATTTTTACGGGGTTTTTTTTTCAATCCTTTCATGATGTATACCATCTAAATATATGTATATGTATATATATTATATAGCCCGGTTTAGTATGAACCACCCAACCTCAAAGGTCGTCGGTGTGTCTGTACTTACCCTTACCCCCCCTTTTCTTGGAACTTCACAAATCGATCTGATACGTCCATTTTGTACTTTTGACTTGGAGGATGTCACGGCTAGCTAAAAAGAAAAAGTGGATTATAAGCAGTTACAACAAATTAATTGGTCATTCTCATGTATACACAAGTTGCATTGGATACTGCTCAACCCAGTTAAGTCCCAACCCCTTCGGCTCACTAAACCTTTCGATCTTGAAATCAAAATTTGAGAATGGAGTTTAGAAGAATCTCTATCAAGGTTGTTGATCAACAACTTACCTTATCATGCAACTTTCTGGATTCTTGGAACCTCAGTCTTGCCATCTGCTTCATGCCTAGACTATAGAGCTCAATTTCGCCCACCAAGAGAGTGAAATGGGGTCAACTGCTGGCATACAAAGTTCTTGCCCAAGCTACAGTCCATGTTTCTGGGTTCATTTCTTTATCTGTCATGCAACATCCTCTGCTCATCAGATAGTTCGGCCAACTTTTCCTTAGAGACAAAGATCACTGATCGTACGTACTCTATAAGCTTGGTCACGTATGACCATTAACGTTCAGGTCCAATCTGGTTAACTTTCTTACAGAGTTCGAGCTCTCGAGTTCTCCGGCAACAGCACTGTGCTGTCCTGCAACCGGTCGTCCGGCGGAGAGGACGATTCCTTCATGGGCCACATGCAACGTGGGACAAAAGCTGAACGGCTCAGAATCGTCTTCCAAGCCTTTAGCCTAATCAAGGGAAGCACATGAGTGCGTCATGCAATGCTCTCTCTCCTCCGTTATTTCATCAAGGTTTGTACAACAACACTCAAGGGATGCAATCTCAATCTTACTTTTTTGTTCTATCCTATTTTTTTTTCTGTTATTGACTTCGACTATCCAGGAGACTATCTCTTCGACTGACAACAGAAGCTAAAGCTAGAAAACGTGGTTCTACTACAAACTCCGCAAGTGTGACCATGATAA
>RDRW01000810.1:0-33732 GCA_007896445.1 Puccinia hordei
TTTCGACGCCGGTGCGCGACCCGGGCATAGTTTTTTTTTTTAATTATTTCTTCTGAGGATCTCGCCTCCCAGACTACAGTCTGGAGGGGAGATTTTTGAGCCTTATTGACTCTGGTGGCCGACCCAGTTCTCTTTTGTATTTTCTTTTTGTTTTTTTTGTTTTTTTTTTCTCTCTTGGTTGGTTTTCTTTTCTTTCTTTCTTCGTGCTTCAGATAACCATCGGTCTCGGTTGCACTCCTTGGCTCAGCCAATCCCTCCGCATACACTGTCGACGCCGGTGCGCGAACCGAACGCCGCATACATATCAAAACCCGCGCAAACATCGAACCCGGCATAGTTTTTTTTTTTTCCTTTCAAACATATTAAATTTTAATAATAAAATAATAATAAAAAAAATAATAAAAAAATAATAATAAAATAAATAAATAAATAAAAAAAAAAAAAAAAAGATTTCAAATACATAATAAAATTACTCAGTAAAAAAAAATATAAAATAATAAAACTAGTAAATTAAAATCAGAAAAAATAACAAAATAAAAACTAGTAAAATTGCATCAGAAATACAAAGATCAATCAATCCCCAATTTAAAAAAAAAAATAATAATTTAGTAATAAAACAAATAAAACATAATAATACAAATACATCAACACTACTTTTATAATAATCCCACAAAAACCTTCTATTCTCATCACTTTTTTTCCCAGGCTATCTGCTACTCATTCCTGCTCATCCCACCTCATCATCAGTTCATCATCCATCCAGCCTATCATTCTCTCAAAAATCTATTTTTTTCTCCATTTGTCTGGGGACAGACAATAAGTTGGGGGAGGAGCACTGCACTACCAAAGGGAAAATGACGAGGAATTTTTTATTTTTTTTCTTTCCCTCCTCACATGACTCTTCAACCACCAGACATCAAATAAAAACCATCATCACTTCAGACATTCTACACAGTTTCTTTATATCCATTCCACTTCATCATCCCCAAATCACATATTCTACATATCTTCTACTCATTCAAAAATGTTCCATCACACTCTACATATTTTCTGCATCCCACCTCATCTTCTTCATCACAAACTCCACATATCTTCTACTCATTACACATCTTCACCATCTCATCACCAATTCTAGACATCTTTTACACACCTCATCATCACAATTTCTACACATTTTTCTACACATTACAACTCTTCATCATCAATCACAATCATCCCATCACACTCTACATATTTTCTACACATCCCAACTCATCATCATCCAATCACAAATTCTACATATCTTCTACTCATTCAAAAATGTTCCATCACACTCTACATATTTTCTGCATCCCACCTCATCTTCTTCATCACAAACTCCACATATCTTCTACTCATTACACATCTTCACCATCTCATCACCAATTCGAGACATCTTCTACACACCTCATCATCACAATTTCTACACACACATTTTTCTACACATTACAACTCTTCATCATCAATCACATCATCCCATCACACTCTACATATTTTCTACACATCCCAACTCATCATCATCCAATCACAAATTCTACATATCTTCTACTCATTACACATTATCATCATCTCACCACCAACTCTATATATATTCTTCTCATTCCACCCATCAACATCACATCACACAGAGGTTCCCTTTTTTTTCATTCTACATAAAGTCTTCCACTCATTCCAACCCATCAAGAACCATGAGCCAGTCTCTCAGTTTCCACCATTCACCCATTTAAAATTGCATCCAACCAAATCAGAAACCACCTAAACCAATACCAGGATACTTTACCATACCCCAGAGGACATAGTCATATCAGCACCAATACCCAGAGGCCAAAGGATTACTCAGATTAGAAATATATAAAATCAGACTAAGAAGAATTGTTGCTCCTACTATACCACCACCTGAAGAATTATCAGTAAGCATTTATTAGTGTCCAAGAATTTCAAGAAGATATAAATAAGAATAAGAAGGCTAGAATGAACATTATATTAGAAATACATGTATACAAGTACACTGATGGCTTAGTATTTGAGTCTAATAAATAATGAACCTAGATTATATATTAAAATAAACTCAAGATTTTCAAGGATACTTTTACATGTAGAAAATATTCATCAAGATGGCATACTAGTAGGATTTTTCAACCACTTTAAAGACTATAATATATATACTAAAAGAAGATTAAAATACTTTTCACTGGACACATGGACACTGGACTAATGAATACTGGATACTATGGACACTGGATCTGGATCAAATTATACTGGACTATATTGGCTTGGGCTTTCACTGGATTTGGATCATTTGGACTTTGGACAGGAATACTCTGGGCTTTCCATGGATCACTTTTTCCAGCCTTTTCTCTTTGGCTGCATTGTCTGGGGTCAGACAATAAGTTGGGGGAGGATGTGGTGATCCATTCCACATCATTACTATAATTTCCAAGACTATTTACCACTAATAAATCACATTCACTTACAAATAAATACTCATAAATCCCAAACCTACATATATTCACTGTTATCATTTCATAATCAGATTCTACCCCCCATTTTAACCCTAGTCACCCACTACAACTACCCCCAAATTCCTCATAGTTCAAGAGTTACAGGCAAACTCAGAATAATACAGCAAGTTATAGTATAAAGCAAGGTATAGAATATAATAAGTACATATTATAATTAGATATATTTCACAACCAAGATACATAATACATAGTACACATTATATACTACATAACATCTTACATCATATACATAAACTCTACCTTTCACTACTCATCTGTCACTGTCATGACCATTTCATACGTGTCACTGTCTATTCTACTTCATCTGTCATATTTTCCTTTCTCTAGCCTGATGGCTCATCTTCTCTCTCAGACATATAAGGACACCTGTTCCTCCCTCTTGTTCCCTTATGGACCCATAACTTACTAAATTACCCCCTACATATACCAACATTACAGATCCCATATAATTAGTAATACCTAACTTAGGAGAGTTACCATCACCCTTATAAAATATATAAATATAAATACCAGCTTAAACCTCAGTATATAAAAGATTGCCCCTCTCTTGCTTGACCCACTTTGACTCCATAAGCTACCAACCCTGCCCCACAGTATACTATATATATATACTTTATACAACTCATTCCCCCTCTTCCATTCCTCCCACCTTACAGGTGTAGTAGCAAAGCTCATCAGTACTAGCCATCTAAGAATAAATAGAAATTAGCCACACCTTTATTTTATTCTTAGTGTTACACTCATTCCCCATAGCATTAGTCAGGAAGGCAGCTCTTATATCAGCACCTTTGTCATAACCTACATTAGTGCTAGTGTAGTTTATACATATCCCTTCCAAGCTCTATTCTGCCCCTGAGTAGTTCCACAGTGTGCACCTAGAGAACCACAGTACGCCTTGGCCACAGGGCACAGGATACCTCTAATCTCACATATTCGGGATGCAACCTCCATTGTGGCCCCAAGTAGTTGTCCGCAGTCGGGGTCTTTACACAAGTCCTTCATATCCGCTACCGTCACTTGGCAGCGAGTCTGGGGACTAGAGTCAGATAGTATGGTAAGCGCTTTGCGTGGTCCTCTTTCAGACTTCTCTGGTACCCCAACACTTGGCGTTGAAGTCTTAGTTCTAGCGTTGTAGAACTCGGATGTAGCTATGGGCTTAACGATCTTCTTGATAGCAGTGTCCGTTACCGACATTATTACGGACGAGTCCATGAGCTTACTGTCCAACTTTTCATAGGACGCTCTTGCAAGCATCACTAGCCTGTATATAACGCATGCTATCACGTCATACTTGTTCACTATCTTAGCTCTACATAGGTAGGACTCTTTCGCAGAGTCTATGGGCCTACCAACCCTAGGGCTAGCAGAGACAGTGTTTGCATCTATCAAAGCAGAGCTTCCCATGTTGTACCTCATAAGCTGTAGCAGCTCAGCCGTCTGGTTCGTAGAGGCCTCCATGTACTGAGACAGACTGCTAACCAACTCTTGTATCATCTTCAGCTCCGTTACCATTGCACTGAGTACTATCGACTGCCCTTCTACGTGCCTAGACATGTTATTCATAGCCACCTGCATGGAATTAAACATAGTAGTAGCGCTGGTGTTTCCCATGACCTTTGTTCTTTCTGCGTCCGCTTCTATATCGGGCTTCATGCGGGCCATGGCTGCATCTGCGGTGAGCTGTTCTTGCAAGCTTTGCATAATGAGAGTAGTATTGGCGCGGCCATGCCGCCCTGACACACAGTACAATGTGCATACTTTGGTACCCTCAGACAAACGCAGAGGCTACACTTGTGCCTTTACTCAAGGGCATATCCTCGAGGTGCGGACAATCAGCCCAAACGTGCTGCCCCAAGATATGTGTACTGGAGCTACAAGACCTTGAGTGTGACGAAGATAGTAGAACTATAGTAGATGTAGGCCTTGCGTCTCCCCTATTTCAAGTGTCCACGTTGTCGGGAGGACACAGAGTGTCTTTGAGTCCCGACTTCTTGAATACGGTAAGGAGTTGGGTCTCCACTATGGCAGAAGGCCTAGACTGTAGTAGGTGTAGCCTGGATACCTCGGCCTTTGATCTGGTACCTTTTGACCAGCTGAAGCCTGTAGGTGGTAGGTTTTCAAGGGCACCAGGCTACGAGGGCCTACCGGCGTCCATGCCTAGGCTTTGGATGACTATACGGATACATATTACTGTAAGGAACGTTATGAGGTTCAGGGCGCCAGTGGTGGAGTCCATCAGGCTGTTCCCAACTTCGTTCTCTGCCTCTATGAACCAAGGCTACATGTTTGATCCATTGGTAATTTACTACAGAGCTAACGGTTTTTAAAAACTTTTAACTGAAGCTCACTTGTCCCAAAGTCTTGCGACAAACCGGCACTAGGGCCCCTTCAGCTGCCGGTTCTGGCGTCCTAAGCGCCACCGTTGACTGTGAGGGTAGTGCTTTCTGTGAAACCGAGTCCCAGGGTAACAGCGCCTTCTTGGCTTTAGTCGGTGTATAAGCCGGCCATGCTTTTCTGTTGTAGATTAAGCCCGCTGGGCTTAAACAGAACCCTTGATTTTCCTTGTTTTCCTGCACATACAATATTTTTTTAGTTCAAGCATCCTTAAGCCCGCCGGGCTTAATATCAATGAATTTTGGATTAAAACCAAAAACGTTTGATGTATTCTGTTATTTTATGCAGGACCCAATCAGACTTACCTAGTGAAGCACGAGCCCACCAGGAATATCTTTTTTAGATTAAGCCCGCCGGGCTTAAAAACACCCCTGTGCTTCCCTGTTGCCCTACACTCAAAGTCTTTTAGTCCAAGCATTCTTAAGCCCGCCGGGCTTAATATCAATCAATCTGGATTCATAAAAAAAATTGTCCAGATTCTATGATTTTATGTGTTTCCCAAAACTTACTTAGTTGGTGAGACATCAAACTGCCACAATTTTCTGATATAGATTAAGCCGGCCGGGCTTAAATACTAACTGAGCTTGTCATTTTTGGCCTGACCCTTGATTTTTTTTGGTCCAACCATCCTTAAGCCCGCCAGGCTTAATCACTCAGATGAAGCCCCAGCTCATAATTATACTTTTATGCTACAGTACGAGTGGAATTGTCAGATCTTCCAGGAAACTTTGAAGAGATATTTATCAAGGGAAAATAAAGAGGATGTGGACAGGAATTCTGGATACTAAGACCTGAGTCAGGATACAGTCCACTAGGTTGGATGGCAGAAAATTACTCATCCAACAAGAAGTATTGACCTTGAGGAAATGCACATAGATGAACAGATATTTTGATTTCTATATAAACATTAGGTTTGAAATTTACAACAACTTTGGGGTCAATTTGTAGGACAGAAGATGGTGGATTACATGCAAATTCAATCTTTATGGGGAGAATTGAGTGACAGGAAGTGAAAGGCGTGATAGATACGGAAACAGAGAAAACAATGAGATATGTGAATGATGAAATTCCAACACTTAGTGAAAATTAAACTCAACTGCAAATTTTTTCATCTGGTTTTTACCTGAATGAAAGGATCTTGAATAACCACATGCACGCTGCACGCTTCTTGCATAAAGAACCACCCACAAAAATATTTATTTTTGGTTTGATGAAACTTCAATGATTTTGTGTATAAGGCAGCTCAAATATTGCATTAAAATAACTGATTGGACATTTTCAAGGAGAGTGCTTCTCTTTGCACGGGTTATTTTCACTAGCCTTGGGGGGGGTGGATTAGATCAAACCCAAGACACTTATTTGGTAGAGACCACATGAGAAAATGATGAATTCAACCCTGCAGTATGATATATTTTGAAACTTGATACATATGAGTGGATTCAGATAGCCAGACATCAGGCATAAAACATATGTATCCCTCTGCTATCCCTTTAATCAAGTGATTGATATATGTTGGATACAAAGTGGAGACAGCGTGGTGAAATACAAAGACCTTGTTTTCCCTGAAGCAAATCCCTCTCAGGCTTCATAAATTATGATCAACTCTGACAAGAAGTTTTTAAATAAATTTTGAAGGGTTATGTGGGTAATACATTACAACTTTGGTTCACAGAAAACCGCCTGAAAAACCTATCCATTCAATTCACTCAGCTTAGATGATAAATTACAAGATACAACTTCCAGGGTATTCCACTTGAGTTTTAATTTCCCCCAGCACCAAATCTACTATAGTAGAAATAAAGATTCTGACCTCTTTTGAAATTTGAAGAACCGCTAAAAAAAGAGGCACACTCTGAGTGATTTCATGTATGATCCAGTATTTTTGAGCTCTTAATATATTCCAAGGAATGATGATATCATATGATATTTACAGAAAACTTCACTGTTTGTGGGTTTCAGTTGGTAACTGAAACTCAACATCAAGAATTTAACCTTACAGGTGAAATCCCCAGGAAATTCAATCACAGAGAAATTAAAAATCCCTTGAATCAATTATACATCTGATAAACAGATAAATTGTGCTGGATGAAAATTTTTGATTAAGTATATGCTCAGTTGCTTTGATTTTCATATGAAAAATTTAGAGCTGTTCATTTGGATCATAAACCTCTTATTTGATCCATTTGAAACCATGATTGCTGTGAAATTCAAGCACACTAGCTCTTTGGGCCAAGAAATTTAGCTCATGTATTTCATTTCCTCTATCAAAACTCATCTGCTCTACAGTACTCTTTGGAGTTTACTGTTCAGAAGCAATTTCCAGTTTCAGCCTTCTCTATCAACAGATACACAAACTTCAAAGATTGGATAATAAAACCACCCCATAAGCGCCTTGCTTAAATACTCCCATCATCCTCCAGACAAACCACCAATTGTCAAAATTGAATTACATTTTATTTAGGATACTAAATTGGATACCATATCCCATATATACCAAGCAAGACATTGGTTTCAATTTCTTAAGGAAGCTGTTTTATCATTTGAAGTCATGGTTAATATTACGATCCAGCTGAGCTTGGAGGCCATGATTTGACATAGAGGATATTGTTTGTCCATTGTAACTATTTCCACCAAATTGATGAATCATGGAATTTAATCTCTCAATTTTGCATGGAACAGAGAAACTGCTATTAAGCAGTCCCTGATTCCTTAGTAATTTGGAATACGCATAGAATGCACTTGGATAGAGGCACTTCAGTCATATTATGGAAAATCATGACATTTTACTGAAATTTCCAGCTTCAAATTCCATCAGAATCCATGATTTGAAAACCAAACACAGTTTCAGGTCGAAATTGACCAATTTTAACCATTGAAGAACTAAACATGCAGGTCCTGTGGATGATGAGTTGAAGTCCACTCAACTTTAAGCTCTTTTTTCATGGAATTTTCAGGATAAATATAGAATTACTCCTATTAGCTATGATGAATTCAGAATAACCATACGTTTAATTTATTATCCAGGATTTGGAGTTTGTTGGAATAACTGTTACTAAAATCAAGCTGCATCAGTTTTGACCTGACAGTTGTGAATTGCTTCATTTTATCTTCATTCTTCCCTCACCATCTTTACTACTTGTTGCTTGTTTCCATATCATTCTGTTTAATACCTGAAACATTCCAAGCAGTGATCATTTGACATCAGATGAAAAGTACATTTGGTCTTCATGCATACACATTTTTTTATAATTTTTTCAATGTGAAGGAAATATTTACACTTGGTTCATGTGCTTGAAATTAGTGTCTTTTTACAGCTGAATTCACTTCATTCAATTTTGCTATTGTCATTTGGCCTGTGAGTGATTATTTTTTAAAACAACTCTGGAATTCCTATCCCTGAATGTTATATTGATCAGAGTTAGTCAAATTTGAGGCTACAAGAAACCACAAATTCTGGATTGAAATTTCTATATCCACTTGCCTCATTTGTAGTATCTATTGTTTGATGTTTCTAACATCATAAGATATTATCATGAAACATATCTTACAAAAAAATTATCTTATGAAATTTCTTTCATGAGAAATTATTATACCTTTATAGTATAATTAGGTTTGAATAAATCCAAATCAAATTGTTATTACACCCTATGAAATTCATTAGAATTTTTTTAATTCAAATTTAGGCTAAGTTGTTACCAAATCTCAACCTAGAATCACAAGTGATCATTTGACTAGAATTTATGATTTTCCATGTTTCCTCTTGGATTTAAGTTTAGAATCAGCAGGTATGATACATTTTTCTCATATCTTTTTTAGTTAAAAAATTTCACATTCTTATCAATCTATATTTGGAATAAAACCAATCAGTATTAGAAATTTAAAAGAAGAAATATAATAGGGGTTCAAATATTCCCCAATTTGCGTTTAAAACCAGGCAATTATCCAATTTTATTTCGTTATCCAGTGGGTTTTGATAGGGTGTGGTGAAATTACTAGCATGTTTTGTAAATAGTGGATTTTTTTGGAACAAGTCAATTACAGAATGGTGGATTTGGACATATTTGATACCCCCTATTCAACCATATTTCATATGCCTTGAATCCTGAGTCAGTTTAAGGTTCCTTCTGAAAGCATCTTGAAATTAGAACATGTAGTTAAATTTTGAATAAATATATTTTATCAATAGTCCTTTCATATTGGGGATTCACAGAGATGGTCAGAATAAGTTAGTATCTACTCTCTATTTTATTTTTCCTAGTAGCTGAATGAATACTGCTCTCCACGCCAACTTTATGTACATAATTAAATACTTATTTTTCACTCTTCAAAATATTTTTGTCGGTTGTGTTTCCTACATCGAATTTGTTTTCCTGGGTGAGACTGCCTGAATTTTATTATCATCAGTGAATATACAAAAATTTCACGGTTGAGAAGATCATATATCATATCTGATTTACATGATACCCAAAGCATAATCAAAAGATAACAAATATAACAAGCCCACATTTACTCATCAATAAATCCAAATTCCATGAGGACTGTTTTTATTGTTGAATAAAATTCATGCTCATGAAAGATCACAATAATTCCTGGAAGGTGTAAGTGATTGGTAATACCATCATGTCAAAATTACATGTTCAGGATTCTCCCAGATATACCAATTTGAATTCACTGATGCTCATCAAAAATAATTCAAACTCTATAAATGAGGACTGTTTTCATTGCTGACTGAAACCTACCCTCATGAATGATAATAATAATTTCTGGATGGTGTAAGTAATATAATTATTTCAAAATTACACATCATCAAGATTCTCCCAGATATATTAACTGATAATCATTGAGATAATTCAAAATCTATACTAAAAAATATGCACATATTCCAAGGGTTCTAGAAAAGTGATAATAGAACAGCAATCAAAAACAAGAGCAGGGTATGGATCTTCATAAATCAGGGTTAAAATGCAATTATATTTTTAAATAAAAAAAAATTGGAGAATATATATGTATATTATCATTGAAATTCTTACTTGGAAGTGTTACAAATAACCTGAATCACATAGTATGTTATTAGGATGCATTTTGAATTCATTTATCTGTAAGAGACGTTTTGTGTTTAATTGTTTGATCCATTCATATAATGGATAAAGATGAAGTGTTTCATCTGGAATTGTTATTTCATGAAGTTCATCGGGGATTTACTTACCATTTGAAAAATTATTAATTAAATATATGGAAATACTTCAACTTTGGAGCAGTCATGTGAAAACAAGATACCTCATTGATACATTCGGTTAAAGTGGGGGATACAGTCTAGATACAGTGTTGATATGTTGAGGATAGGTAAGAGATAAGCGAAGGCACCTCCATAGAGGTGCCAACTTTTTTTTCCTGGTGGATGGAGTTGTTGATCTGCTGTATCAGTCTCCATAATATGATTGTTGAAGAACAATCACCCCTGGATCCCTTCCTAGACGTAGACACATCCAACACTGAAATAATTGGGAATCATTCACCAGGAAAAATCAATGATCACTTGTCTACAAGTGACATATCAAAGTACAAAGGCCCCTTTGTAATTTCTGATGTCACTTGTAGACAAGTGATCCTTGTTTTTTCCTGGTGATTGTGATCCAACCTTAGCACATACCTGGGTAAGTTATCTCCAGAACAACCAGGACCTACACACCCCTGAAATAAGTGCCCAGTTGCGCAAGGACCTCAAGATCTATAACTGGTTGCTCCAAGGCAATGAGATGGATTAATTTGCTCTCATTGCCAGTCTGATTTATTTTTATTTTTATATCATTTGTCTAGTAGTTATTGCTTGCATAGAAATTGAAGTGTTGCAAGAAAAGAGAGAAGCCAAACTAGAAAGTAGAAAGATATCTACCAACAAGAGAGGAGAGAGATTGATTGAATGATCACAAGATAGATGAAAGAGAGGAGTTTGATAGAGAGAGATCAATCAATTACATGATAGATGCAAGACAGCGGGATCAATAACTATAAAGCACGAGATCACCATTTATTTTTGATTTCTTCCTTCATAATCATCAGGACTTCTTTTGTATTGTTGTCTTCAATATTCTTGTCTTCACGGAGCAGCTTCAAGTCATTCATCTGGGTCTCACTTTGAGGGTACTCCTTCTCTATAGACACCATCTCTTTTTTCAATTCTAGCTTCATTTCTTCATTTCTTCAATTTTCAATTTATTTCTTTCTATCTCATTCTTTGCCATGAGTATTTCTTTGCCCTTGTGAAAGGCACCGAGGCATTGTGGTAGAAATTTCTGTTCTGGAGGGAAAAATTTAAAGTTTTTTGATTACACATATATTTTACAACACTCCACTATCTTTTTCACCACAGTCATTTTAGTTTACATATACAGTTACAGTATGTGTCCTGTATAAAGAGTATAAATCTAAATTAAACCTGTATTTCTGTATAAATGAGGCTGTGTAGCAACCACAAGCCACATACAGCCTGCTGCATAGTAACCATTGGGGCAGTGCAAGCCACTCAAGCAGACTACACAGCAATACAGAAAGCTGTGCAGGTCACTTGATATAAATACATAGCAACCAGAAGGCTGTGCAAGCCACACTTGTAACTATATCACTAGCTAAATTTGCTCATTACTACACTGCCACCCTGTATCCAGCTATATTCTACACAGCATTCCAGCTAAAAGGCCTCATTTGTAAAATCACACCAGCGGCTATTAGGGGTTACCAAATATGACCAAGTCCACCATTAAAACCAGTGAATGAATATTTTCAACAAAATTTGGATTTTGGAAGTTCTGACCAATTTTATGTGGGTGTCAATGGTTTCTACAAATGGTGGATTTTCAAAACCAGTTGATTAGATAATGGTGGATTTGGTCATATCTGATACCCCCCATTTTTTAATTTTTATTTGTGTTTTTATTTTGGGCATTAATGAAAAGCCCAGTTTTTCCGCGTTTACACCCGGTTTTACACAGCGGCAACAAAAATTTTGCTGCGCAGCAAACCCGGTTTTCCGCTTTTACACCCAGTTTTTTTAATTGTTTTTGTTGAGGGGATTTCTCAAAATTTTAAATCTTTTTAAAACATCTTAAGGGGTGTAGAATTTAGTGTGACAAACAGTTTATTTTTAAAGTCACTGGTTGTCTTCTTATGATTTTTTGACAGAATTTATTTCTACACACCTTCACACCTGTCTTTCAAGATATTTGGGGAGTTTTTAAATGGATTCATACACTTTAGAGGGTGGGTAATTCATTGGAAACAAATATTCCTTATAAAATTAACTTGTTATCATATTTCATGACAAAGAAATGGAAATATAATGATGCACAGAGGTATGGTACATTGTATGATGCTTTGGAGTGTTACATGTAAGATAATTATTACACATTACATATGGGTTCAGGAATTTAATTCTGGTGTAGATTCACCATTTTTAAGCATTTTCTAGTTGTTATCAGTAGTGTTTATAACAATTTCTCTTTCTTATACTTATTATTTGTGTGCGCATTCTTAGTCTGTACTAATGTCTCTTTGTTGTTTATTACATTTAGTAATTATTAATAAATTACTAACTTGCAATTACGTCTCTTTCTTTTTATTTTGTTCATTTTATTTATTGATTTTATTCATTTCATTTATTCTATTTATTTTATTTTATTTCATTTTGTTTATTTTACTTGTTTTAATTGTTTTACTTATTCATTTTATTTGTTTTAAATAAAATTTTGAATGAGGATGATTGGGGAGGTTGCGGGCATCAAATGCCGCCCTCCATAAGTTTATTTTGTGTTGTTTTGGTTATTTTACTTGTTCACTTATTTATTTTATTTGTTTTAAATAAAAATATTGAATGAGGATGATTGGGAAGGTCACGTGCATCAAATGCCGCCCTCCATATGCTATTTGCATAAAAATTAAAAATTAAAAAAAACTGGGTGCCTGCGCGGAAAACCGGCTGCACCGCGCAGCCGCAGCTGCGCAGAAAACCGGGTGTAAACACAAAGAAACTGGGTTTTTTTTATTAATGCCCTGTATTTTTTATTTTTTATTTTTTATTTTTTATTTTTTATTTTTTATTTTTTATTTTTTATTTTTTATTTTTTATTTTTTATTTTTTATTTTTTATTTTTTATTTTTTATTTTTTATTTTTTATTTTTTATTATTTTTTATTTTCTATTTTCTATTTTCATTCTCTGTTTTTTGATGGTTTTAATTTTTTTTCATAATTAGCAAAGCTGGCTGTTCTCCGCTGAGGACCGCCAGAATCAATGGCTTCTCTCGGCAAAGAACAGCCATCAATGTTGATGAATCCCCTTTGGTGGGAGCAGCCATTGTCAATGGCTGTTCTCAGCAAGGAGGGGAGGTGACACATATCAATGTCAACCCGTTAGGTTGCATCAGTTCATATGTCATGTAACCTAATGGGTCAACGTTGACCTGTTAGGTTGCATCAATTGAACCTGTACACTCGGTACAGGTTTTGTTTGGCTCCAGGAGCCTATTTCCTTAGTTATATAGTAGATAGATGGGGATGTGTATGTTAGGCAAGTGGCTGTTTTTGAGGTAAAAGGAAAGGAAAACTGTTTTTGGAAGTTAAAAAAGTCATTATATGGAATGAAGCAAGCTCCTTGTATGTGGAAGAATCATCTTTTGACTATGCCAAAATCCCTTGGACTCACTCCATTGATTATAGACAATGTGTCATTCTATAACTCTGATCAAACATTTTTTCTACATATGTATGTGGATGATGGCCTAATTGTAGGCCAAAACAAGTCAAAAATCATTTCTTTTTTATCCAATCTTGAAAAAACATATAAAATCCAAGTCAAGGAAAAATGAAATCAACATCTTGGTTATACATTGGAATGGAGGGCTAATTTGGTTGTTTGTCATCATCAGGCCTATGCAGAAAAAATACTTTGCACGTTTAACATGGAAGGTGCAAATTTTGTGTGAACTCTGTTGCCTACCAATGTGTTACATCAGGATGAACTGGAGTCTGATCCGTTTGATGCATCAATAATGCAGAAAGCATTGGGGAATATAAACGATCTAGCTATTTGCACCCGTCCCGATATTTCTTTTGCTACAAATTTGCACTTGAGATACTATTCAAAAACTACTCAACATCATTGGAGTCTTGCAAAACATTTATTATGATACATCAAAGATACACAGAATCTGGGCATTTAAATAAAGGCTGGCGGTCCTCCTTGTGAGCTTATGGGATATGCAGATTCAGACTATGCAATGCCAGAAAAGAAATCAACCACTGGATATGTGGTTATGTTTCAAGGAAATAACATTTGTTGGAAATCTAAGAAACAGACTATAGTGGCTCAATCAAGTATGGAGGCTGAATTTGTTGCAATCAATGTCTGGGAAAAACAAATTTGATGGATGAAACACCTTGTGGTGGACAAGAAGATTCTGGTTGGGGTCCCATGTGTAAAGAATGATAATTCAGCCGCAGTGATTATTAGTTGGGAATTGTGTTTATCTGAAAACTTCAAGCACATTGAAACTTGCTGTCAGTACTTGTGTGACATTGTGGGGCAAAATCAACTTAATCTTGAAGATATCTCAACCAATGATATGATTGCAGACATTTTAACATAGTTATTAGGGTTTGTGAAGCTGTCAATATTGGTAAAGCAAACTGGGTCTGGTGTCATCAAATTAAGGCGGAGTATTAGAGCATCCACGATTGTTTCACTAACTTTTTGACAACTGTTGAGCTCTTAGCGAGCTCAACAGTTAATTTATTGACCCTCTCCCCCCTTGTGGCTCAATAACCCGGCTTGATTGCTGGGTTATCAAGCCGATCCACACTTGTGCCCTCAATACAAAACACAACACAAAGAAACACAACAAAAAAAAAATGAACAAATGACAAATGAAACATGAAAAATAGGGGGTATCAAATGTGACCAAATCCACGATTATCTAATCAACGGGTTTCACCAAATCCACAATTATGAAACCAGTGGATAAAAATTCCAAATAATGCCATTATTTGCACTAGACGTGTCAAGTATCAACAACAAAAACCCCAATATAATTACAAAAACCACGATCCTCCACATTTCAACCAATCACAACTCAGGATCCAAACTTGCAATATACAACCCCAATACAATCAATAATCCTCCACAATTCAACCCCAACCAACAATAAATTGTTGCCAATACAACTCCACCCAGTCACAAACCCAAACTTGTTCTTCAGTTTTCCTCAAAATTTGGTAAGTTTAGTCAATTATAAACTTGCTCTTAGAAAAAACATTAATCAATCATTCCCTGATCCCAGAACGATGCCTATCAAAAAAACAAACAAATTCATCACCGGAAAGGAGAAGTGATACCGAAGAAGTCAGCAAGCAGGAAGAAACCCATCAAGAAGCGAGCACAACATGTCTCTGACAATGATACAACCGGAAAAACTTCTTCTCACCCAAAGAAGGACGACTTCCTCATAATCATCAACTGGCTCAAAATCCAAAAGAATTATGATTTGTGCTTTGGAACTGGTAAGGCACCGGCGGTTGGAAGGCCAGCCAAAGGGAAGATTAACAGATTCAAGCTTATGGCAATCAATCTGAGAAATCAATTCCCTTCACAAATCAATCTAACCCCCAGGCAGATGAAAGATTGTTTTAACAGCTACAAGGACAAGTACAAGAAAGCACATACCCAATCCCTCTTGACTGGCTTTGGACTCACCAATGAAGCCCAATTGGAAGGAATCATCACCATTGACAAGAAACTTGACAAAATGTGTCCACATTTCCATGCTATGCATCAGCTGATGGGGAAGAAACTGTTTTTGACGCCCTTGTACAAAGTCAATGCTCAAAACGGTGATGAGAGCTCTGACTCTTCTGGTCCCAAGGAAAACAACTTGGACAAACATGTTGAGAAAGATGACTCAGATAATGTATCTGTGGATTCCAATAACTCTAGGGCTCCAGTTGTAAGATTGATCAGTTGTTTGATTGTCTTTTTTTTGATAATTGCTAATATGTTCAATATTGTTTATATGTGATGAATTAGTCAGCAATCTTGGAACCTTTAGAAACAAATGACAATAGGTCTGAAGGAGGCAGGGATGGTGAAGAGGTGTGTTTGCATTTCCTTTTATCACTTATGCAATTTCTTCTTCAAACAATTGACCTTGCCACTAAATAATTTAGGAAAGAGTTGGACCTGCCAGTGTTTGTGACAATCTGTCAGATGAAAATGAAGCGGCAATCCTGGTTTGTTATTGAATCAATTAATCACTGTTGTTTGATTGATTAGCTAAAGCCCCATTTCTTCCCATGTTTGACATTAGCAAGGAAAGGAAGCAAGTGTTTGTCCTAGTGGAAAGGCTAAATCATTTAAGCGCTATTGAAGGGCTGTGGATTCCCTCACTGCCAAAGAAAGGGCGCTTGACACAAGTGATTCAGAGGATTACTGTCCATCTGATGCTCCAGAAGATACTCAGTCACCCTGCAAGAAGAGGAAAAACAAATCATGCACCACTTTGACACCTAACAACGCTGCATTGGATTCTCCTGCAAATTCAAATAAACCGTTGCCAACTCAAACACCCAAGGACAAGCAAAGGGCATCCAAAAGTGCCAATATCAATCCTAAGAGCCGATCAACCTCAGGGTCCAACACCCCTCATTCTTTTTCTCAATATGAAGAGTATGCCTTGAAGAGGGATGCAGGCCAGTTGGAGATGTAATCCTTGTTCCAATTTTGTTTAACTGACATGCTTCTTCAACTTAATTCTTTATTAGGAAAGGCACAAGTGGCTTGAGACAGCCTCAGTCTTGAGATGTTGAAGTTTGAACAACAGGTCAACAACAATAATAAGGGGGTCGAGTTAGAGGAAAAGAAATTCAACCACTCAATTGAACTTGAGGAGAAGAAGGGGGATCATGGAATTAAATTAGAGGAAAAGAAGTGGGAACATGGAATAAAACTAGACAAGAGGAAATTAGACTGGGAAAGGGAGGAGAAGGATAAGGACCAAAAGTTTGAGATGGCCAAGATGGAATGTTTGGCTTGTCAGGAGCACATCGGTAAGAAGTATGACCTGGTGACTCAGTGTGTGGCTCATGGTAGAGTACAGAAGAGATTGAACGCTTGGCAAATTTATTCAAATAGTCCACCTTTTTTGGCTTTGTTCGCACCCAACAAATCATTTGAAACATTGCATGTTACACATTAGAAATAAAATAAAAAAAGCAAACTATCAATTATATTTTAAAGAGTTATCTAAAATAGCATCCATATCTCTAATAGTCCAGTTGCTTTTATTTGGATGATTAATATAGTGATCATCTCTAATAAGCTGAATGTCTTTTTGGGTTTTCTTGGGCAGTTGGCAAGATAACCCCATTTGTGTATGTGAAGAGTTGGGAGCAGTTTTTGAGGGAAGAGTCAGGTGAGAATAAGCAGTGGCCTTCCATACACACTCAACTATACCATCAAATCCTGCAAAGTTGATGCCACAAGAATCGTCTGGAAAGACAAATTCACCTCCAGTGACTTGAAGATTATTTTCAACCAGCTTCCCAGTGTGTTTCTCAATGGGAATCCATAGGACAAAGCTGAAGGGTGAAGAATTGGTGTCGTGGTGTGGAGTGTTTGCAAACTGGCCAAGGGTAAACGACAGGTGTGAGGTGAATCCTTTGCGGTGGGCTGAATATTGGGGAGCTAGTCCAGGGGCTTTGAGTCAAATGTGTTGTTTCTGGACCTCACGGAATAGGGGTTTGGATACAGATTGGAAGCACTGGCCAAGAAACTTATTGATTTTTGGAACATCCTTTTGACGCGCTTCATAACCGTGTCGATCTGTAGCAACTTTGGAAGAAATGCCTGTTATACCGATTTGGGATTGTGCCTTGTAACCTTTTTGCCATCCCAGACTGTACATTTCACCCGAGTATGCTGGTCCATTGGATTTATTGGAATTTTGGAATTTGGCCTGCAGGATGAGATGTTGGCTGAGATTTTGGTATTTTTCTTTGAGTTTTGCATCCATGGTTGAGAATGGTCGGAACTTTACAACAGCAATAACCTTCTTGCAAGCTCCATTGGCCCAGCAGATGAAGGACTTGTTGAAGAATCAGATGTTGGCATTTGGATTGGGAATTGAGATGTGGACTGGAATATGGGACTGGCCAGAAAAATGTACATTGGCCCGTTGACAGCAAAGAATTTGAGTGGCGGCTTTGTACTTTTTCCGCTTCCTTTGATTTTTACTGAGGTGTGATTGCGGATCCAGACAAAAACCTTCTGCTTCATTGAACCCTTTTCTGCCATGTATATCTTGTTCTTGATAGTGATCACATTGATGATAGATTTGACAAATTACGCAAGACTTTGATTCCATCTGAGACATGTTAGGAGGCACGTGGGGATTGGGATTGGAGTGTTGCTTGCATGTTGGTGGGCGAGGTGGATGGCTGAGTTTGACTTTCTGTGAGGATAAATTGGATGATTCTGAATCATTGTCACTACTTTCATTGTTGGTAGAGGCATTGTCTGAGAAGGTGCTGTCTGAATCCAAATTGTACATCAAAAAGGAAGGTGACGGCGGGTCCTGGTGGCAAGAATCATCCCATGCTTGCTCCTCACTAATGTGCTGTGACTGTTCTAGATCAAGAGGAATAGCACATCGCCAATGGATGTTAGAGTTTGTACTTGATCTTTGAACAGTCAGCGGTGTGGAACTACTCTAAGGCCTGAATAGAGCTTGGAAGGGATATGTATAACTACACTAGTACTAATGTAAGTTAAGACAAAGGTGCTGATATAAGAGCTGCCTTCCTGACTAATGCTGATGGGAAGAGTGTGACACTAAGAATAAAATAAAAGGTGTGGCTTTTCTATTTTAATCTTAGACTGACTAGTACTTATAAGCTGACTACTATTACCTCTGAGGTATGGGGAGTTGAGGAGAAGTTGTGAGGGAAAATGGTTGTGTAAAAGGGTTTAAATGGCAAGGATATCTAAAATGTCTAGGTAAGAAGTGTCTTTGATGAAATTGAATCTAATATTTGGGGTAAAAGGTCATACAGGTTGTATGGGGTAGAAATTGCATAGTGGTAATACAACAACATAAGTGAAGTGTTTATGTATGAGGGTCCTTCAAGAGGGGAACAAATGATGAGCACAGTATTACAAAATATGATGATGAGCAATGACTACTTTAGAAATAGTGATGAACAAAAGTCTACAAATGTAATAGTGAAGTGAATGTATGTAGTAATGATGAACAATGATTGTAGATTATGTAAGATGTTGTATTTTACTGAATATTGATGACTTGGACGATGTAAGCCAAAAAGAAAAAGAAAAGAAAAGAATGTACCTATGAAAACTATGAATGTTAATAACTTCTGATCCAAAAGGAAATCAAGGGTGGTTTGAGTGAGTGACTAGGGGTAAAACATGGTGTAGAATCTGAATCTGAAATAATAATGATGAATATATGGATGGTTTATATGATGTAGAAGATATGATGTGAAAAGGAACAGGTTTACCACATCCTCCCCCAAGTAAATGTCTGTCCCCAGACATCAGGGAAAGAAAGAAAGCCAAAGAAGTCCAAGTCCAAAAGGGTCCAAGTCCTGAAGAGGAAATCCAGATCCAAAAGAGTCCAAGGTCCAGAATTCAGAAAGAAATCCAAGGTCCAGAAACAAATCCAAAGTCCAGAAAAAAAATCCAAAGTCCAGAAGAGAGGTCCAGGGCCTAGGTCCAGAAAGTTGATAAATTCTAACTAATATTTATGATTTAAAATGATTTTTAACACTATGAACTATCTAGAAAGACTACTGTTATTTTTATTGATACTTGACTATTTCTAATAATTAAAACTGATGGATTTGTATAACATATCACCAGTAACACAACAGGTTACTGCAAATGATGGAGGTTAAATGAGAAGACCTTTGCTATACCCAAGATAGTATAGACATATGACAGGTGAATTGAACAGAAGACTACTATGAAAGAGTAGTTGAACTAGAAGTCTAGAGAGTATGCAACAACTCTACTAGGAAGATGGGATGGTGGGTTCAGTTTTTAAGATAGAAGGAAGTGAAGATATCTATAAGAATGCCAGTGGAATTCTGAAGATGGTCCAGAGTGTGTGAAATGGGTTTAAATCATAAGATAAGAGGAAGAAAATATCCAAGTGCTGTCCAGAAGTCCAGGAATCCAGTGTGGCCATGTGATTTGATTTGAAGGAAATTGACAACTGATCCCAAAGAAGATTGACTGATCCCGGTTCAGGGAAAGAAATGGTTGGATGGAGATGAACAAGTTTTATGGAAGATGGATGGGAATTCCCAAAACAAGGGAACAGTTGGTTTGGGTAATGAAAAAATTTTTGATGACTGATCCATGGAAGAAAGATGGCTCCAGGTCCAGGGAAAAGAAAGCTTGGTTTTTTTTTTTTTTTTGACGGATTAAAAGAAACTACTAGTTGAATTTATCCAAAAGAAGAGTGACTGATCCAAAGAAGAATGAATTGATCCAAAGAAGAAATGAATTGATCCAATGAAGAAAGAATTGATCCAAGGAAGAGTGGCTGATCAAGAGAAGAATGAATTGATCCAAAGAAGAATGAACTGGTCCAATGTAGAATGAATTGGTCCAAAGAAGAATGAATTGATCCAAAGAAGAAAATGATGGATTTAAAGGGTGAAGAATGACTGATCCAGAGAAAGGTGAGGGGTACTGGTCAAGAGGAAAATAATTGTATGCTTTAAGGGTGAAATACCAAGTTGTGGAGAGGTGGATAGATGAAGAAGGATGAAGAAAAGAATGGGAAAAGGAGAAGAAAAGAAATTTAAAAATTCCTGGGTATGACAGATGAGGTGCTCCTCCCCCAACTTATTGTCTGTCCCCAGACAATGGAGAAGAACCCATGAATTTAGAAGAGAGTGGTTTGGAGAAAATGAGTTGATGAGATTGGGATTTAAAAGAAAATAGATGGATGAAGGTGGTGATGGTGATGTTGGAAGGGAAAACCAAAGAAAGTGGAAGGATGGTGGTTGATGATGAATGATGAATGGATGGTTGAGGATGGGTGATGATGATGATGAATTTACTATTTATGAAGAAAAGATGGATGAGCTGTTGAGGATGAATGAGGATAATGAGAAGTTTCTAGTATGGAGGAAAGATGAATGAGACATGAGGATGATGGATGGGTGGTGATGGATGGATGAGGATGGAAGAATGATGATGGATGGTGATGGAAAGATGGTGATGGGTGGATGAAAAATAGAGACATGATGGATGGAGAAATTTCAGGGGAAACAAACAAATGAAAGTGATGGATTATTGGTGATGGACCCCTTGGTCCAGATGGATGGATGATGATGATGAAAGAGAATGGATGGTGATGGAAGAATGGTGATGAAGGAATTTCTAGTATATGGATGAAAGGTGGATGAGGATGAGGATGAAAAATATCTAGTATATAGGAAAGATGGATGAGGAATCAGGATGATGAAAGAATTTCTAGTATACAGGAAAGATGGGTTATTTGAGGGTGGAGGATTCCAATTTTGATGATCCAGAAATCCTTTTAGGATCCTGAAAGATGGATGAATGGAATACTTATTTTTATGATTTTTCTCTTTTTGGATTATGATGGGGGGAATTTTTTTTTTTTTTTTTTTTTTTTTTTAGTTTATTGACCTCTCAGCGGAGTGAGGAGAGTCGCCGGAGGGAAGTGGTGAATCCACGCGGAGAGTAGACGCGGAGTCCCGGGTGCTACAATGTCCGCGGAGTCGCCGGCGTTTCCAAGGCGCAGGAACGGTCCTCCGGGTCGAAGGACAACCTCGGAGATGAAAGCAAACCGTTCTTCTTCGATGGAAAGAAGAACGGTTATGGGGAGAACATAAAAAAAAACGATCAAAGGCAAAAATGAAAGATAAAGAAAAAAAAGAAAGAAAAGAAAACCCGGGTCGTGCACCGGCATCGCCAAGCAGTTGTAGGTGTTGTAGGCCAAGGGAAAATGACTTGAGAACGTATAACCGGGTCGTTCACCGGCGTCGAAAGACAATTGAGCACTTGTTTTTTTTTTTTTTTTTTTTATACAATGAAATCGAAAAAGGAAAAGAAAGAAACGAAATGTTTCCGGATTGTACACCAGTGTCAAATGACGAAGCTAACAGAAAAGGAAAAAATGAAAGGAAACGAAAAAAAGAAAACGTTCTTAAAGCCGGGTCGTCCACCGGAGACAAAATGATGAGAGCTGATGTTTTTTATAAAAGGGTTCGACGAGGCCGTCGTTCCCACCTTACCACAATTAATCGATAATTTATTATTATTATTTTTATAGTACTATTATCGCTATCATCCATTCAACATGTCGTCCCCTACTCGTCCATTATCGATTGGGTCCTCTTTGTCCTCATCAACGAATAGCAACGACTCGGTATCATTGTCTTCCAGTACCCCGGCCCCTCAGCTTGTCGCCAATGTGGAGTCGTTCGGCCCCTTCACCCGCGACTTGTTTTCCTTGGAAGAGCTGGCGGCGCTACATGATACCGTCAACAACCACCTAACGGAATTCGCCCGGTCCAACCATTGCGATTGTACAGTCGCCTCCAGGATGCGTTCGACTCCGTATGTATCCCTCATAAAAAAAACTGATAAAACAAAAAGAAAAAAAACTGATTTTTTTTTTTTTTTTTTTTTTTTTTTTTTTTTTTTTTTTTTTTTATTGTGTCTAGATAATGATGCATACCATCATCCAAGAAAAGCAGGAAAAGGATGATATGAAGAAAAATGAAACTAAAAAAATAAAGGTGAGTTTTTTTTTTTTTTTATTTATTTATTTATTTAAGTTGACTGATACTGATTTTTTTTATTTTATTTTATTATTTTTTTTATTTATGGGATTATTAAGGGTAAGCCAGAGAGTTTGTTTTTATATCAATTGGCCTTGAATGATATTTTTTAACATGACTTGCTGCATATCTTCTGTTTAATGCAGTGCCATCCAGTTCCTCCAGTGAATAAGAGCCTCCAGGATTTTGAGTGGTAATTATGTAAGGTCCAGAAGCAATCCAGGAAAAGAAAGAAGTCCAGAGGAAGAATGTTTGAGGCCAAATCCAGGGTGAGGTTTAATCCAAGGTTCATCTTCATCAAAACTAGGGCAATCTTCTTCACCAGGGTCAGGAGGTCTTCTGGATAGTGCATCTGGAAGGGTGAAGGTTTTGCCAGGGGTATGTTCCAAATCAAAAGAGAAGAGCTGAATGAAAGCAATCCATCTGTTCATAGGGGCATTTGGAAGTGAAGGGTTGTTGATCATTCCAATAATGCACTTGGCATCCACTCTGAGCAAGAAATGTTGGCCCCATAGCCTATGCTGAAGTTTCTTGAGGATTTTGGTGACACCACAGAGTTCCAACTTGGATTGTGAGTATTCAGATTCTCTTTTGGAAAACACTACTGACTCATAAATCACAGGCCTGTCCAATCCAGAGGAATCCACTTGGGTGAGGACTGCTCCTGCTGCAATGAAGCTAGAATCCACAGAGAGTTTGATCTGTCCAGCTCCAGGTCCATAATCCAGCTTCTTGAGGGTGATATCTGATCCAATGATTCTCTTGAGTTCCTCAAAGGCTTCCTGGCAATCTTCAGTCCAATCCCAGGTGGAATCCTTCCTAGTAAGGTGTCTGAGGGGAGCAGTGATAGTTGAGTAATTTTTAATGAACATCCTGATGTAGACACAGATACCTAGGAAACTCCTGACAGCAGATGGAGTGGTGGGAGTTGGCCAAGTTTCTATTTTGTTGAGCTTCTTTGCTGATATCTTCCTTCCTTCTTTGCAGACAACATGGCCCACTAGATCCAAGGCAGGGACACAGCAAGCAAACTTTTTACCAGAAATAGTGAGTCCAGCTTCTTCTATCCTAAAGAGAATCCTTTCCAAAGTGATGGCATATTCATAAATAAATTTTCTGATCTGGGGGTTGGCTTCCAGGGTTTCTCCACCATAGTCTGAGATTGGTCCTTTAATTCCTCCATCATCAATGAAGATTCCAAGGTGCTGAGGGAGTTCATCCTGAAGTATCCACATCATTTGGGCCTGGTATACTGCAACTGAATTGGTGGCTCCTTGGGGTAATCTGGTGAGCTGGAATCTTCCTAGAGGGGTTTCAAAAGTGGTTAAGGGCCTGGATTCTACTGATAACTCTCTTTCATCATACCCTCCCATAATATCACCTAGTCCATAGCATGCCCTTCCAGTGAAAGATTCAATGAGATCCTCTGGTGATGGTGGTAGGCCTGCATCCTTAATGGTTACTTTATTGAGTTTTTGGAGATCATGAACTATTCTTAACTTCCCATCTTGCTTTTTGACACAGAAAATAGGGCTGGAATAACTGGAGAAGGACTGTTCATAGAGGCCAGTGCTGAGTCTTTCTCTTACTAATTCTATGACTTGATTTCTGATGGGAGCTGGAATTGGAATTGGTTTCTGTTGCCAAGGTTCATGGGGAATAACTGGAATGATGTAGGGTTGTCCATAGGTATGTTTGAGGAGTCCCCTTTCTGTTTCTGTGAATGCCAAAGCTGCTTGCCTGAGAGTGATGACCCAAACTAATAGGAGATGTTCTTGTTCTGACAGCCATCCAGGAGGTCCAAAATTGACAAGGTCCAGCCTCTCTTGAGTGATTTTGGAAGTGGGAATGAATGGTGGAGGAAAAGGATTTAAAGGAGTGGAATATGGGTCCCTAGAAAGTGGAGGCCTTGAAAGAGGTGGGTTGAGAGCCAATGGCATAGGTTGGTTTACTGGTTTTACTTTTTTTAGAGTGGATTTATATTTTGCTGAATGAGTGACTAAAGTTGGTTCTTTTGGGTTATTTTCCAGGATTCCATCTGTAAAGGAGTGTAGTTGGAAGCCTGGCCTTAGACTAAAAAATCCAAAGATGCTGAGTTTGCTGGGAGAGAAGTTTCCCATTTCTGGTGACTGGGAAGGATGATTGGGACCAGGTAAGTTTGTCCAGAAGTGTTTTTGATTTCCAGTGATTCCCCTCTGTCTCCATGGTAGTTGATGGTAGCTGACACATCCATTAAGAAGGGTTTTCCAATGATTAGCTGAACAGACCCTCTAGCTACCCACAAGTGGACAATCCTGGATACTTTCCCAATGGTGACAGTAACATCTTCAGCAATTCCAGGCATTTCTGTAAGGTGACCTCCAATTCCTCTGAGTTTCATGGGTTTAGATGTGATCTGAAGTCCAAGTTTGTGGGCCAGGGATTCAGGTATAATGTTTATCATTGATCCAGTATCAAGAAGGGCCTGATGCTGTTGTCCATTGATGCTGAGGTTTACATATCCAAGGGGGCAAGAATAGTGAGTGGCAGGTTCCTGGGGTTCTTCTTTTTCCTGGTCCAAGTCTCCAAAGTTTGCTGATTTAGTTTCTTCCACTGGGACTCTTCTGTTAGTGATTTTTCTCTTTACTGCCTCTGATAATGATGGGGAAAGAGCAAGAGTTTCTCCAATGGTGAGCTGGATGACTTGTTGGCCTAGGATCCTATTGGCAACTTCATCATCTATTCCAGGGTAGTCTTTGGCCAAA
The DNA here is from genome assembly GCA_007896445.1 of Puccinia hordei. Taxonomy (NCBI): domain Eukaryota; kingdom Fungi; phylum Basidiomycota; class Pucciniomycetes; order Pucciniales; family Pucciniaceae; genus Puccinia; species Puccinia hordei. Next base: position 25,564 of record RDRW01000810.1, read on the forward strand.
GCCTTCTCCAGGTAAGTCTTTCTAGCTGGTTTTTCCTTGGAAGGGTTGCTGGAGGATGGTTGTGCTGAAGGCTGTTGAAATCTGACTTTTGAAGCAGGGGCAGGGGATGTTGGAGAAAAGGGAGTCCTGGCCATGTTGAGCAAATCCTGGGAGTCCATATCCATGAGAGTGGTCTTTTCCTTCCTGGTCCTCTTTTCTGGCATAGCCGGTTCCTCTGAAGATCTGGTCCTTTTTCCCATGTCTGAATCATACACAGTAAGTTGAGGGTTGTCATATTCCTCCAGTTGTCCAAAAGAAGTTGAAAGTTTGACTGATTCCTTGGCAAATTGCTCCACCACTCTTAAGATTGGTCGCCTGGTGTCCCATGGAATTAAGGTCTGATTCGGAAGTTTGTAGTCCTTTCCATCCTTGATTACTTGTCCTGAGCTGATGTCCTGGGATAGTTTGATACATCTGTTGGTCCCATGGGTATCCTGGAAGCAGTAAAAGCATTTGAGTGTCCTGTATGCTGGAGTGGTGTTGTCCATGTGAGGAGGAAGGGATTTTCCAGCTGTGAAGGCTGCAAGTTGTCTGGTAAGATTATCCATAGTCTGTTCCAAGGGAGCTGATCCTGCAGGTTTGAACGGTCTGGTAGGGATAAAAGGTTTGGTGGGGATAACAGGTGAGTCCTTTGTATTTGGGGTTTCTGTCCTATGGAGCCTCCTCCTGTTGATGACAGCTGCTGATTTAACCCTATTGTGTATGTAGGTGAGAAGAATTTCAGTGTTTGGCACGATATCACCTCCATCCTTGGTTGAAAGCATCTGGTTGTCCCTGAGAAGTTCATCTATCACAGCAAGTTCCAGTTCCTGGCTGAGGGCTTCTAGCAACAAATCTCTGAATTCTTCCAGGTCAGTACTGTAATTCATCCTTACTAGATAGTGGGAAATGGTTTCAAATTTGGTTCTGAATGTTTTGAAGTCCTCCAGGGTATTGATTCCTCCATCATGGGCAGTGGTGCTGACTAGATTCCTTAGGTCCTGTCTGGTGTATCTGACCAAAGGCTGAGAGGATCCAAACCTGTTAAGCAACTGTTTCTTTAACTTTTCCCAATCCAGTTCTTCATGTCCTGACATCTCCTCTACTTCATCTTTTAGATCCATACCCTTAATAAATGAAGTAATTTGATCAGCCAGTTCTTTTGAGTTAGCACCATCATGTCTTCCTGCAGCCTCAAATCTCCTGATGAACTTCTCCATTGGCATATTACCACCATCAAAGAAGAGCTCTTTGTCCATTGGTTTGATCTTGATTCCCCTGGAGGTTGGGTCCTGGTACACTGGCATGGAAGCTTCCCTTTCAAAGAAATGTGAGTTGAATCTTGCTGAATCCTGGGGTGGTGGCCTGTGTAGGTTTCTCATAGGTAACTGGGTTCTGGGGGACTGAAGTGGGATGCCTAAGTCTTCTGAATCTTCTGATGGTTGGGGATTGTTTCTGTAGGGACCAGGGTTGTGACCAGAAGCAGGACCCATGCCTTGAGGAAGGGAGTTGACAGGGTTGGTAGGTTGAATAGGAGCTGGGTAGAGACTGGGAGCAGAGAAGTTGATGTAATTTCCAGAATGAGACATCTCAAAGGGGAAGTGAATTTAAAAGGTATGTAGATGGGTTTTAAATGAGGGTGCTGAAAGATAAGAAGGGGTACTGATAATTGTTTGTGATTGAAAACCTTTGTAGGGATGAAGAGAGGAGGAAAAGAAGTGAAGAGGAAAGGGAAAAAGGATTTTAAGGAAGAGGGTGAGTGAAGAGAAGAGGTGTAAGAAGTAGTGTGTAGCTAAAGGTAAAGTTGTTACTAGGGCTGAAGATTTCTGAGGGATGGAAAGGCCACTGTTGGGACACCACTTGTGGAACTACTCTAAGGCCAGAATAGAGCTTGGAAGGGATATGTATAACTACACTAGTACTAATGTAAGTTAAGACAAAGGTGCTGATATAAGAGCTGCCTTCCTGACTAATGCTGATGGGAAGAGTGTGACACTAAGAATAAAATAAAAGGTGTGGCTTTTCTATTTTAATCTTAGACTGACTAGTACTTATAAGCTGACTACTATTACCTCTGAGGTATGGGGAGTTGAGGAGAAGTTGTGAGGGAAAATGGTTGTGTAAAAGGGTTTAAATGGCAAGGATATCTAAAATGTCTAGGTAAGAAGTGTCTTTGATGAAATTGAATCTAATATTTGGGGTAAAAGGTCATACAGGTTGTATGGGGTAGAAATTGCATAGTGGTAATACAACAACATAAGTGAAGTGTTTATGTATGAGGGTCCTTCAAGAGGGGAACAAATGATGAGCACAGTATTACAAAATATGATGATGAGCAATGACTACTTTAGAAATAGTGATGAACAAAAGTCTACAAATGTAATAGTGAAGTGAATGTATGTAGTAATGATGAACAATGATTGTAGATTATGTAAGATGTTGTATTTTACTGAATATTGATGACTTGGACGATGTAAGCCAAAAAGAAAAAGAAAAGAAAAGAATGTACCTATGAAAACTATGAATGTTAATAACTTCTGATCCAAAAGGAAATCAAGGGTGGTTTGAGTGAGTGACTAGGGGTAAAACATGGTGTAGAATCTGAATCTGAAATAATAATGATGAATATATGGATGGTTTATATGATGTAGAAGATATGATGTGAAAAGGAACAGGATTACCACAGCGGCACATCAGCTTGGATTGGGGAGGGGGTGGGCAAGGGTTCTTGTGGTTGGTTGGGTTCAGCGGCCAAAGATTCCTGGTGCTTGAGAGCTGAGGAGCTGGAGTTGGAACACCGGTTGATGATGGACGACAAAATCTTGATGATCTGACTACCCGTCCATCTCCTCTGTTGCTGCCACCGACACTAGGGCAGATCCTTGGATTGTTGAGAGAAGCGATTGGATTGATCCAACTATTGACTTGGTTTGCGTCTCAACATAAACCTAAATTAATTGAACAAAAGAAATCAAACATGTGTTGTTATTGTTGGGTTTGGCAGGTAACAGTAGTCAAGAAAAGATGGACCTTTGATTTCTCAACATCTTCATCAGATTGAGCCGTGTTTTCAACTGATTGTTCTCAAGATTTGGCAGTCTCCATACAAACAGATCTAGATTTGTTCCAGCCATTCAAAGCCGGTTGGTTGGTTGCTGATGCTCCTGGCCCTCAGTTCCGGCCAAGAAATCCATCCAATTTAGGTTGGTTGGTCGCTGAAGCTCCTGGCCCTTGGTTCCGGCCAAGAAATCCATCCAATTTACCGGGGTGCTCATATGGTTCAGCTCTTGAAGACGTGCCCAAGCCTCGTTTCTGAGGAAAATCGCGAGCTCTATCTTTGTTGATCCTTGACGGGGCTGGCAACTCATCATTCCAACGTCCCAACAAGCCAATCCCAGCGGTATGGTTAGGGGGAGAGAGCCGGTTGTTGGCTGGATGGAGCCATGAGGTTGTGATTCGTGCCCCACCATCCTGAGGTGAATCATTGTCATCATCCTTGGAGCGGTTGGCGTCCAAGTTTTCACTCATGTCAATCTGTGCTTCTGTGGCGTGACGCATGCGGACTAGCTGGACAAGTCTCTGGATGCAGCTGCAGAGATGACTAGCAGCTGCATCCAGGATACCAATTGGCAATAAGCCAAGGGAGGCAACATTGTTCTTGGATGCAGTGATCAGAAGGTCGACCGTATTCTCCAAGTCTCAAATAGCCTCCTGAAAGCAATCTTGCCCAGCCAGCATGTGAGCCTGGGTCTCTTTAGTGACAACAGGACACAAGGAAAAAGGCTTTGTAGAAGCCAACAAAAATGAGTATGTTGAACTCAAGCTCAACTTTATGATAAAAGGAGCTAAGTTGCCAAAAGACAACCTCCAACCTAAAATATAGGTCTGCAATAAAGCACTTTAAGGGTAATTGGGTTTGTTTAACCAAAAGAGGAGGACAGTTTGGTTTCTTTGTTTAAGGGGAATTTGTTGGTGATATAAGGGAAGAAATGGTGCTGATAAACAGGATACTGGCTGGTTGGTTACTTCAAAGACTTGTAAGGCAATAATAAAAATGTAATTCAAATTGGTGACTTAGAAATCTGGGTGAAAAACCAAGAAGGCAGTAATGGGTGTGTTTATGTATGTTTTCTTTCCATCAGCTTAGAGTACTTCCTTAAATAGTACTTGGCTGGGTGCTTTTAGTGCCACATATGTAATTCTCAACCTCCTTGTTGAATTACCATGTGGGCTTAAGCTGTATGTAGACCATGTGTCCTGTAACTAGTCTGGCACATGGTGTTTGGGGCTTAGTGTGGAAGCTAGTGGCTTGGCATTCTCAATCTGGAATGGCCACTAGTCTCAAAGTAGAAACTATTCATTTGTACTGTTATAATATGTGTTACAGTATCTTCTATGGGTTATGTCTTCCCTTTAGACTATAATCCTTATCTTTCCAAGGATCAGGTAATTATCCTATAAGTCTCACATATTATAAGGTATGTGTTTTGTTTATTATGGGGTATCCATTATTACATAAGCTACAAGGCTCTATTTCCCTTTTTCTAAGGGACTCTAGTTTTATTTGAAGTCTTTAGGGCAATAATTATTGGCCTAACTGTAGGTTTAGGACATACTTATTGTCTCTAAGGCTGACACAGCAGTAGACCATGTCGGCTGTGTATCTGTCTCAACTCGTCTACAAGCTCACCTCCTTCAGCCTCGAGCCTCTCAACGACTGAGTTGTTTGATCTATGTCTCAACTCGTCTACAAGCTCACCTACTTCAGCCTCCAGCCTCTCCACGACGGAGTCGTTCGATCTATTTCTCAACTCGTCTACAAGCTCACCTGAGCCACATCTGAGGTAGGCAGGATATTGTGGTCTATGAAATTCAATGTCAAGTGGTTTGTTTACACTGAAAGTGTCTTCAACATAAATTATAAGGGCAAGCATCACAACACGCACTTACCAATTGACTTCAGCCTCCAGCCTCTTGACAATGGAGGCGTTCGATCTATGTCTCAAATCGTGCACAAGGTCACCTACTTCAGCCTCCAGCCTCTGAACGACCGAGTTGTTCGATCTACCATTGCTATCCGATGTGGCTCCAGATTGATGTGAGTCTAGCTGTTGGTTGAGATCAGAGACCTGCCGTTTTAGCTGATGCATATCTTGCTTGACAGATTGCACTTCTTTCAATTTGCATTTGTCCTGAGAACCAAACATACTCTGGGCGAAACGGCTCAGCTATTTGTGTAACAACTTGAATTGTTGACGGTATACAGGCAAGCTGAAGGAGGCAGAAGGATGACGGTGATTCAAACAAGAATATGCGTCCACAGTGTCTGAAGAAGGCTCCAAGACAACAACTTGCAGGTCTAAGTTTCTTAAAGCGGCCCCCAATTGGACTATCAACGGTTAAAGGAAGAGCTGTGTGTTGGACCTTTCAGAGGCAATGAGTTTGTTAGCATTCAGCAGAGAGATATTGGGATGGTTTTTGGCAGGGTGAAAATCAACATGGCAATCTATCTGGGCCAATTCAGCCATCTCCTGTGGCTTGGCCTGAATCAGAAAAGCGTTGAAAACGTCCAAAAGGTCCTGAGCAACCGTTGTGGTGAAAACGAGAAAAGATAATAAAATCCTGAGCAACCGTCGTGGTAAAAACCAGCAACCGTTGTGGTGAAAACCAGCAACCATTGTGGTGAAAACCAGCAACCGTCGTGGTGAAAACCAGAAAAGATAATAAAAAAATAGTGACAGCACTCACTTTTGTGGAAGGAGTGAATAACAGCAGGTATGTCAGCAAACGATCCAAGTAACAAAGAGGAGGGATGATGGCTCAAGTTGCTTATCTGTAATTTGCTCAGCCACAAAGCACATGAGCAAAAGATAAATTGATAAATGGCATGAAACATTAGAGGAAATGTGACTTTGACAGGGTTTCATGCACCACATGTTGAGCTGGTGGAAGAATAAATAGATTGGTTGTACTGTTTGATTGTTTCTTCCAGGGCTGAATACATGATGTTTTCACGGACTGTTCCCAAAAAAAAAAAAAACCAAAAGAGTCAGGGCTCATAATCACTAATGAATATGAATTAAAGATCAAATTGTGCTCACAAATTAGTTTTGAGAAAACCAATGATCTGTAGAGATGTGCGTGCTTACTTAGGCAAGAAAATGTATTTTGCTCCAACACTAAACACCAAAAAGGCACCAGTACGTGAGTACGTGTAATAAACTTGTTGTTTTTATTGGCATTCAAGAAGAGAAGAGAAAAAATATCTGTAATGAAGCAGAGCAATCAAGAAAAATTGGCACTGCAAGGACCCAAAATCAAATGCAAACGTCAGAAAGCTGGAAGTGTATTGTTCTGCAAGTCAATGTTGAATTATTCACCTTATTGAAGAGTGCAAGTGTTATGGGGCGTAACAGTCCACGTAATCCATCGTTACTAGATTCAACGTTTTCCAACAAGGGCGGAGCTGCTTCTGGTTCCTCCTCATTGTAAAGTTCATGCCACTGATCCTTGAGGTCGGCTAGAAGATTATGTAGAACAATGCAGGTGATGATCCACTTGACTGTTGCCTTCATCTCACGAGGGTTCCTGATTTGTGATCAAATTTCTTGCAAACTGGCAAATCAACCCTTTAGAATACCAATGGCATGTTCAATCCGTACTCTTGATTGGGCTAGATGGTAATTGAAATCCACATTCTCAGGTATAAGTAAATCAGAACCTTTGTAGGCTGGAACGGTATGTTGATCACTTGAATAAGCAGAGTCAGCCAGGAGGAATTGGTTTTGGTCAAAGAATTGTTCTGGATTTTGAGCAACCTTCATATTAGAGAAGACATAACAATTGTGACAGGATCCTGGGTAGCCTGCAAGGTATGATATGAACTTTTTGTTTATGTCACACACAAGAGTGACCAAAATGGAGTAACTGTTTGGAAAGCAACAAATACATCAGCTCAGAATTTGTAAAATAGTGGAACCAATGCAAACAATCCAACTGTTTTTTTCGATCCCAGTAGTGGTTACCGTCCACCGGAGGCTTTTGACTCAGTGGAATGGTTGTTCCATCAACAAAGCCAACACATCCAGGGAAGCCTTCATCTTGCATGACCTGAGATGATTCCATACGTTCTTCTTGAGTTGGCCAAGATACCAAGTGTGATCACATTTGATATAGAATCTTGATCACCTGACATGTGTAAAGGTTGATTGTTCCATAGCCAACTTGGAAGAGATTCTTGAGTCTGAACACAGCAGCACCGTTTCCGTTTGATCCAAGACAGCACATAGCAATAGCGAGTTGGACTGATGGGTCTTGTTGAGGATTCTGAGAGGAGTTGTGAGAGATTGGATTTGACTCAATCAGTTGAAGAAGATTGAGGAAACATGGGAACAACATTTGAAAAAGCTGGAGGAAGCATGATTGAGGAAGTTCTTGAATGATTGAAAGGTCATATCAAGGATGGAATTGTGTAGTGGTGCCTCTGGCATTGAGGTATTGTTTCTGGAGTTTTGATCAAAAATAAAGGTAGAAATCGTCAAGACCTGAGTCATTGTTATCTGAGTCAAAAATCAATACTGTTGCAGCAGAGTTGGCCACTTGAAATAGTTGCTTGTGTTGAGAGGGTGCTTGTCGCATGATTGGTTGAGGTGAGGTGTGATGTTTGCTTGGTTTGACAAAAGGAAATTGATTGAACGGTGAAGCGTGACCTGATGTGAGATGTGATTTAATTGGGTTATTTTGGAAATGAAGGATTTGGATGGAAAACCAGAGTTTTTCATTTTCAAAATCTGTTTGCTTTTTAGCTACCCCGTTTTGAAGACCCGTTGATTAGAAATCGTGGATTTGGCAATTTCTAATCAACGGGTTGTAATGGTGGATTTGGTCATATTTGATACCCCCTAATGAAAAAATGAAATATGAAGGGGGGGGGGGGGAGGGGGAAAAGATTAGCTGTGTTTGACTGGAAAAAAAGAAAGAAACAAAATAAAATAAAAACTTACGATATAATTGATGAGTTGGTTTGTTTTCTTTTACTTGTTTTTTTTTTATTGTGTATGTTTTTTTTTATTGTGTAGTATGTTCTTGGGGCGCGGGGAGGACTTGGGGGGTGAGATTGAAGTCAGGGATTGGGGGGGGGGGGGGGGGGGG
>RDRW01000389.1:0-7500 GCA_007896445.1 Puccinia hordei
GGTTATCCGCCATGTTCCTATTACACTATACTCAGAGGATACCTCTGGCAACCAATCTAAGAGATGAATAAAACATTTCTCTATTATTTTACTCTTAGTGGTCTACCCCCCTCACATAGCAACATGGAGTATAACTGCCATTTTGTTTGTACATCTAATGTTGCAGGGCCACTGGAATTGGGAGAGTTAATTGTCAAAGAGATGAGTAGGTCCGTCTAACGTGCAACATGGGAGTATGACATTATTCACTGACTTATATTCATTCAACTCTTTGACCAAAGAAGGTATCTTTGCATATGATTCCGTCTCCAAGATACTTTTTGATCATGAGTATGGTTCTTTGCTATCTGGGTGACTCGCCTATGGCAGCAGAGGTTACAAATACACCAATTCCTGGAATTGCAAGAATCCCTGCAGAATATGCCATTTGCGGGTTGATCAAGCTAAAGAAAGGAGTAGTTTGGGTTACATCCATGATTTATTTGGGATAAAAGGGTTACCTTGCCCACATAGGTGGTATGAAACCGTTCAGAAAAAAAATGGTTCTTGGAAAGTACTCAAAACAAAACCCAAGGCAGAATATGACAAACACATGAATGAATTTGGTTTGGTTGACAAACTTCAAGATAAACTCATTGAATTGAGACACAATAATCCTCATGACCGGCGAAGAATAGAGGCAATTGAAAATACTGAACCTCACCGACTTTGCAATGTATTTACACATCTCCTAGAGTTTGATGGATGCAAAGACACACCTGTTGAAATTATCCATGTTTTCTCCCTTGGTGTTGTCAAGTACTTGGTCAGGGACTTCATGGAAAAACAGAAAGACCTTGCAAAGATGGAGGCCCTTTTCAACTCAGTTAACTTGGATTGCCTAAACATTCCACCAAACCAAGGTAAATACATGGTCACCCACTGGAAAAGTTTTATTGGAAAGGACTTCCGCACTTTAGTACAGTTGGCCCCATTTGTATTTTTTCCTTTCATGGATGAAACACAAAAGAAATTATGGATTCCTCTATGCAAACTAGGAAGCCTGATTTTCCAGACCACTATAGAAAGCAAGGATGATTGCAGAACTTTGAATGAATATACAGACATTTATGTATCACATTCTCATGATGTCAGCACAATGGGCAAATAAGCCCAAGCTTCACATATTGTTACATCTCCCCGAGTCCATCAAACAATTTGGGCCAGAAACATTATTTGCCACTGAGAAGTTTGAGAGTTTCAATGGCCGTCTCAGGCACACTGCAGTTCACACCAATTGGCTCAGTCCAGGACATGATATTGCCATCAGTTTCAGTAACGATCAGATAATGAGATTAATCCTTTCAGGTGGTTACATGCTTGACCATAATCAAAAAGAGTATTTCCAAGCATCAAACCAAGTGAGAAGTATATTTTCAGGAAACCCAGCCATTCAAAAAGCCATGGGATTCAATAACCAAAAATTCATGAAAATTGGACAATACCCCTACTTCAAATCATCCACAATTCCAGATGCTGGACTTGAATGCATTGAGACTGTATTACCCAATGTCCCAAATCCAACAGATTTGGGTACTGAACATCAATGATAAGGAATCTATTCAAAAGGACTCATTTGTCATTGTCAGTCAAATTTATCTTCTTTTCATATTGCCTATGAGATATAAGTGCTGAAAGAACATCCAATACATCCAGGAAGAAAAAAAAATAATGGTAATTCAGGCATCTCTTGTGTCATTTCCATTTGGGAAGTCATCCACCCCAAATCTTACTTCATCAAAATGGCTGAATGTAAACTCAATGGCTTACAAAAGGATTTCTCATTGAGAATTGTGCACAAACAAAGAAATTTTACATGTGTTCCTGTATCTGTGAGTCAAATTGATTACCACATGTCCATCCCAACCTACCCAATCTGATCAATCTGTATTACTACTCATTAGAAAATCCTATGTTGTTTAAATGTGCAACACAACTGCTTTGATGGTGGGTGTCAGGCAGGGGTGTCAAATAGATCAAGAAGGATCAGACAAGAGGGAACCACGGTATCTCGTGAAATACATCACACTTCCTATAACAGCTATCTCGTGAACGCATTCTCACATCACCAAGCTGCATTGCAACCGGTGCTTTCCAAATTGGAAAATGAACAAATCACAGAACATAAAATGCATGATGCAGCACATGCCTGGTCAAAAAATTTGGATTGATAGTATGACCAAAAAGAAAGGAAAAAATGTGGAAGGATCAAGGCAATCAACCCACCCTCAGTTCAGCCCCCAGGTTCCACCACAATCATTTTATAACCCTGTTAATAGCCCTGGTGCTGTGTCTTTTTCATCTCACCACCCAAATTTGAGCCCTCAAGCTGTTCCAAGGACTCATCACGGCCCTCAAATCAGCCGGTCATTGTATAACCCCAATTTCAGCCCCCAGGTTGCACCAAGGTCATTGTCTAACCCCAATTGCAGCCCTGGTGTTGCATCAAGCTCCTTGTATAACCCACATTTCAGCCCCCAGGTTGCACCAAGGTCATTGTATAACCCACATTGTAGCCCTGGTGTTGCATCAAGGTCATTGTATAGCCCTCATTTCAGCCCCCAGGTTGCACCAAGGTCATTGTATAACCCAAATAGCAGCCCCCAGGTTGCACCAAGGTCCTTGTATAACCCACATTTCAGCCCCCAGGTTGCACCAAGGTCATTGTCTAACCCAAATAGCAGCCGTGGTGTTGCATGCACTTCATCTCATTGCCCAAATGTGAGCCCTCATGCTGTTCCAAGGCCATATTACCCCCCTCAAATCAGCCCCCAGGTTGCATCAAGGTCATTGTATAACCCAAATTGCAGCCCTGTTGTTGCATCCACTTCATCTCACCAACCTCAATTCAGCCCTCATGTTGAATCAAGGACTCTTTATCACCCAAATCACAGCCCTGGTGTTGTATCCACTTCATCTCACCACCCAAACTTTAACACCCATGTTCCTGTTCCTTCCAGGTCATCTCATCACCCTCAATTCAGCCCTCACGTGGCATCAAGTCACCAAAATTATAGCCCCCGTTCTGCCTCAAGCCCAAAGTACTACATGTGATATTCTTCATGTCATTACATGGCCAATTTTAATGCATTCTGATTTGTTGCCAATCACACCCCACCTTTTTTCAAAGCAAAAATTACACTTTGCTGTTGTTTTTATGGCGTCAATTAGTAGATATGGCCAATTAAACGCCAAAATTATTAGAAACATACAGATAAATCATGTTTTTACAATGATATTTAGTAAAACATCATTTATATCTAAAAAGACCAAATGGGCATTGGAGGTAATCATGAAGAAATGCCACATCTGTGGCAGGATTCACCCCAGAGTGGAGGCAAATGACCTAAGTTGGTTGTACAGGTCAAACCATTTGTGTAGTTCCCATTTGACAGGTCACACCATTTGTGTAGTTCCCATTTATGACACAATCACAAAAGGACATATGGATCCCATTATGCTATATTGGAAGCCTAACATTTGACACAAAAATAGATGACAAGATTCACACAATCCTGAGATTTGGCCCAGCTGGCTTATTTGCAAGTGAGAAGTTTGAAAGCTATGAAACCAAATAAACATATAACATATATATATATATATCAAGTAAATTACAAGTGTAAGAGGTCAGCCTTGAGGATTGTAAGATCCCAGCCGCTTAAGAACATTGGCCACACCAGATATTATCAAACGAGCCGGGCCCACACCAAATCCTAGGTCTGTGAGCTCTTTCTGAGACATTCCTTTGAAAGCAGACCAAAGAATGTTCAGCCATTACAGACAAAGTGTGTCTGTCATTTTTGGACAAGTATGAAATGAGGAAAAATTCCGCCATGGTGAGATTGGCTTCTCCCCGGCATGGAGTGCTGGTGGGAAAACCATTTTTGGTTCTCAAGTCGACCTGAAGACCCCATGGGTAGGAGGTCTCCCAGGCCAAAGCTTAATTTGGTCTGGAAGTCAACCTGAGGACCAATTTTCGTCCTCAAGTCGACTTTTGTTTTCTGTTTGTCTTGAAGACAACTCAGATGTCAACCAGGTGCACCCATGGTGTAATCCTCCAATTCTTTGCAAATAATCAAGGCGTCTTTTTTCAGCTTGCTGCTATGTCAGAGACAACCTGACTAGTACAAACAATATAACAAATCATACATTAGAAACATTGTTACAGATAGAAGTGTAGTATTAAATTGATACCAACAAAGTAATAAACAATGTAAATAGAATAGAGACATTAATATAACAAAATATACTTATGAAAGAGACATTATTACTTTTTTATACTACAAATTAATGAAAAAAAATCATATGTGAAAACAAATGTAAAATACAAACAAAAGATAGAATATTGTTTTATATTCTAATTGTAAGCATAAATTAACCTAGGGTACCTCAGCCAAGATACCCCAGTAACTTGACTCCTTCCTACAGTAAAAATACTTACTAAAAATTATGGCTACTGTAATCAAAAGATTACATATTTAGAAATATTGTACACAATTGATAATAACATCATACATATGTAAAAATATATAAATACTCTAAAGGATTATATGTAAAACATCTTTTTGACAGTTGTGGCCCAATTGGGAAGACAAATTGCCACAGGTGATCATAATTGAACTTGATACAGTGTTTAAGTTCGAGTAGGTCATCTTCACTTGGCTGCGCTGCAATGTAATAGTGAGATTACTTTGAAACCTAACCATGATTGTTTTTAATCTATAAAGATCTTAAATTATCTGTATCAATGTTTTCTCATTCAATCACCTCTTTGTTTCAAATCTTAAAATCATCTCACTCTCTAGGTCTGTTCAATAACTTTGTCTCATCATTCTCATTATCTTGTTTGTTCTTTCAGGTTTGTGGTGTAATTTTGTTGTGTTAGTCACATTTGGTGAAATAACACTTAGGAGGATTTTCTCACAGGTTATATTTATGAAATATGATTCAATCATCTCTTTGTGTCAAATCTTAAACGCAACTCACTCATATCCACCACTCACTCTCCAGGTTTGTGGTGTAGTGTTGTCGTGTTAGTCACATTTAGTGAACTAACACTTAGGAGGATTTTCTCACAGGTTTGTGGTGTAGTGTTGTTGTGTTAGTCACATTTGGTGAACTAACACTTAGGAGGGTTTTCTCTGTCACGCTCTGTGATGCCAAGGACTAAGATCCTTCTAGCTACACAGGGTGCAAAGATAGAAAAGGGTGGTAATATGGTGGTGATATGAGATATAAAAAATATATTAATATATTTTTTAAGGAGGGCCTGCAAGCAGGGGTGGTTTAGTTCCCTCCACAGGGTTTTGTGCAAAAGAAGAGGAAATTAATGACCTCATACAACTGGGGACTGCAAGCAGGGGTTGTTTTGATCCCAGTAAAGATGGCTAGAAGGGCCACAACTCCTGAAAGAAAAGGACTTACTGTTCTGTTCTTTTCTTGAAGGAAGGGGATCTTCTAGGGTTTAACTGGACAGACTGAGGCAGTTGGGTTGATGTTCTGAAGACTGGGCAGTTGGGGAAAAAGAGGAAAGAATTATCAAGTCTATAAAGACCAACTTACAGGGCAGGACACTGGTTACTATGACTGGTGGAATGCAATGTAGGTATATGTATGTATAAATGATGATGGTGATGATTACAAGGGGAGAGAAGAGCCTCTTGAATATCTTCTTTGGAGCCTTGGTGGCGAAACAGGAGGGCTAGAGAGGGCTGTCCTGTGTCATAATTCTTAGTAGTAACTACTAAGGATGAGCCATGTCAGATTGGCAATGATGTCAATGGGTGACATGTGAGTGTTACCACAGTTACTGTCATGTAATAAGGTTTTAATGTGCGCTTCTAAAGTGTCTAATCAAAACTGTAAACCTGTGATTAGCTGTCATGATCATCTGTGGTAACTTGTCATCCCAATTGGGCCACAAATGTCAAATATGTATTTTAACTATGTTTTCACATATTTTTCTGCTGTATGGGTGAGCAAACTCCATATTTGGAGTAGGAGGAGTACAAGAGGTGGAGCGGGGAGGAGAAATGAAAACCAGACAATTACAACCACAACAGGTTCTTCTTTATTTTATATAATATTATTTTTCTATGATTTTTATCCTGTTTGTGATACATATTGCATGTTCTACTATGCACATTTAATCTCATAGTTACTGTAGTTAATGTGTTTTGTTAAGTGGATTTACTATAGGAAGGAGTAAAGTTAAGGGGGAACTTTGGCTGAGGTATCCTATGTTATTTTATGTGTAGAATAAGAATATTAAATAATATTCTATTATTTATATGTTTTTATGGTTTATATTTTTACTTTTGTGGCGTAAAGGGTAACAATGTCTCTTTCATAAGTAACAATGTCTCTTTCCATAAATCTTTTTTAATAATGTCTCTTTCTTCTTTTACATTATTATTTTGTTATTTTTAATTGTTTTTAGCTCATATATATTTTTAGATGCTAGTCAGGTTGTCTCTGACAGAGTAGCAAGCTGACATTCTCACAGATATCTATTGAATCATTTGGTCAATTATCATGACATGTTTTTTACATGGTTAAATCTTCAGTTAAATAATTTAGACAAAAACAAATTTACACCATATGGCATGAAAGTACAAGTCTTCATACTCACATGTCAACCATTGACATAATTACCAATCCGTCATGGATCATCCTTAGTAGTTGGTTCAAAGAATAATGAAAAGGAAAAGCCATTTATGGATCTTCTGATTCGCCACCAAGGCTCCAAAGAAGATATTAAGAGGCCCTTTTTCCCCCTTGTATTATTCCCCATCATCATTATACTTACACATAGCATTCCACCAGTCATATTCTCCAATGTCCTTCCCAGTAAGTTAGTCTTTAAAGACTTGATCATCCTGCACTCATCCTTTAAAACTGCCAACCTTAATTCAGCACATCAACCCAACCACCTCAAGATTTCTAGTTAACCTTTAGGATTTCCCTTTCCTTCAAGCAAAGAAAAAAGAGTAAGTCCTTTTCTTTCAGGAGTTGTGGCCCTTCTAGCCATCTTTACGGGGATCAAAACAACCCCTGCTTGCATGTTCCTCCTTAAAGAAATACATTATTATATTTTTGATATCTTTAAAAAAACAAACCATGAATTCACTTATTTATTACCTTGCAACTTGTGTTGCTATAAGGATTGAAGGTCTTGGCATCACAGAGCATGAAAATATCTTGGAAGGAAGCCCTCATCATGGATGGGATTCCTCCTTATTTGTGGTTTTTACTTGTTTGCAGGGATTCCCCCCAATAATTTGCCTTATGATCACCAAACCATACACATCTACGTTATGGGTACACTGCATTACAGCCAATTTTTGGGAGGAAGCTCTCCCAAAAAAATTCATTGGAAGAAAGCACTGTTGAAACTCATCAATGACTCATGTCAGTGCGCTGGTGCGCGGAGCGCTTAAACCCATCATTAAAATTCAAATC
>RDRW01000389.1:10000-381002 GCA_007896445.1 Puccinia hordei
TTATTATACATTAAAATACAGAATAAAAAACATAAATACATATACAAAACCACGAAATAACAATGTATTCAAATAAGAACATAATAAAATAAATACATATGACATTAATAATATAAGTATATAATACTAGTAATGTACTATATTATCTATTTATTTAGTTTATTTAATTAAATACTAGGTACACTAAGGATGATTCAGAAGGACAAAGACCACGACCAAGAGGAAAGAAACAACATGAGAACATCCCAAAAATAATAATTGAACAACTGTTCAAAGTAAATGTATTACATCCTTAGTGGGAAATTATCTGTTGACAGATCTCTGCAGTCATGAATTCCCAAAGAGCCTGCATGACAGGGATAAAACAAGAAGCTCTTGAAGCTCCCACAGAACAAACAAACAGATGTATTTCACATTGCACACAACAAACACCTTTTAAACTCTGACAAGTGTGATCAACAAGTACATATGACATTTAATCAATACTTATTGACATGTAATTAAAACCTTTGATCAACACATCTAACAAACCTTTTCAGAGGTTCAGAAGCGCCTCAAGATGCCAGCAAAAGAGCTTGGACAGGCTGGACCAATAATAGACAGCCTGTACATATGGAAATTTGATTAAACAACTACATACATTTATATTAAATCTTAAACCCTTCCTTTTATTTTTCCCATAGCCAAAATAAATCCTGTGTTTCGCCATCAGAGCTCCAGAAAGGCATTTAAGGAGCCCTTGTTCCCCCTGTATTTTGATTCCTCATGCTTTAAAATATATACTACAACCTTTACCCACATACATAGCTTTACTGTTGTTATTCTGTCTGGTAAGGTCCTAGTGTCAGCCTTAGAGACAGCACAGCTGACCTAAAGTCTGTCTTATCTTCTTCTTCAAGTCACAACTGTCTCATATCTTTTTGGAATCAGGTTTGAATGTTGTTTTGAATTCAGATTCAGATTCTTCATTAAATTTTGACCTTGGTGTTCACTGAACACTTTGTAATTGCTCAACTCCTTCATGGAGTAATTAAATAAATAATTCTACGCTACAGCTGGCTGGGCAAGTGAAACAAGGCCAGCCAACCACATCTACATGTAAGATGACATAAGCAAACCTTGAAAATTTTCGAAGTTGGTTTATCCCCCGTTGCAGGCAGGATACACAACCTCAAGACACCCAGAGCCACCAACTCAGACATCCAAGGATTCAGCAATTTACAGCTCACCACTCTAACCAACAAAAGGCCTCTTTAACCCAGTACTTCAAGTATTGTCAGTCAGTCCCCTTTTTGAACCTTGTTTCTCTGACAGTAGTCCTTCTCTGTCTTCCCCTTATCCTTCCCCTCTTCCCTTTTCTGTCCACCTTCAATCAAGAGAATCAGATCACTTCATCAGCAGGTTACCCTTTTAGAACCTTGACTACAAGTCTAAAAATCAGGGCAGATTAGCTTACTAATTCTGTTGTCCCTCCACTGTTTCCTTAGTGTGTGAGGAGGCTGTTGCACTTCTAAAGACTCTGGAACAGCTTAGCCAACTTTTCCAGGTTGAGCTCATTGATCTTAAGAGCACTCTAAACAAACAAACAAACAATAAAAGATCAATAAATTCCCTTCCCCTTTCCTCTTCTCTTTTCCTCTACTAGTTGTATCCCAGCCCCCCAAACCTTGTGTCCTGTTGTCACTTTAGAGACCCAGGCTCACACCTAGTATCTTTTCTTTAGCCCCGTCTTACTCCCTTTAAATTTCCCAGTTTCCATCCAGCCCTTCCAACACCCTTTCCAAGCGCTGCCAACTGTCCAATTTCCCCCTGGAAGAACCTCAAGACTGTTAAATGTAATTTATTACTAGTAAGTAGATAAACCTTTCTCTTGAGATTCTCCCCCATCTTTTGTCTGGGATTTAAACCACCCCTTTTTACAGGCCCCAGTGTTTTCAGGTACTTAAATACTCTGCTTGCAAGATACCTTTGAGGGATTAAACAACCCCTGATTTATCAGGTGTCAGCCACCAAGATATTACATACATTATGTAACACTTGAAACTGCAAGCTGAATAATTAATAATAATTAATTATATTATTATTTATTTTATTTTATTTTTTACTTTATTTATTTTTACTAGATCTTCTGGTTATAACAAAAATTATACTCAATTGTTTCAACAATTGGTATATAGTGTAACAGTTAAGAACAATACTAGAAATATCTGGTTGATACATAAAGCTCTGTGTTCAAGCCACACTCATGCCACATGTAAAAAGATATTAGTAAAATTATTTAAAATTATGTTTTTTATCAAAAATCCAAGGAAATTTAATTAAGGAAAATCCTTGGCAAATTAATTTTCAAACACGCAATAAATGGATAAAGAACCATTTATTGGTATAGTTTTTTCCTTGAAAATCCTGGAAAATCCCAGCATAAGCCATAGTAATATATACTATAAGATTACATATGTATCTAATTAAATAACTTATGTAGTATGTATTAAATACATAAGTACATGTGATTTTACATTACTGATCACTCAGGGCAAGCGCTTTTCCAAGGCTTAGTCACTAGAAAATTTATTCACAAGCACATCTTAGTGAAATAATTATTTAATGTTGAAATAATTATTTCCCACTAAGCCATTCATTGTGAAATAATTATGGGGTCATTCCACATAGGAATGACACCATATTTCACATCAGATAACAAACAGGGTGCTCAGTTCCCCCTGGTGATCTTGCCCTGATCACTGCTTCAAAAGAAGCTTGTGAAATAATATTTATTTTATTATTTAAGAAGGAGTTTTCTTCACTAAAATGAAGATGACTCCCCATCAATTTTAACCTACATAGATAACTTATTATAAGCTACAAAGGCGCTCACCTTCTCCTGTAAGTAAGGAGAACTGGCCTTTATTTATATACTATCTTCTTTAGTTAAAATTCCTCAACCAAAACCCCCCCAATCAATTAAACACTTTTAATTGGATTGGAAGAACCGTGTATAAAATCTGGTTAGCCCTTCTAGGATTAAAATCCTTTATTAGAAGTTTTGGCAGCAGGGTTAGAACCTGTTTTTTTTGATACTTAGTGTTTTATAACACTAGTAATTGTTCTTATTGGAAATTGCCTTATTACACTTTTTAAAGTGTAAGTTATTTTTTTAGTCCTTACTGTACACGCCACAATAAGTGGATTAGAGTACAGAAAGCTGACATCAGGCCCCTCATATTTTTAATTATATTAAATATTTTTAATATAATTAATTATATATTCTTAAAATCCCCACATTTCACCTATCCTCTTTGGAATTACCCCACTTATATTTTATCCCAGAGCTTTCTGCTCTTTACCATTTATTTTTGCACCCTGTTTAGCTAGAAGGAGTACTCCTTGGCATCACAGAGGCTGACAGTATGTATTATATGATTATTACATGTGATTTCAAATCAATTGTCCACCAGGGTAAGCGCTTTTTCAAGCACAGACCTCCAGAGAATTTCTTCACATTTATATCTTAGTGAAATAAATAGATCAAAAGCTGAAATACATACCACACTAATTTTAATAATGTGAAATAATTATGGTATCATTTTAATTAAAAATGACACCATATTTCACACCTGATCACGAAAAGGGTGATCACTTCCCCCTGGTGTTCTTACTCTGATAACTACTGCCAAAAGGAATGTGACAGAGTAATTATTTTATTATTTAAGGAGGGTTTTTCTTCAATAAATTGAAGACAACCTCCCACATCAATTTTAACACATACTTAGATAACTTACTATAAGCTACCAAGGCGCTCACCTTCTCCTGTAAGTAAGGAGGACTGGCCTTTTTCTAAATGTTACTTAAATTTATTGGAAGAACCATGTATTATTCTGTTGAACCCTTCTGTGGAGCTTTCTCCCCATCAGTAGTTTGGTAGCAGGCTTAGAACCTGTTTATTTTTTTACTTAAGTGTTTATAAGACTCTAGTAAATATTCTTATAGACTTATATTACTTTATTACACTTTTTTAGAGTGTATTGTTTTTATTCCTTTCTGTGCAAGCCATATTCAGTGGAATAGAGTGCAGATTGCTGACAAGTTCATGGGTTTGGAAAAATGCATCATTTAAAACAAATATTGGTTCTTCACATATTACCTGTCAGCCTGCTACTATTTCAGAGACATCCTGACCATAGAAAAATCAATTTAAAGTGTGAGAAAATTAAAGATTTAAAATTGAATTGATCAAAAAATGACATCATTACCTAGACCAGGAGTAGAAATAACTCTCCTGGCAAAGATATACAAACCAACCTGGGACATGTAACACATGTAGCAAGACACTACAGTAACCAAGTTGGTTGTACATACAACAACTAGTCTTATTACTTCTTTTTGGCCCAGTTTCTGCTAGTTTTATATTGATTATCAAACAAAAAAACACAAAAAATGTTCCCCAGAACTCTTTCACAAACCTATACCCAACTCTTTGAGCGCTTCCATATCATTTTGCACCTCCTGATGATCCCTTAGCTTGGAAATAGAAGCAGTAAATTGATTTCCCCCCTTCCTTCAGCAGTTATTTTCTGGGTGTACTCCTTGTTTAAGGAACAGACCATGAGGTACACAAAATAACTCCTGTTAATTCAGATCCTGATTATTCTAGAGGGTACAGTAAATAACTTGCATAAAAACTCTGTAGTTTTTATATCTTTCCATTGTTTTTACCCACATTTCACTTCCATTTTTTCCTTGCACCCTGTTTAGCTAGACTAATTCAGTTCTTAGCACCACAGAATCTGGAATTACCCTTTGAAACCCACTGATGAAAAAATTCAGTTTTTAGAAAATTGATAATTGTGGATTTCCCATATTTGATACCATCAATGATTTTTTTGAAAAAGTTTTTCTTTGCCACTCAAAATCTAATCATCCATTTCAGATACATTTTTGCGCAAGTTATAAGCTTCTTTGCAAGACAGACGGCCTGTAAGACTGGGTTCTCACTCTTACATTATACTTGTGTCTTTGGTTACAAACAAAGGTTTCTAGGTACTGTTATTCATAATTGAAGGAAGCATTTCACAGCTATATATGACCAAAGAAATCGCCAAAATTAGGATGAACATCCCTTAGTTTTTTCAACTATATGGGCAGCTAGGAGTGGTCTCAAACTGTTGAACTAGAGAGACGGGTGGTTGTGCAAGAGCTCCAAGGAAATAACATCTAACAAATCATTCGATCCAGGAATTCACATCTACCATGGAGTCATGTAATTCTAAAGGGCGCAAATTTTCAAGAACTTTCTTGAGTTTTGAAACGTGCTGGGGAGATGAAGATCTTGTTTCACTTGTGGGTTGACAGGAAGGAACATATGGCGTGTGGGAAGCATTGCTGCTGATGGAATGGATCGATAGTCTTTGGATCCAGTAGTAGGTACATATTATGACAAGCTTGATGGTATTTTTTTTTTGTAATGGATGTGTGTATCATCAGAGTTTAAGAGGAGACTTCGTTCTGAGTTTTTTTGATGCAGACATCTTGAGAGAAAGTAGAAAGAAGGCTGCAGGAGGTGATCGAGACCGGAGGTCGAGTGGGCTTGAGAACAGGACACCCCCGCCCGCATAACACACATCGTCATCGTCATCGACCTCGAGACTTTGACCAACCATACCATTTATTTATTTATTTATTTGTAAACCATCTTACTGAAGAATTTAGATAAACATCCTAATAAACGATGGCAAACCACACTGGAATCTATTCCAGTCTAAACCTGTGAGCATCCTTATACCCCTCCTTGCCCGCTCATTGATTTTTCCACACAGCTGATCAAATTTGGGTTACCAGTTACATCTCCGACCAAGCATATACGCTCGTACCTGGAAATGAAAACCAGAGCCAATCGCTGACCATCAATCGGACCGACAGGTATACAAACACTCCAAAACTGTCTGAATGTTTTACATTAGCTCTCCAAAGCCGACTTGCTTTTTTTCCCGCTTTGTTTTGCAGCCAGATCTCTCTTTCCTCGCCCGGTCAACCAGAGAATTTTGATCGAGCAGTCAACAATGTGGCGGGTATATTGGGGATAATCAGATTATTGAAGTCAGACTATTTGATCCTTATCCAAACAGCTCGTAAGGGACGCAATTTCCTATCCCAACTCTCACACGCTGGTATCCCAAGTCTAATATCTGTATTATCCTCCTTCTTCATCCGGCTCTCTCTCCACCCGTTTTGTCCAATTTAACAGGTCACAAACCTGTTCAAGACGGCAGTTTATACGCCCACCAAATTCGCAGTTTACCCGATCTCAATAGAACCGAACCTGACCCTGCTCGAAAACTCGGACGAGAGATATCTGCTGTCCATCCTCAAATCACATCTCGATCATGCTGTCGGCAAGATGTTCTTCACCTATCATTCAAAGCTCAACACCAATGACCCCGAACCGTGGAATTTAACGAACTCCCTTCAAAGACAATCTGTTGGGGGCCAGCCTTTGGCACCATGGAAAGATTCTGATGATCGATTCTTTTGGAACAAGTACATCCAAACCAGATTGATAGAATTAGCCTCTCAACCTCATGGTCACGAGGTGGGAGCTATTCCTTTTTTATCTCATGTGAAGATCAATTTTTTTTGCCGGTACTGACTAATGTTTTGCTGTTATATAGGCTAGCAAGTTCATCTTACCAGTGATTTTTGGATGTTAGCCTTTTCTTTTTTTGGTTTTTGGATTTCGATATGAAAGTACATTTGCTGATCTGATTAATTGACGGTTAATACCAACCCGAATGGATGAACTTCAGTTTTAGAATTTAAATCTGCGGTGATCAAGGGGAAAAGGTTTACGTTTGGAATAGTTTCGAGAAGGTCACGCTACCGTGCCGGCACCCGATATTTCACTCGAGGAATTAATGCCGATGGGCAAGTCTCAAACTTCAACGAAACCGAAATGATCTTCACCACATTTCCCCCTAATTTTAATAGCAACCAAGCCGATCCTAGTGGCAGAAGTTTCGCCAAAGCTAGCTTTGTTCAAACTCGTGGCTCTGTCCCTCTTTTCTGGACGGAAATTAATAACTTGAGGTATCGCCCGGATTTAAAAATTATCGATATCCCGGAATCGGTAAGATCTTTATTGCATCAGAACAATTTAATCTCCCTTGAAGATCTTCCAACTGGATAGTCGATTGATACTGAGTCCAAATAATCACACTTTCTTGTTAGCTGGAAGCCATGAAAGCTCATTTCGATGAACAAATATCAATCTATGGCGATCAGTATCTATTTAATTTGGTTAACTCGAGTGGCTACGAAAAAGCGGTTAAGGATGCCTATGAGAAAGGAGTTAAAAACTTGAATAATCCAAGGTATGACCTCTTCCTCAGGCTTCATTCTTGTAGGGAAAAGCATCTAACTGTGCATATTTCAATCACGCAGAGTCCATTATACTTATTTCGATTTCCACCAAGAATGTAAAGGCCTGAGATTCGATCGAGTGCAGATTTTGATTGATCAATTACATGATCAATTGATCGAACAAGGTTACTTCTTTCAAGAGTTCTCGGGCGCTAACTCTAATCCTGCTTCCAAAGTTCAGAACTCTGTCGTCAGGACTAATTGTATGGATTGGTTAGTTTTCTTTTGCTTCTGTTGCAATGCAAGCCTCTCTCATCCGCTTACTTGCACAACAAAAAATATCACTGATTTGTTTTTGGTGGCAAATACGTAATCTAGTCTTGATAGAACCAATGTTCTGCAATCTGCGCTGGCGAAATGGGTCTTAACTTTTCAATTGAAACAAGCTGGGATACTGGAAGAAAATGAAAGCTTGGATTTATATCCAGATTTCATGTTTTTATTCCGTAATCGTACGCCTTTGTTTTTCTATCACTAATTCAGTTTGTGGATGAAGCAGACGTTAAAAAACTGTGACATATAGTATGGGCGGACAACGCGAATGGAGTATCGGAATCGTACTCGGGCACGCCAGCCTTGAAGACCGACTTCACCCGTCTTGGAATCCGAACCAAAAAGGGAGCATTCGATGATGGCGTTAACAGCGCGATGCGATATGTTAAGAATAACTTCTTAGATGGGCCTAGACAAGATTCGTACGATCTATTCACCGGTGCTTGGGTCCCTCCAGCTTCGGATTCCCAAGCTGCCTCTCTTCACAAAGCACACGATGGCAATCTCTTCAGTGGTCCTTATGATCATCATCTTATACAAGCTGTACGCCCTTCCTGGGAATTCAACATTTCTCGTCCTGCAAAAGTTAACTCCAACCCCCCCCCCCCCATTTTTACCTTTGCAGATTGTTCTCGGTTTCGTGATCTTCGTGTTGATTTTTATATCTGCAACCTTTACCCAAAGTGCGCATCATTTCGTTTGCTCTGTCCTTGATAATTTTGTTTTGTTCTATCTAAGAACCTGAATTATTGGATTGACTAAACGTGACTTACCACTAAATCTTACACTTCGCCAAACAGAGCGATCGTTGAAACTAGCCGTGGTTTCATTATTGATATTAAGTTTGATAACGCGATATATATTTACACATGGAATGGAGTTCGTGAACCAACCGAGACTGAAGTCCTCAATATCGAACGCCACCAGACAGCGGATTCTATCTTATACAGGGCCGAGTTCGAGGTCATTCGAGTCTTCTCAACACGGTCGAACTAAGATTAACTTCGAATTCTTCAACCACTTCATCTCTCTTTTCTCCAATAATCATCATTCCCCTAATGGTCCTCAGAACTCTACTGTTGCTCACAGTCAATCTCATCTTCTCGACGAAGATAAAAAGAAGCGGTTGGACTGACTGCTATTTCTCCCTTTTAGTTGTATCATTACATTCTCCGTCTTTGTTTGTTTTCTTTATACGTTTATACTTCCCGAAGTCAGATTTACTTCTTGATTCTTTTGTCCTCGTAATTTTGCCTCGAAATTACTATTTATTATATATTTTTGCTTACGCTTCATGGTCTCCACCATCATAGTTTCTTTTTCATTGCATAAATATGAACTTTTGAACAAAAATTTGGCAAGTACCTAGAGGAGACGGGAAGCTTGTCTTGAGAAGACCAAACAGCGGAGACCGTACCAGGAGAGCTACTGACGAGAATTCAAATGGTTAAAAGAGAGCTCCTCAAAGTTATTACCTGCTAGCTCTAGACTCGTGTCATGCCCATGTTTCTTGCGCCTCCGAAGTCTATCCCTTGCCCTAGTGAACAGTAGAAGTAAAGTCATGCTAACATACGACCAGCCGGACCCTGCTCTCTAAGGGGCTCTTCCTATTGAAGTTTCCCTCATGAGTTCAAGGCATCAAAGACTCAATCGTATCCGTCACCGGAAGAGGCCGCCCGGAAGACAGAATTGGAGCGTCAAGAACCAAGCAAACAACGGCAGCTCGAGGAACGAGATCTCAGAGAGGCAGTACAGGCTGATCGTCAATAGGAGCGAAAGCATCGAGACCTTGCTGTAACGTCAGGTGAACGAGGCCGAAACTCAAACCTCTAGCATGGAAGCTGTTACTGTGGTCTAAATGTACGCTCTTAATTGTCTGAATAAAGATTTCTCAATGTAACACACATGTCATGATCATCTGTGGCAATTTTTCTTCCCGATTGGGCCACAAATTTCAAGTATTTTGTATGTTGTTGCAGATGTTTTACATATGGAGCTTTGAGTTTTTACATATTTTTTTTTTTCAAGTGTAATTTTGCCAGTGGCATTGCACACTATGAATCTCAAAATATCGTCCTGGTGGACTAACAAGCTTGTATGTCAGATCAGAGAGTGCGCACTGACATAACAGGACATATGGAAGAGCAAAAAGAGAAAGAGAAAAAAAAACGGAAGTAAAAAAAGGAGAGAAAGAGGAAAAGGAAATAGAAAATAAGAGGAGTCGTCAGTTGGGAATGTGAACAAAGAGTCATGTCAAGAAATTGAAGCGCTTCGACGCTTGTATGAAATGGAAAATCACAGGGTGGGCTTTAGGATTCCTCAGTATAATATTACACATGTGTGATTTTGTTCTATTTGTCATGCATTGTATATACTTTCTACATATGTAATTTACCTAACTATAGTAGTGGTCATTCTTGGTGAGTGGTTTTACTTTACAAAGGAGTAGAGTTACTGGGGTGCTTTAGGTTAATTTATACATAGAATCAGAATATTAAATAATGTTCTGACTTTTGTTTGCGTTTAAATTTGATTCCTATTTTATTTATTATGTTTAATAGTTTTTGTAGCATAAAAAAGGTAATAATGTCTCTTAATTCATATATTTTTGTGATAATGTCTTGATTATTGTTTATTTTCTAAAGCTTTTATTTTAAATTGTTTATGAATTTTTAGCATCAAAGTAATTTTGTATTTAGAGATGTAAAAGTATATCTAACAAGTACATAGCCCCCAATTTTGGGGGGAGAGGACTTGTAGAAAGACACAAATCAACGCAAAGCTCCGTGATCTGTGTCATGCAACCTAACAGGCCAATGTCAACCCGTTAGGTTGCATGTATTGATATGGTACAAACCTTGCATGGTTTGTTTGGCTCGCAAAGGGCATTCCCTTAGTTACATGTAGATATGTTTATTATTTGTTATTTTTGTTAGTGCTATTCAGGTTGTTTCTGACATAGTAGCAAGCTGAAAAGATTTCAACTGATCTAACCACTAATTCAACCCTTTCAGGATCCTGCTAGTAACTTTTTGTATATTAAATTAAAGTATGCTTGGTCTTGATCACCTGCATGGATTCCTAAAATAGGGAAAATTTCCTCATCTTCTGGATCATAGGCCGGGTTTTCAGGAGTGTTGGGAAGGGCCCATCTACTTATTCCATCCACATTTTTAGTCTTTGCTTCAGATTTGGGGATTATTGTCATGTTTCCCCTGTATTGTTGTATTTCAATTTGCCACAGTAACATTTTTCTGGTTGGAGTTTTCACATTCATTCAAGTTAAACTGCAGTAAAATCTATAGCTACTACAACTTTCCATCTTTCTAAATCATAGTGTAATTTATCTTTTTCCCATACCAAAGCTAGGCATTCCATCTAACTAGCTCCATACTTGTTCTATGTTAGTTAAAACTTTCTAGAGATAAAAAACATGGGTTTGTCAACTGGTAAGTCATCTACGTTGAAACTTTATGTAAATCAGCTGCTAGTTCATCCAGGCAGGAATCTATGTATAAAATGAAAGGGAGTTGATAATCTGGTTGTGCCAATACTGGGCCTCAAGTAAGTTCCCTTTTCAAGGATTCATAATATTCAACCCTCCATAGTTGTTTCAAACACATCCTTGGAACCCATTTAATGAATAATTTTTGACATAATTGCAAACTGTTGTATATTTTGTCTATAATAACTACATAAACCTATAAATGATTCAATTTCTGTAAGATTTTTGGCATTGGTTTGAACATGAATGCAGAAACTTTATTTTGGTCTATAGCTATTAAAGATATCCCAGCAATAATACAAATGCTTTTAGATCAAAATATTCAAAGTTACACCTCTGTATTAAATTTTTTAGTTCAGAATGAATGTCTGTCTTGATTAAAATCTGTATTTTAGCTTTGTGATCTTCCCATTTCTCTGAATAAATAATAATATCATCAATGTAAATCATCACCCAATGCTGATAGATACAACATACAAGAATAGAATCCATATGTGCACACATTGGAGTGCTGAGAAAGAAACACCTGGATGGCCTAGCAGTCACCATCACCCACATAATCTTGTTTTATTCTACATGAGGCATAGTGCATGGGATAATTTATAGATTCTGGTGTTAAAATCTTAGCAAACCCAACCTCTGGCTGCTATAACCTTGGAAGTCTACATACCCCCTTTCATCTTCATAACCACTTATTGGTTGTTCTCTTTTTGAAACCACTTGAAACGTTTCAAAACCCTTTAGAGAATATACAATTGTCTGTGTAAAGTGGCTTGGTAAGAGCTTCCAAAGTTGTCTTTGTAAAGTGACTTGGTAAGCCAACTTTCCAGAAATGGAGCCCCTGCATGCAACACTTGTGGCCTCTTTAGCCCTCTTCAAATAGAGATTTTGATGCATTCTCTGTAGGATTCTCTAAATTTAGGGACCTCTATGGAGCTTGGTAGGGTAAATTTTATCCCAGTTCCCCAAGTTCCAAGTTCCAAGCTCCCAAAGGTATGGGTATACCGAGCGTGCTGCGGGGAGTCTGGAGATGTATGCGAAATCCATGTTGAACTTTCTGTCCGCAACCAAATTTTTACCACTTTTTACCTACTCTAACAACTCACCATCTCTTCCCCCCCAACCCACACAGAAAGTCTTTCCCCCCCCCTTCCGCTGAGCTCTCATGCTCCCGCCCCTCCGACCCCCCGACCCAACCTCTCACAGCGACACGTTGATGAGGGATGACACTCTTTTGGCCGACGCTTCCCCGGACGCGCCTCCCGCCCCACCGACAGTCATGCCACCCATGTCTAGCCTCCATTCCCTGTTGGTCAAGCTTCTATTGGACCGACCCAGCCGTGACGCGTCTGGTGCGGTCAAGATTGATGCCCAATTCGTGGACATCATCCTGGAATTATCTGCCAGCTCAGAACGGATGATGCGCCAACTCGAGGCGAATAATGATCAGTTGTCCGCCGTGTTGACACGCCTTTCGGACCTTGAAAAACGCGTCGAAATTGGGCAAGCAGCCCCTGAAGGTTCCAAGAAGTCATTTGCAAAAGTAGCCGCGTCAAAACCGGCTTTTTCTGCCCCATCCGTTTGACCACCCCCTAATGAGAATCTGGCGTCCCTGAAACCAAAGAGGGTGATCATCCATTCGAACCCCTTGAATACAACGTTGAAGGACATGCCTAGACAGGCCCTTGTAAAGAAAGCAAACAAAGCCCTACTGAAACTTGGCGCCGTGGCTGATGGCGAAAACGTTACTATTTGAGGAGCGAGCATGCTCCCGTCAGGAGATGTTTCCTTCTACATGAAGAATCGAAGCCATCAAAAATGGCTATCTGAAAACAAGCACCTCTGGTCCAAAGAGGTCCACCCGGATCTTGAGGCGTCCCCTAGCACTTATTCGATTATGGCACATGGTGTTCCAAAATCCTTTGACATTACCAAGCCGGCCAACTTGAATGTTCTGGTGTCTGAAAATAATTTTAAAGCCATCGATCTTGTTCGAGTAAGATGGATGGGCTCCAACGAGCCAAACAACAAGAAAGCGGGCTCCCTAGTGCTCTCATTCAACAACAAGGACCTTGCAGCTCGAGTCGAGAAATCAGGACTGTTTCTGAACTACAATTTCCATTGTACCGCCCGATTCAAACCTCGTCCTCCGCAGTGTTTCAAATGTCTCCGGATGGGACACTTTGGCCGATGGTGCCGGGAAACCGCTCGTTGCGCCAAGTGTGCTGGATCTCACTTGACTAATGAATGCCCAGAGGGCCTCGGAGGCGTCAAATCTTGCATTTTATGCAAAGAAGGCCTCAAAAACAAGATTGCAGGCATTTCAAGATGTCAATCACACCCCATTTGATCAACTATGCCCATTCAAGAAGGCATGGCTGGAGAAGCGTCGTTTATCATCTCAATGATAAGCACACCTCCAATAACCCTTGATAATCCTCATCCAACTCAGTCCCTTCAACATCTTCAACAATTCCAGAACATTCATCCCAACTTAATCGCTTCGGCTCAACTGCTTAACACATCAAACTCCACCCTATCCATTCTCCAACTCAACTGTCATGTATCCAAGGCGGTGACGTTGGGTCTCCTCAATTCAGCTTTAACCTTTGATTTCCTCATCCTTCAAGAGCCTTGGGTTAACCCCTTCGATCTGAACCCCCCTCAACACTCAGCGTGGCGGGCTTACTCCGCCCATGAACACTCTCCGCAGACCTGGCATGAACGCCACAAAGCAGTCATCTACGTCAAGCAATCCATCCCCTCTCAGTTCATCAAGATCCTAGGCGGTGGCTCTCAGTGCCTCATTGGTCTGGAGGTCAAATTGGAATCAGGGAAATTGTTCCAACTTCTGAATATCTACAATCCCCCCCCCAATTTCCCATCTATTGTGAAACTCAATGATTGGCTGACCAAGTTTTATTCCCGACAGGTCCCGAACTTCTTATGCATGGACTCGAATTTGCATCATTGGCATTGGAACCCCCCTGGATGTCGTAAACAGGAGGCAATGGCTTCAATGCTGTTAAGTCTTTTATCTTGCCTAGGTTTTCGGGTTGCATCACCCAAACATATCCCCACCTTTTACTCTTCCAAGGGTAAAGGCTCTACTATTGATCTTGTTTGGGCGAACTTCTTAGGGGCTAGACTCATCAAGATGGCCGAGATCTCCAATGAGAACTTTGGCTCGGATCATCAAGCGCTTCATCTTCACCTTACGGCCCGTCGACACGAGAAGACTTATCGCTGGAGTCCCCCTGATTGGCATAATTTGACCGAAGATAAGTTATCACACCTCTTGACCTCTTTTCCCCCCCAGGGTCTACTTAATTCAAGTGATCCGGACGAGCAAGTCAAAGTGCTGACCAGCTCTGTCCAATCGATTCAGGAGGCGTTGGGGAGAAGAGTACAGATTAATTTGAACAAGGCAAAACCATGGTGGTGCAGGAAGACGCTTGACCTGGTCTTACACACGCAAAATAGGGCACGTAAATGGATGATCTTAGCTAAGTCACCTGAAGCTATTGATTGTTACAAGCAATGGAACAATTATTTTCTATCCCTAGTTCATTCGCTCAAACAGAAAAATTGGGGCCGTTTCCTGGAGGACCCCTCGGAAACCGACCTATTCAAGATTTTATGATTCACCAATAGGACGGCAAGCGGGGGCGTTCTTCCCCTTAGGAATAGGGAGGGAGCGCTAGTCCAGAACCAGGAGCAGATGGCTAATGTCAGCCTCCCTGATGCCAAGGACAAGTCCTTCTAGCTACAGGTGGTGCAAGGATAGATGGTAAGAGTATATAAACTCTGGGTAAGGTACAAGGTTACAATTCCCAAAAGATATGGGGGAATTGTGACGTAAAAATTGAGAGAAGAATAGGTTAATAATTATATTAAATAAATTTAATATAATTAAAAAACAGAGGCCTCTAAGTGTCATGAGCCGTATTGCGGGCCTGCCCGCACCAAAGCCCGCACCACATGTAGATAGTCTATCACGTACATGTCACAGACAGACCACTATATAGTCTGTCAGGACAAGGATCCACATCTCTTCCTCATCCTGCAATCTACATTATAGGATCCCGAAACCCCAGAAACCCCAGAACCCCAGAGCCTTCCTCTCCACAGATCAGACCATAACATATTGCAGGATCTAACACTACGGAGACAAAGGCAAGAAACCAACACCCAGACACCTGAACAAAACCAGACAGACAACCCAAACGATCCCAACTCCACCCGCACCCAAAAGATGGACGAAGTAGAGCAACTCCGACAACAGCTTGAGGAGATGACTCAAGCAAGGGAGAACGAAAGATCCCGCTGAAGAGCGGCCGAAGCACAACGGGACCAACCATCCCAACCAACCGTTTCCACCCCAACCCGCGGACCAAAGATCGCATGTCCCGACAAGTTTGATGGTGAACGCGGGACGAAGGCAGAAACGTTTGCCCGCCAAGTGGCAATTTATACATTGGTCAACAGCGCCATGTTCCCTGACAACAGGACAAAGCTGTTATTCGCCGCGTCCTACCTTACTGGACCCGCCGCCGTGTGGTCCGCCCCGTACATTGACCTAGTCACGGAAGGGACGGACTTCTTGTATGACAGGTGGACAAAGGATTTTGGAACGATGTATTTCGACTCCGAGAAGAAAGGGAAGGCGGAACGGGCATTACAAACGCTACGACAGACGAGGAAAGTGGCCGACTACACCCACACATTCCTCACCCACGCTACTGCCACCGGATGGGAGGTCCCGACCCTCATCAGCCAATACCGGCAGGGCTTAAAACGGGACATTCGGACGGCACTAGTACTGGCCCGCACCACTTTCACCACTGTCAATGAGGCAGCGGGTCTAGCCATGGAGCTTGATTTGGAGATGCACGGGGCGGAAACGACCACTGGATTTGTGAAGACCCAGCCAGATCCCGACGCCATGGACACATCTGCGATCAGCGGCCGACTGTCCGAGGACGAGAAGGCCCGCATGATGCGGGAAGGACTTTGCTTCCGCTGCGGGATGCGAGGACATATCTCTCGGGAGTGTCCAAACAAGAAAGGGAAAGGACAGACACCTGCCTCAGTCTCCGCACTCGAGGACCAGATCCAACAGCTAGCCGATGGATTGGCAGCGCTTAAAACGGAGGGACAGGCGGACAAGGTGAACAAGGGACGGGCTGATAAGTCAAAAAATGGAGACGCTCGGGAATGAAGGTTGTGCCCTTCCCGAGTGTAGCGGAGTTGTCATGCAGTATTGGTGCTAGTCAGACATTACATGTAAATGAAATTTATCCCCGATGTTTCCTTTCATGCACCATCACAACTCCCAGAGCCACACCCCAAAGCCCCTATCCCCCCCTATCCTTCCTCATAGACTCCGGAGCAACCCACGACGTTCTGAGTGAATCGTACGCATCCCGATGGGGACTCCTCGAGGCCGCTTCGGCCTTGGGGCAAACCGTCTTTGGATTTGACGGGTCCGCAAGCAGAGCAACCCATGAGATAGACCTAATGTTGAACGACAAACCCCGCCCGTCCCAATTCATCATTACACGACTGAAAGACTCGTATGATGGGATCCTAGGGATGCCCTGGATCCGCCAATATGGACACCAAATCAATTGGACAAACCGTACCCTATGGACCCCGGACATTGCGGCCGCTTCGGCGGTTTTGTCTATTCCGAAAAACACCCCAACCGGCGAGTCGGGGAAAGCTAGGAAGATTGACGAGGGGGTGTGTGTTTTGAACACAATAACCTCCCCGCAATGTGAGTTCGACATCCCTATCCCCCACATCATTCCCAAAACGGCTGGCAAGCTGTTACACCCTGTAGATAGACCCCAGAACCCCACATGGAATCCCGAAACCCGACACCCCAACCACGTACCCGATGAAACCGTATCCAACCAAACTTGTGCTACTGCGGCAGCAGTATCGTCCTACCCGCCAACATCCCCGCAGAAGGTTGAAAGGCCCATGGGGAAAGCTAGGATTAGTGACGAGGGGGTGTGTGCTTACAGCACAATAACACCCCCGCAATGTGAGTTTGACAACCCCCCACCCCATACTTTACTGCCCGAGAAAGCTGGCAAGCTTGTACGCCTTGTAGATAGATTCGCAAGCCCCGCCAAGAACCCCAAGACTCGACACTCTGACCAGGTACCCAATGAAATTATTGCTACTGCCAAGGCAGTATCGTCCTCTCCGCCAACATCCCCGCATACAGTCTACAGGCCCATGGGGAAAGCTAGGATTAGTGACGAGGGGGTGTGTGCTTTTAGCACAATAACACCCCCACAATGTGAGTCTGATAGATCTCCCCCGCATTTGAATCCCGAAACAGCTGGCAAGCCTCTTTTCCCCCTAGGACATACCCCTGCAGTGATCAGCACGGCCAAAACATCGTGGTCGACATCGGCCCAATTGGCAGCAAAAGGGAAAGCCACGACTGCGGAGCGGACTACGGAAGAATTAGTACCGCGGTGCTACCACCGACACCTTGACATGTTCCGGAAATCAAGTGCCATGAGACTTCCCCTGCGAAGAAAGTATGACTTCCGCGTAGATCTGATCCCAGGAGCCACCCCACAGGCCGGAATAATCATCCCGCTATCCCCAGCAGAGAACCAGGCACTTGATATTATGATTGCCGAAGGACTGACGAGCGGGACCATTCGACGGACCACATCCCCGTGGGCGGCACCAGTACTATTCACTGGAAAGAAGGACGGAAACCTGCGACCCTGTTTTGACTACAGGAGACTCAAAGCGGTAACGGTGAAGAACAAGTACCCGCTCCCACTGACAATGGACTTAGTTGACAGCCTTTTGGATGTGGACACATTCACAAAGCTCGACCTCCGCAACGCATATGCAAACCTCAGAGTTGCGGAAGGCAACAAAGATAAGCTGGCTTTCATCTGCAGGGCAGGACAATTTGCCCCGCTTACCATGCCCTTCAGTCCCACGGGAGCGCCAGGATACTTCCAATACTTCATGCAAGACATCCTCCTCGGATGGATTGGGAAAGACACCGCTGCATACCTAGATGACATCATGATCTACACGCGGAAAGGGTCGGACCATGCGGAGGCGGTGGGCAGTATACTGGACACATTGAGCAAGCACCAATTGTGGCTGAAACCCGAAAAGTGTGAATTTTCAAGGCCGGAAGTGGAATACCTAGGATTATTGATATCATGCAACCGGATCAGAATGGACCCCGCAAAGGTGCAGTAACCGACTGGCCCGCTGTGGAGTAGAACTACGTACTGGCCCGACTAATGCACACAAAGAATGTCTACCTTTGCTACTACACCTGTAAGGTGGGAGGAATGGAAGAGGGGTGTGAGTGGTAGAAAGTATCAACTTCAACGCATTTCATATGGATTTGCTAATTTTATACCTGCCGATTCATTGACCAGGCTAGAGAAAGGAAACAACCAGATTGTAGCTCAGGAAAGACCAGACTGCTCCTACAACCTGACTAAGAGAGTAACTCTTGAACTAGACCCTGATTATGAAATAATAATAGTGAATATATGTATGGTTTAGGATTTATAAGTGATTAATTAGCTATTGAAAATTGGTGTGGAATGGGCACTGTCACAAGATTCATTGGATTTGCCGCCGATTCAACCATTTCTCTCCACTGACAAGCCCCCTTCGTGTGGGATTCTGCAAATCCCTCAAAACGCCTTCACATCCGCTCCAATCCTGAAAATTGCGGACCCGTACAAACCGTTTGTCCTCGAATGTGATTGCTCCGATTTCGCGCTTGGCGCGGTACTGTCCCAGGTTTGCACCAAGGACCAGGAACTTCACCCAGTAGCTTACCTGTCCCGATCCCTTGTACAGGCGGAACACAACTATGAGATCTTTGACAAAGAGTTACTGGCTATTGTGGCTGCCTTCAAAGAGTGGCGGCAATACCTGGAGGGGAACCCACACCGCTTGACAGCAATTGTATACACCAATCACCGTAATTTGGAAAGCTTCATGACAACCAAGCAGCTCACAAGAAGACAGGCAAGATGGGCGGAGACCATGGGATGTTTTGACTTCGAGATCATATTCTGACCAGGACGCCAATTGACAAAACCCGACGCCCTATCCCGCAGACCAGACCTCGCCCCAGCACCGGGAGAAAAGCTGACCTTTGGTCAGCTTTTAAAGCCAGGTAACATCACCAAGCGGACTTTTGAGGAGCTTGCGGAATGTGCGGAATTGGACAGCTGGTTTCTGGACGAATCAATTCAAATGGATGATGGGGAACATTGGTTTGAGGTGGACGTGATGGGGACTGATTTGGAAGATGCGGGAACGGACAACCTAGTGTTGTCTGACGCCAAAATCATTGCCAGGATTAGAGAACTGACCCCACATGACCCAAAATTGGCTGACTGGATTAAGCTATTACAGAAACCAACAGGGGACCACAACAGGTATGCGGAAGCCGACGGGGTACTCTATGACAAGGGACGGATAGTGGTACCAGCGGACTCAGCATTGCGGACGATAATCCTCAAAAGTAGACACGACACAAAGTCTGCAGGCCACCCAGGTAGATCCCGCACGTTGGCATTAGTACGGAGAAGCTTTGTGTGGAGTGGAATGAAGAGATTTGTCAACCAGTACGTAGACGGATGTGATTCATGCCAAAGAGTCAAATCTAGCACTCAACGGCCGTTTGGAACATTAGAACCCCTCCCAATCCCCGCAGGCCCATGGACGGACATTAGCTATGATTTGATCACTGATCTCCCTGAATCCCGCTTGAGTGACAGCATACTAACAGTAGTAGACCGACTGACCAAGATGGCCCACTTCATCCCATGCAAGAAAACCATGAACGCGGAACAACTAGCGGAACTGATGGCAGAACACGTATGGAAACTCCATGGAACCCCCAAGACAATTGTCTCGGACCGGGGAAGTATTTTTATCTCCCAAATCACACGTGAATTGAGCTCCCGCATGGGGATTAGACTACAGCCATCCACAGCGTACCACCCAAGGACAGATGGACAATCCGAAATCGCCAACAAAGCAGCCAAGCAATACCTGCGGCACTTTGTTTGCTACCAACAGAACGATTGGGCCCCACTCCTCCCAATGGCCAAATTTGCTTACAACAACAACGACCACACCTCAACAGGAGTTTCCCCGTTCAAAGCCAACTACGGATTCAACCCGGCATATAGCGGAACCCCCTCAACAGAACAATGCATCCCCGCAGTAGAGGAACGACTCCGCAAACTTGCGGAGGTCCAAGGAGAACTCAAGCATTGCTTAGAAGAGGCGCAAGAAACAATGAAAGGCAAATTTGACAAGAAAACAAGGGAAACACCGGAATGGGACGTAGGGGACGAAGTATGGCTAGATGGACGCAACATTTCAACGACCCGCCCCAGCCCAAAATTGGAACATAGATGGCTGGGACCTTTCTCTATCTGTAAAAGAATCTCAAGATCCGCGTATAAGCTAACACTCCCTATATCCATGCGGGGGGTACACCCTGTATTTTACGTATCAATACTCCGCAAACACAGACCCGACGAAATTGCAGAACGACAGAGGGAAGACCCGGAACCAATTACAGCGGACGGCGGGGATGAGTGGGAAGTCAAAGAGGTACTGGACTGTAAAAGACGACGCGGGAAGACCCAATACCTGGTCAGCTGGAAGGGATTTGGAACAGAAGACAACTCATGGGAACCGACGGAAAACTTGAAGAATTGCGAGGAACTGGTAGCGGGATTTAATTCAAGATTTCCGAATGCGGCAACTACTCATCGGCGGAGGCGGAGAAGGAAGTGAGGAACAAAATTGATAAGAGGTGGAATTTTTTTCTTTTTTTCTTGATTGGCGAATGAGTGGAGGATTTAGCATTAAAAGGGGGATAATGTCATGAGCCGTATTGCGGGCCTGCCCGCACCAAAGCCTGCACCACATGTAGATAGTCTATCACGTACATGTCACAGACAGACCACTATATAGTCTGTCAGGACGAGGATCCACATCTCTTCCTCATCCTGCAATCTACATTATAGGATCCTGAAACCCCAGAAACCCCAGAACCCCAGAGCCTTCCTCTCCGCAGATCAGACCATAACACTAAGGTATCTTGCAAATAAATTGCAGAGGATTTAGGTACCTGGAACACTGGGGCCTGTTGGAACAGGGGTGGTTTAATCCCAGGAATGGAAATGGGGGAATATCTTCAAGAAAAAGGGTTATTACTTACTAGTAATAAACCTTGAGGGATCTTGGGGATATTCTGGGTGAAACTGGACAGTTTGAAGCGCTTGGATGGATGGGTGGTGGAGCTGGATGGGCACTGTGAAGTTGTTGGGGAAGACAGGGCTAAAGAACAACTACTAAGAAGCTTACCAGACTGTGTTATAAAGATATATATCTAATAAGAAGTAGGTAAGGTTGTTAGTGGGTATTGGGAAGCATGAGGAGCCTTCTTTGGGCGGTTGAAGACCTCCTTAAATAGTCTTGAGTTCCCCCTGGGGACCCTGTAGGTAATATTGGCCAACTTGTGGGATCTTTGGACCACATTTTGGCCATTTTTGCTTTCTTGGTGACGCTTCAGCAGCCCCTGCTTTGAATACACGTCACCAATTGATTTTATTAATGTATTTTATTATTATTTACATATTTATATTGTCTTACAGTCTGTAGTACATCAGTACTGGTTGTTATAGATTTAATACTAGTGGCTTATTTGTATTTTATAATAAGCCACAGTATTGTTTGTACTGTTTGTTCAGTCAGTATATTTTTATTTATATGTATAAATAATAATACAATCTAATATAATTAATTATTTAATCCCCAGTAACCTTTATTACATATGTAACATATGTAATGAGGTCACTGGGGCGTGTTTTTACTGATTTGGGTGTACCTGAGTGACTGTGGAGTCCGCGTGCCAAGCTGAGAGTCTGTAAGGGGCTTAATGCTTGCGCGGGGGCTTGTATCCCAACTTTGGCGCGGGCTTTCAGACACGCGGGTTGAACTTCAAGTTCTGCGGACTGCGGTACGCGGGGTTTGAGTAAAACACGGTGTATTTACACTATCTCCCCTAATTTACACAACACCTCATTTACATGACTGGAAATGGTGTTTAAGCATAAGTATTTATATATATAAGCATTTTAATTAATGCAAGTGCCTTTTATTAAAGGTACTTGCTAATTCTTGTAAGCTAATTTACATAGTGAAGGAGTGAGAATTAGGGGTACCTGTGAGTGAGGTACCCTAGGTTAATTTTAGTGTAGATTCAGAATATCAAATAATATTCCAACTATTATTTGATATAATAATTTTGTGGGAAACTTGTGACAGGTTGCTCTGTCATAGTAGCAAGCTGACAGCTAAGTTGCTCTTTGATGGCACCTCTGTCACCAATGTCCCAATTGACATCTCTGACGTTCAACTGAATCCTGAATGTCGTTTTGTCAGCTACCCCCCGATCTCAACAAGTGAAGTTTTGAGCGCAATTGGTCGCATCAGGCCCAAGAAAGCTCCTGGGATTGATGGTATAACCAACGAATTGATTAAGTGCCTCTCATTGTCCCTGGCCCCGGTTTTAGCAAGAATATATGACAACATTATTCTTCAGAGCAGGTTCCCGGCATCTTGGAAAGTGGCGGTCACGGCCATCATCCGCAAACAAGGCAAGCCAGATTACACCAACCCGGCCGCATACCGACCGATTGCGCTCCTCAGCACAATGGGGAAGATTTTCGAACTCATTGTAGCACGACGGATCACGGCGTGGGCTGAAACCAAAGGTATTTTAGCTCCAGGTCATTTTGGCGGCCGCAAAGGATCCGGCACGGAAGATGCTCTCTTTGCTCTTGATCACTGGGTCAGAGCAAAGTGGAAAGAGGGGAAGATTGTAGCCGCACTATTCTTGGACATCAAATCGGCGTACCCATCTGTTCACCCGGCAAGATTAATCAATTACTTATACAAAGTCAAGTGCCCGACATATTTGGTACTGATCATAGCTGATTTTCTAAGCAGTAGGGCAACCACAGTCCGATTAGATGAATTTGTCTCCCAACCCTTCAGGATTGACATCGGGCTACCACAGGGATCCCCCTTATCGGTAATTTTATACATTATATACAACAATACATTACTGAACAATTGGTTTACGACTCAGGCGGATGTCGTATCAATAGGGTACGTGGACGATGTGGTACACCTGGCTGCTGGGTTTTCCGCCACAGAAGCGCCGGACAGGTTGATTCACGAAGGTGAAAGATTGCTCAACTGGGGGACCACGCATGGGGTAATTTTTGATCAGGCCAAGGCCCAATTCCTGTGGCTGACAAAACGAAGCCCCCCAACTGATGATCTTCCTTTTGGATCTCAAACGATCAAGCCAGCTTCGGAGGTTAAGTGGTTAGGGGCTTGGATCGACCGAAAATTGCTTTTCAATCGCAACTTCAGAGCGCTAGAAGAGAAGGCGACCAGGACAATCAATCAGCTAAGGATTTTTGGCAATTCAAGATGGGGTGTTGGTGAAGCTGACAGGATTAGATTGATTCGAAGTGTTCTTTTCCCACGACTGACGTATGGGGCAGCCATCTGGGCCACCGAACCCAACAAGGGGAAGGTTAAGGCATTGGCGGATAAAATCAATCGTTTGACAGGGATTTTCACGTTGGGGGTCTACAAGTCCACCTCATCAGAATTCATTAATGATCACTCGGCTGCTCCGCATTTTTATGACAAAATATGCAGGACAAGTTTTTCTTTTTTCTTCCGAAAACTGGTGACCATTAAAGCTGATAACTCCATTCGAAATTTCATCCTTGCCAGCAGGGCGAGCCCACCAACCAGAATGGCTGATGCTGCTTGGGTGGGCCTAGCTGGGGATCAGCTGGAGACGGCAATGGCAATGGATCCGGAACTGATCCACCTCTCATACGATTATGCACCCCCAAGCCGACGAACCATTCACTATCTCAATTTGGAGATGAACAAAGAAAGGGCGCTTGATTCTGTTAAGTCTACTATTCTTTCTAATTCCTCAAACTCCAGGGTATTGGAAGTCTTCAGCGACGGGTCGTACCACCCTGAAAAAGGAGGCGCGGGGGCAGCCATCTGCCCAAAGTTGAATGTCTACAGTGCCTTCTTTTTGGGGAAGACGGCGACAATATCAAATCATGAGGGCGAAGCTGCTGGCGTCCTGGCTGCGATTGGTCTTGCAAATAAAGTTTGCAAGACATCCTCATTTGACAAGCTCCTGATCTACGTGGATAACCAAGGAGTCATCCTCAGGACCAAGAATCCAAAGGCGCCTCTACCGGGGCAATGGTTGTTTGGGGAAATTGACAGGATCATAACCGACATACCAACTGAAACACAGATAGCATTTGTCTGGTGTCTAGGCCATGCGGATATCAGCGGGAATGAGTTGGCAGATCAACTGGCCAGAGAGGCGGTGGAGTCCCCCTCCACCCCTCGACTCCTAATCAAGGGAAACATCGGCAAGATTCAAAGGATGGCCTTGGCCCCCCGGGCCGCAGTAGGACAGCCAATACCCTCGAGGATGCCCATTGCATCTAGCTCTTTGATTAATCAACTGGCATCAGGGCACTGCTCACTGAATAACTTTTTATTTCGCATTCATAGAAGCTTCGACCCTCTCTGCACTAAGTGTGGAAGTAGGGAAACTGTGGGACATCTGATGAATTTTTGTCCAGCGACAAAGAAACATCGAATGGAACTCAGGAGGGAACTTCGAAGACTCAAAGTTCGATTCAATTCCAATCAGCTTGACAAATCTTTAGGGAACAGGAAGGCTGAAGATTCAATTTCACGATTCATGAAGAACATCAAGCGTTTCTCCGACCAATTATCCTTGTGACGCTGAATAGCGCCTCGACATGTTTTTCCTTTTCCTGTTCTTTCTATGTTTTCCCCTCCTCTTTTTCTTCTTATATTCTCTTTCTTTTTTCTCTTCTCTTTTTTCTTTTTCTTCTTTTATAAAAATCATTTGTTAGCCCCCCGAATATTCTTTAGGTCATCAGCGGTTAAACTGTAATTTTGTCAGAATTATCTTTTGTACTTGTTGTTACTTAGATTCATAGTGTGCAATGCCATAGGCCAAATTACACTTAAAAAAAAAAAAAAAGTTCTCCATGTCACAAGAGTCATAACATATCTTTAGATTCAGAAAGGCATAATTGTGGCTTGACCTTGTATGTCATGTCAGGAATGCTTGAGGAACCACGCTTGTCCTCAGAAGCCTTGGCCAGTCCCACTCTACAACGCAACTCGACCAGGCAGGATTGATCTGGGTCTGAGTACCTTTTCCAACTGGTTTCCAAGATATCAATCCCTTTCAGACAAATGGATGCAGCGGGTCATAATGAATGAGCAGGCCTGTGGTCCTCAGTGCCTCACGTATGTTTTGCTGGTTCATGATAGGTTCCTCGGTTACAAGCACTTGAATGCCAAGGAAAACCTTGGGGGTTTGTTCTGTAGAACAATCTGATCTGCAACCCATCGATAAATTCTAATGAAAAGTATAGACCAACATTAATACGGCAAGAAAGCTGTGTTGCTCCTGGACCAGCTTGCGTCATAGAGATGAGCACGGTTGGCGTGAACAAGCCCCGACTACCTGGCGCACGGGGGGCTGGGACTCGGTGCACTGCTGCGAGCGTAGTCTTGAGCTTTGACCTAACCCCAATTAGTTGTTGATGCGACCGTCTTGGTTGGGCCGCCCACTGCAACCTCATCCCTTTGATAACCCCCCCCTCCCTCAGCGTTTGCTCGACTGGATCCCTCAGGAAATCGTTCAAGATGTAAGTTTTGATTC
Organism: Puccinia hordei; assembly: GCA_007896445.1. Taxonomy (NCBI): domain Eukaryota; kingdom Fungi; phylum Basidiomycota; class Pucciniomycetes; order Pucciniales; family Pucciniaceae; genus Puccinia; species Puccinia hordei. Next base: position 36,055 of record RDRW01000389.1, read on the forward strand.
AATGCCGCATGGCATGTGAGAATGATAGCATACCCTTCTTCACTATTCTGACTTCCCCAATCCCGTTCATTTCCGTCTGGATATCGTTTCAGGCAAATCTTCGTCAAGACTCTCACCGGAAAGACCATCACCCTCGAGGTCGAGTCCTCCGACACCATCGACAATGTCAAGGCCAAGTATGTCGCCATCTGAAGATACCCTCCAATCATACCAATAGTCATAAAACGTAGCTGTCAATCTTACTTTGACTGTGTGAATCGCTAGAATCCAGGACAAAGAGGGCATTCCCCCAGACCAACAACGATTGATTTGTGAGCACATGTGACCGCTACTCTGAGGATGATCACACGGCCCCATCATCTTCGATCACATTCCTGATCATCTGGACCTTCCGTTGACAGTCGCCGGCAAACAACTTGAAGACGGCCGAACCCTGGCCGACTACAATATCCAGAAGGAGTCAACCCTTCACTTGGTCCTTCGTCTGCGTGGTGGCCTGATCGAGCCTTCCTTGAAGGCTTTGGCATCCACCTACAACTGTGAGAAGATGATCTGCCGCAAATGCTACGTGAGTAAATCTTTGCACACCAGACTTTCTTCTCATATACTTATCATTCCTTCTCTTCCATTACCAGGCCCGTCTCCCCCCACGTGCTACCAACTGCCGCAAGCGTTCATGTGGCCACTCCTCCCAACTCCGTCCCAAGAAGAAATTGAAATAGATGCTTCTACACCTATTAGCACCATTTGCGTTGTCCTTGTCACTGATGACCTCAGTCCGCCATTGTTTCAATTACTTTTGGGCCCTCCTTGTGCAATGTCCACAGCTTCCTCGGACGCTCCCACCGCCTCTACATTGCTCACAAAACCAGGATGCTGTCTACTTTGATGTAATCATTCTTTTCAGTTTGCGCCCTATGTTCCCCTCCCCCTACCTTATGCCCACATGTTTCAATTAGATCCCATCGCTGGTCGCCGCTAAACATTGAGGAGCTATCCTGGCCAACCCAGTGTGCCAATTGAGGTGCATTTCTATCCATATACTCAAGTCCGACAAAAACAGCCGTGATGCAGCTCACTGTGAGAGTGCGCCATGTCAAATACAGTTTGATCGAATATCATACCTACACTGCCATCCAACGAGTTAGAGCAACTCCAGCGGGGGCGGTAAAATTGAGGAGGTAAAAATCTTGGATGCAACTACCAGCTGTGCCTCCCTGAATTGTTGCGGCATCCAGCGGAAGGAGCTATCTAAAAAGCTACTGTCCGCCGTCAATTCCGTTCGGGGATTGTGTACAGTTCACACCCAGTACACCTGGATATCATCAAGAATAAAAATGTCATGGGCAGGATAGGGGCTCCAGGAATACAAGATCTGGAACTGCTATAGCAACTCAATAGCACTCCATCAGCCAAGTATCACACAGAAAAATGTTGTGATATCTCACCTCTCCCTCCCCCCCAGTCATTTCAATCCACACACAGCTGGGATGCTCCGGTAGCACCCAAAAGGTTTCACCGCTCCAAGCTACAATATATCGTAGCTTGTGGTGTGTAGCAACCCTGCCTTGGGTTGCTAAGACTGCGGCAAGGTGCCCCGGCACAGTTGATATAGCAACCCAGATAGCTCCCCGCGGTGGAGATGGCCTCAGATGCTTGTTGCTTGAACAAGCCGCCTGGGGCAAACCCTACACAGCATACTATACAGGCAGATTGTCAGCCACCAAGATATTACATGTATTATGTAGCATGTAATAATGTAACATGTAATACTTGAAGACTGCAAGCTTGAATAATTATTATTATTCTTTATTTTATTATTTTTAATAGTCTGAAGGAAGGGGAATTTAGTTCTCATCATCTTATCAAATGGTACAATAGTCTAACAATTAGAGACTAGCTCAGTAATAACTGTTATTGACATAAAGACCTGAGTTCAAGCCACACTCATGACCACATTGAATAAAAATCATTTTTTTAAATGTATCTATTTTTTACTAAAATTAAGTTATAATTTAATTAATGAAAATCTTTGGAAAATTAATTTTCAAACATGCAATAAATGGATAAAGAACCATTTATTGGCATAGTTTTCTTCTTGAAAATCCTGGAAGATCCAAGATTAACCCATAGTAATTTATAGTATAAAATTACACATAAATAAGGGTAAATCTTCATGTAAAGTATATTAATTATGCATTAATGACTTATAAATTAATTCCCACATGTTTAACTCTCCAGAGCAAGCGCTTTTCTAAGCTCCAACCCAAAGGAAGTTACATGTACATGTGATTAAGAATTATTTAGTTTAATTAAGAAAAACAAACATTAAATTAAATTAATTAATGTGAAATAAACATGACATCATTTTAATTAAAAATGAAACCATGCTCCCCTTCTTACCACGAACAGGCTGATCAGAATCACCTGTCAATATTGCCCCAATCCCCACTGTCAATTAAATTGCAGAGGAATTGATACAAATATTTTATTATTTAAGGAGGAGGTTTCTTCACCAAATTGAAGATATCCTCCGCCCATCAATTTTAACCTACACCAGATAACTTATTATAAGCTACAAAGGCGCTCACCTTCTCCTGTAAGTAAGGAGGACTGGCCTTTATTTATATACTATCTAAATTAGTTAAAATTCTTCAAAACAAATCCCCCCCAATTAATTAAAATACCTTTAATTAATTGGAAGAACCGTGTTCAAGTCTGGTTAGCCCTTCAGATGATTTATTCCCATAACTGAAGTTTTGGCAGCAGGGTCATAACCTGTTTTTATTTGATACTTAGTGTTTTATAACACTTAAAGTAATTGTTCTTATTGGCAAATCTGTTCATTACACTTTATAAGTGTAATATTTGTCTTTTAGTCCTTACTGTACACGCCACAATAAGTGGAGTAGAGTACAGAAAGCTGACATTTGGTGTCCCAACAGTGGCCATAAATTCTATTGGCCTTGTATAAATTAATTTATAAATTTTTTTTTTTTTTTTTACAAAAAATAAAAATTCGAAAATTTTCATCAAATTTGTTTTGATAAATCCTTTATCCTTATTCCAAAAATATTCTTTGATAAATATTATCAAACTGACCTTATCCTTTATTTTTTTTGAATTTTTTTCCACAGAAAAAAACCCAAAAATACACTCTCAAAAAATAGATTCTTATTATAAGAATCATCAAAAATTCGACTTTTTTTCGAAAAATCATAACTTTTTCATTACTCAACAAAAGTAAGATCTCTTTAGATCAAAAAATTCTTCTTTATCAGTTCTTTAAACTTATATCTGTCCCGTCTGTAGTGTCAGACGTCTTCGTCCCCCGCGGCCGCACTTCTAACCGTCGATCCCGCTCGTCCAACGACGAGACTAGATCCACCGCTGTACCTCCCAACGAGGATACAGTAATCCCTGACGCTGAACCAATCCAGGTTCGAAGCTCTCCTGCCCCAGGAGAGTCTAGGTTAATCACTGCCGACGCGTGGACTCCCATCACCCCGCGTGAATATTTTTATTATTATTATTTTTATTTAATCAAAAGATTAAAAATTACATCTTCAAATATTAAAACTAAAAACCTTGCTTTATTATTATGTCTAATAATAGAAACCCCAGCCCAAGTAGCGGAGCGGGAAGAAAGTCAGTCCTTCCTTCCCGTGTAAGTAGCCGGCTAGCCGGAAAGATAGCTGACATACCTGCTGAACCTAGTACACGGAAGGCTAAACACGGCGACCAGGTTAATCCTGGAGCAGCACCAGGCCAACTTCCGCGGCTTCCAGGAAGCTACGTCAGAGAACTCGGCGATGAAGGATCTCTTCTTGACGCAAGCTTTGGCTACACACTGCAGCTTGACGAAAATTTTAGGGAGTCCCAAGACTCTAATCCTGACGGAGGGATGGAATTTCTTCGTTGTCAGGAAAGCTCTGCGTCAGAGCCAGGCCTCAGAGGCCTCGACCAGTCAACGACGCCGACTACTCCCAACACGGAGCCACGCACCGAGCCGGTGTTAGAACCAGTACGGGTACCGCAACCGCAGCCAGTCAGTGCAGCCAGCGCCTCCAGCGCCTCCAGCGCAAAACCGCCGCCAACAGCCCAGCCAAGCTCAAGCCGGGCCGCAGCGCCGCAACCCGCAGCGCCGCATGTCCAGGCGCGAGTATTGCAATTCAGTGTACGGCGAGATGTTCCGCCTAGCGCGCCAGATTCAGGGCACGTACCAGTATATAGATCACTCTCGGCAAGACCAGAGAGCTCGAGACCAGAACAACAATCATCAAGAATAGATGATATAGTTACCAAAAAATTCTTTTTAAACACTTTATCAGACATGTTCCTCAAAATAGAACAAATAGTAGATAAAAATAACTTAAAAACTGAAGAGAAAATTATTTCTCAAACTCAATTTATTGAGGAAGTCTGTTCTAATCAAACTGACATTTTAGACATGTGTAGTGATATCACTACTGAAATACAAAAGTACTTCTTGAAAGATGTTGAGCCCCTTAATGAACATTTAAGACATGTTACACATAAACTTGAGAATGAGGTTCAAACATTAAGTTTTAAAGGTAAAGAAGTTAAATCAATTGAACAAAAAATTGATAAAATTATTTCTGATATATCAGAAATACAAATTAATCAATCTTTGATTCAGAAGAATTTAGAATCAGTTCAACTAAATCAATCTAGTTCCCATTTGAATAAAGATGTTAAATCTTTAATTGTTGAAGATCTTCCTTTAAATTCTTTGGAAGATAAAAATTTAAATTCTTTTGAACATAAGAATCTAAATCAAAACATGAATTCTCATGTTAAATTACAAAATTCTGATAACTTAAACAATTATCAAGCTGATACACATCTAATAGATGTAGACAAAGAAGTAAGGAAACAAATGTTAGCCTCTATTCCCAAAACATCTGATTGGCCCACCTTTACAGGTGAAGGGGAATATGACCATACAGAATTCATTGAATGGATTGACACTTTAAAATCTGACATAGATTTACATGATAGAATTATAATCTCAAGATTAAATCTGTGGTTTAAAAACTCTGCCAATCAATGGTATAAAGGCATTAAAAACCAATTTGGCCTTCAAACATGGGAATGGTGGAAACAAAAAATTGAAAAGAAATTTGGTAATGCTACTTGGAGAAGAAGGGTACAAAAAGCCTTTTATACTTCAAGATTTGATGCTAATAATCCTTCTGTATCATCTTGGGTTACTAAACAGTACAGAAGGATTAAGTCAATTGAACCTTATTTAAATATTGAACAAATCAATATTAAACTATTAGACTTGTGTGATGGAGAAGTGGCTTATGCAGTTAAATGTGCATTAGACACCACTCAAGCTTATATCAGTACATTTATGAATGTTTTACAAGAAATAGTTGATCACACTAATCTGGGTAAAAGATCAAAGTACCAAAACAAACCTTTTGCTGCAAGTCCTCCTGTTACATCAGATAAAACTAAGACTTATTCTGATGTTAGATGTACAAATTGTAATATTAAAGGACATGTAGCTAAAGACTGCAGAAGAAAGAAAGTTGTTAACAATATATCTGAGAATAAAGATTCTGAAGAATCAGAAGATCCAGAAATTGATGAAGACTCTGAACTTGAAGAAGAGTCTCAAGATGTTGTTGGTAATATCTTTCATATAGATGAAAGCAAAGGCAAGAGTAGTGTTATGAAAATGAAATTAAATAACATAATTATAAACACTTTACTTGATTCAGGTGCTTATGTATCTTGTGTTGGTACTAGATACTTGTCCCAAATAGACAAAGATTATAAATCTAAACTGATTAGTCCTGACAACAAGACTTACAAAAGTTGTAATCAAAAGCTTAATTACATAGGAAAAATTAACTATGATCTTACACTTGGTACAGTTTCTATGAACATGACTTTCATGGTAATGGAAGACATTAAAGCTCAATATTTCATAATTGGTAATAATTATTTACATGCTTATAAAATTAATCTGATTAATTCAGATTCCAATTATGTTACAATTGGAGATAGTACAGTACAGTATCATTATGATACTAGAAGTTCCTCTTCCTTTAATAACATTATTCCCTTTAAAAACCAAATAAAAGAGGAAGCTCATATATATGAGAAGCTGTCAAGTGATCAAGTTACACAGTTGTACAATACCCTGTACATGAATATTGGTGCATTCAATACTCCTAAAGATGAGTTTGGAGCAATAAAAGGACATGAAGTCAAAATTCAATTGACCATTCAGAAACCTTTTCCTCCAATATTAAGGAGATCCCCTTATCCTGCTAGTCCCAGAAGCAGGGAAGCTATTAAAGAACACATAGACACCTTATTAAAACTGAAAGTCCTTAGAAAAGTTTCTCCAGGAGAAGAAGTTGATATTACTACACCTTTAATAATAGCTTGTCATAATAACAAATTAAGACTTTGTGGTGATTTTAGAGCTTTAAATAGTGTTACTGTCCCAGACAGGTATCCTATGCTCAAAATTAATGAATCACTTACAAATTTGGCCAAAGCCAAATATATCTCTACAATGGATGTACTTAAAGGTTTTCATTAAAACACTGTCAGTGTTGAGAGTAGAAAATATCTGAGGATTATTTGCTATTTAGGTGTTTATGAATATTTAAGAATGCCCTTTGGCATTAAAAATGCACCTTCACATTTCCAAAGAATGATGGATGTAGAATTCTACAATGAACTTAGAGAAGGATGGTTGATTATCTACATAGATGATATTATTGTTTTTTCTCAAGATTGGGATGAACATCTTACTAGATTAGACCTGGTCCTTAAAAGGGCCATTAAAATGAATATGAAAATCTCTCTGCCCAAATGTCACTTTGGGTTTAATGAACTCAAAGCTTTGGGACATGTAGTTTCTGGTCTTACTTTAGGAATAGATCAAAATAGAGTGGCTGCTGTTTTACTTAAACCAGTACCCACTACTGTGAAAGAACTCCAAAGCTTTTTAGGCTTTATGAGTTATTACAGGCAACATTTAAAAAATTATGCTTCTATATATTCTAGTCTGACAAAACTCATCAGCCCTAGTGTAGTATTTGAAATGACTAAAGAAAGAATTGATGCATATAATACTTTGAAAGAAATGTTAACTACAGCCCCTGTACTTTGTCATCCTGAACCCACTCAACCCTACAAGCTCTATGTAGATGCTAGTATGGAAGGATTAGGTGCAGCTTTGCATCAAGTTCAAATTAAGGATGATTTACCAGTTGAAGGACCTGTAGTCTTTATTTCTAGACAATTAAAGGATTCTGAAAGAAGATATGGTGCATCTCAGCTAGAATGCCTTTGTTTAGTTTGGGCTTTAGAGAAATTGTACTATTATCTAGATGGATGCTTCTTTGAAGTCATCACAGACTGTACTGCTCTTAAAAGTCTTATTAATCTTAAGTCACCAAATAGACATATGTTGAGATGGCAAATCTCAATCCAAGAATGGAGAAGTTCTATGACAATAACTCATAGAGAAGGTTTAATTCATAAGAATGCTGATGCACTCAGTAGATGGTCTTTACCAAACACTCCAGATAATCTGTCAGCCACCAAGATATTACATGTATTATGTAACATGTAATAATGTAACATGTAATACTTGAAAACTGCAAGCTTGAATAATTATTATTATTCTTTATTTATTAATTTTTATAGTCTGAACAAAAGGGAATTCAGACCTCATCATTTTATCAAATGGTACAATAGTCTAACAGTAAGAGACTGGCTCAGTAATAACTGTCATTGACATAAGGACCTGAGTTCAAGCCACACTCATGACCACATTGAATAAAAATCATTTATTTAAATTATATCTAATTTTTACTAAAAATAAGGATAATTTAATTTATGAAAATCTTTGGAAAATTAATTTTCAAACATGCAATAAATAGATTAAGAACCATTTATTGGCATAGTTTTCTTCTTGAAAATCCTGGAAGATCCAAGATTAACCCATAGTAATTTATAGTATAAAAATTACACATGAATAAGGGTAAATCTTTATGTAAAGTATATTAATTATGCAGTAAAGACTTGTAAATTAAATACCACATGATTAACTCTCCAGAGCAAGCGCTTTTTCAAGCTCTAACCCCAAAGGAAGTTACAAGTACATGTGATTAAGAATTACTTAGTTTAATTGAGAAAAATAAACATAAAAATTAAGTTAATTAATAAACATGGTGACATTTTAATTAACAATGACACCATGCTTCCCTTCTTACCACGAACAGGCTGATCAGAATCACCTGTCAATATTGCCCCAATCCCCACTGACAATTAAATTGCAGAGGAATTAATACAAATATTTTATTATTTAAGGAGGAGGTCTCTTCACCAAATTGAAGAGATCCTCCCCCCATCAATTTTAACCCACACCAGATAACTTATTATAAGCTACAAAGGCGCTCACCTTCTCCTGTAAGTAAGGAGGACTGGCCTTTATTTATATACTATCTTAAATAGTTAAAATTCCTCAACTAAATCCCCCCCAATCAATTAAATACTTTTAATTGGATTGGAAGAACCGTGTATCAATCTGGTTAGCCCTTCTAGGATTTAAATCCCTTAATAGAAGTTTTGGCAGCAGGGTTATAACCTGTTTTTTTTGATACTTAGTGTTTAACAAACACTTAAGTAATTGCTTCTACTGGAAATTGTCTATTTACACTTTTAAAAGTGTAAAATACTTCTATAGTCCTTACTGTACACGCCACAATAAGTGGAGTAGAGTACAGCAAGTTGACATAATCCTGCATATGATGAGGAAAATATGGAAAGAGATTTACCCATCATGGGTATTACAATCACTAGCCTCAAAGATGAATTCTTTGAAACAATTGTAGACAGTTACTCCAATAACAAAAACACTAAAATCATTGTAGAAGCTCTGAAGTCAGACTTCAAAGACATTGGTATTTTAAATGGTTTAGATCCACCTTGGAAAAGAAAGTTTGATGAAAAGAGATTTGTACTCTTAGATGGACTTCTTTATTATAAAAGTAACCATGCTTGTAGTCTTGTACTTACTTCACAAAATCACATGAATGACATTTTATTTGAATGTCATGATAATATGTTTTCTGGCCACATGTCTACTGACAGAACTCTTGAAAGAGTAAGGTCTGTAGCTTGGTGGTTTGATTGGAGAAAAGATGTTATAGAATACTGTTCTTCTTGTGACAGGTGTCAGAAAGCCAATAAAGCTACTGGTAAAAGACATGGTATGTTACAAGAAATCAATGAACCCAAATCCAGATGGGAAGTCATTAATATGGACTTTGTAACTGGATTACCTCCAGCAGGTAAAGAAAATTACAACTGTGTTTTAGTTGTAGTAGACAGATTCTCTAAAAGAGCAAGATTTATTCCTTGCTTTAAAGAAAATAATGCAATGGATGTGGCTCTATTATTTTGGAATCATATTATTGCTGATGTTGGCTGTCCTTTAGTCATTATCAGTGACAGAGATCCAAAATTCACTTCTGAATTTTGGGATAATTTGTTCAATTTGATGGGTACTAAATTAGCATTTTCTACAGCTTATCACCCTCAGACAGATGGTTTAGCTGAAAGAATGATACAAACTCTAGAAGACATGATCAGAAGATATTGTGCCTTTGGCCTTAGTTATAAAGATCAAGATTGCTTTACTCATGATTGGATATCTTTATTACCAGCCCTTGGATATGCATATAATTCAAGTAAACACCCAGTTACTGGAAAAACTCCCTTTGAGTTAGAAATAGGATGGACTCCTGTTATGCCTGTAACCAGTGTGCTTAGTAAAACAGTACACATTCATCCAACATCTGAATCATTTTTGAATATGATGAATAAAGCTGAGAAACATGCTCAAGATTGTATCAAACAAGCAGTTGACTATAATAAGTCAAGATGGGATAAGACCCACAAAGAAGCTAACATTAAAGTTGGTGATCAAGTATTGATATCCACAGTAAACTTTGCTAACATGGATGGCCCTAAGAAACTTAGAGACTCCTTTATTGGTCCCTTTGTAGTAACAGCTTTCCATGGCCCAAATGCAGTGGAAGTAATACTGACAGAACCATTCCATAGGAAACATCCAACTTTTCCAATTAGTCTTCTTAAAAAATATATCACTTCTGATAAAGACAATAACAATGTCCCTGTTAAGAACAACACACCCATTCCACCTATAATAGATGATGAAAATCTAATTCCTCTCAAAATCATTAATGATAGAAGAATTATGAAAAATAATCAGAGTATTAAACAATACCTTGTGAGATTTAAGAACTCTTTAGCAGACAAAGATAAATGGTTGGAAGCTAAAGATATTAATAATGATTCTCTACTTAGAAGTTATAGAGTAGAAAAAAGACATTAGCCTTTTTTCTCTTTTTTAGTGTGGGTGAGTGTCAGCCACCAAGATATTACATGTATTATGTAACATGTAATAATTTAACATGTAATACTTGAAAACTGCAAGCTTGAATAATTATTATTATTCTTTATTTTATTATTTTTAATAGTCTGAACAAGGCGGAACTTAGACCTTATCATTTTGTCAAATGGTACAATAGTCTAACAGTTAGAGACTGGCTGGGTAATAACTGTGATTGAAATAAGGACCTGAGTTCAAGCCACACTCATGACCACATTGAATAAAAATCATTTATTTGAATTATATCTATTTTTTACTAAAATTAAGTTATAATTTAATTAATGAAAATCTTTGGAAAATCATTTTTCAAACATGCAATAAATGGATAAAGAACCATTTATTGGCATAGTTTTCTTCTTGAAAATCCTGGAAGATCCAAGATTAACCCATAGTAATTTATAGTATAAAATTACACATAAATAAGGGTAAATCTTTATGTAAAGTATATTAATTATGCAGTAATGACTTATAAATTAAATCCCACATGTTTAACTCTCCAGAGAAAGCGCTTTTCTAAGCTCCAAACCCAAAGGAAGTTACATGTACATGTGATTAAGAATTATTTAGTTTAATTAAGAAAAATAAACATTAAATTAATCAATTAATGTGAAATAAACATGACATCATTTTAATTAAAAATTAAACCATTCTCCCCTTCTTACCACGAACAGGCTGATCAGAATCACCTGTCAATATTGCCCCAATCCCCACTGTCAATTAAATTGCAGAGGAATTAATACAAATATTTTATTATTTAAGGAGGAGGTTTCTTCACCAAATTGAAGATATCCTCCCCCCATCAATTTTAACCTACACCAGGAAACTTATTATAAGCTACAAAGGCGCTCAACTTCTCCTGTAAGTAAGGAGGACTGGCCTTTATTTATATACTATCTAAATTAGTTAAAATTCTTCAAAACAAATCCCCCCCAATTAATTAAAATACCTTTAATTAATTGGAAGAACCGTGTTCAAGTCTGGTTAGCCCTTCAGATGATTTATTCCCATAACTGAAGTTTTGGCAGCAGGGTCATAACCTGTTTTTATTTGATACTTAGTGTTTTATAACACTTAAAGTAATTGTTCTTATTGGCAAATCTGTTCATTACACTTTATAAGTGTAATATTTGTCTTTTAGTCCTTACTGTACACGCCACAATAAGTGGAGTAGAGTACAGAAAGCTGACACAGATGTCCCACAAGAATTGCAGACTACCTAGTAGGCCCCTGCAAAAACCTCACATCCTTGCCATCCCTTTGCTTGAAACCCTAGAAATCAATTGACCAAGACCTGGGAAAAACTTTCATCTCCTGCCAGGCAACACCCGGTACACCACGTCCCATCAAATAGGTCAAAAAATTACATGTCCCACACCTAAACAGTAATATCAATGTCCATCATGAGTTTTTTTTAGCAAGTAATATAAACTATGCAGTGAGTAATTCATTTCATTTACTTGAGTGAAATCTTTGTAGTTCATTGATGTTCCTTGATCATATAGTAACCAATGATTGCATGGGATTGAACTTCTGCATGAAATTTCACTTCCCTTCAACACTTATGTTTGATTTAAAATTATTGAATTAAAAAAATTCTTTAATAATTATTGGATTGAAATTATTCATTATAAAAATACTATAACATTAATATTACTGGAAAGTTTTCCATTTTGATATTAAAGGAACTTGTCAGGACATTTTTCCATCCTTATCTTAATCAAATGTGGGATGTCAGTAACTTCCTTGTCTTTTAATTCATCCCTTGTTTGGTGTCTTTCATTTATTATAATATTGGATAAATTATACAGCATGTATTTGTATGAGTTAACAATATTCAAAAGACTCTACACAGCGTGATCTTTATGTCAAATGTTATTTAATATTTTAGTTATGTGTTTGAAGGATAATTACATAGTATGTTCAATTTATTATCCCGTATTTTAAGGACTTCTACATACTAGAATACTCTTATATTACATATGTTTATACCTGAGGAAGTGTTTTTAGCGCTTAGTAGGAATATTCTTTAAGTTAATTTTCTTAATAAAAGGAGTAAGTTTTCTGGGGTACTTTTTCTGAGGTACCCTGTGTTAATTTACTTGCTCTATCAGAAAATCTATTGATATTTTCACTTATCTCATAGGTTAATGAGTTATGATTTATTTAATGTTCATTTATTTACTATATTTGTTTATTACATTATTACTATGTAATATTGTATATATTCTGAAATGATATCTTTCTATTATGTTTATTGTGATTTCTTGTTCATTATTACTTGTGTAATAATGTCTCTTTCACATGGATTTTTATTTATTTATTTATTTAGGGCATTAATAAAAAAAACCCGGTTTTTCCGCGTTTACACCCGGTTTTACGCAGCGGCAATGTCAAATTTGCTGCGCAGCACACCCGGTTTTCCGCTTTTACACCCAGTTTTTTTAATTATTTTTTTACGGGCAGATTTTAATTATTTTTCAACATTTTGAAACTGTTTAATATACTTCCAGGGGTGTAGAAGTTGATAGTATTTTTTATTTTCCAAAAAAACAATGTCTTCTATTTTCTTTTGCCTATACACCCGGTTTTTTCAAAAAAAATCCCCACAGCTCAATTTTCAGGATTTCTAAATTTTTTAAATCTTTTTAAAACACTCTAAGGGGTGTAAAATTTAATCTGACAAACAGTTAATTTTTGAGATCACTTTTTATGATTTTTGGACAGAATTTATTTCCCAACACCTTCATGCCTGTCTTTCAAGATATTTGGGGAGTTGTTAAATGGATTCATATACTTTAGAGGGTGAATAATTCATTGGAAACAAATACTGATTATAAAATTAACTCGTTATCAGATTTCATGACAAAGAAATGGAAATATAATGATACACAGAGGTATGGTACATTGTATGATGCTTTGGAGTTTTACGTGTAAGATAATTATTACACATTACATATGGGTTCAGGAATGTAATTCAGCCATAGATTCACCACTTTTAAGCCTTTTCTAGTTGTTATCAGTAGTGTTTATAACAATTTCTCTTTCTTATACTTATTATTTGTGTGCACATTCTTAGTCTGTACTAATGTCTCTTTGTTGTTTATTACATTTATTATTTATTAATAAATTATTAACTTGCAATTATGTCTCTTGCTTTTCATTTTATTTATTTATTTTATTCATTTCATTTATTCTATTTTATTTTATTTTATTTTATTTATTTATTTTATTTTATTTTATTTTATTTTATTTTATTTTATTTTATTTTATTTTATTTTATTTTATTTATTTTATTTTATTTTATTTTATTTTATTTTATTTTATTTTATTTTATTTTATTTTATTTTATTTTATTTTATTTTATTTTATTTTATTTTATTTTATTTTATTTTATTTTATTTTATTTTATTTTATTTTATTTTATTTTATTTTATTTTATTTTATTTTATTTTATTTTATTTTATTTTATTTTATTTTATTTTATTTTATTTATTTTATTTTATTTTATTTTATTTTATTTTATTTTATTTTATTTTATTTTATTTTATTTTATTTTATTTTATTTTATTTTATTTATTTTATTTTATTTTATTTTATTTTATTTTATTTTATTTTATTTTATTTTATTTATTTTATTTTATTTTTTTTATTTTATTTTATTTTATTTTATTTTATTTATTTTATTTTATTTTTTTTATTTTATTTTATTTTATTTTATTTTATTTTATTTTATTTTATTTTCTTTTATTTTCTTTTATTTTATTTTATTTTATTTTATTTTATTTTATTTTATTTTATTTTATTTTATTTTATTTTATTTTATTTTATTTTACTTTTTTTACTTATTTATTTTATTTGCTTTAAATAAAATGTTGAATGAGGATGATTGGGGAGGTTGCGCGCATCAAATGCTGCCCTCCATAATTTTATTTTGTTTATTTTGTTTATTTTACTTGTTTTACTTATTTATTATATTTGTTTTAAATAAAATATTGAATGAGGATGATTGGGGAGGTCACGCGCATCAAATGCCGCCCTCCATATTCTATTTGCATAAAAATTAAAAATTAAGCAAAACAGGGTGCCTGCGCGGAAAACCGGGTGTAAACACGGAAAAACTGGGTTGTTTTATTAATGCCCAAAAAGAATAATTACTATTCATTCAAGCTTGCAGTTTCAAGTGTTACATGTAATATCTTGGTGGCTGACAGTACATAATTTGACCTGTTGTTTTTAATACTTACTGTGATTGTTTTTGTTGTATAAAATAATATATAAAATAATATGTAAGTATGTTTTCTAGTCCCTAGTAATCTTTATTACATATGCAATGAAGATACTAGGGCACTTTTATTGCTTCTTGTATATGTTTTAGGAACTCTGGTGTCTGTGTGTCACACGGGGAGCCTTACTGGGTCTAAAACTACGCGCGGGGGCTTGCACTCCAACTTTGGAGTGGGCCTTCAGTCACGTGGGTGATTCCAGCTGCACTGACTGCGGTACACGGGGTTGGAGTTATTCAAACTGGATTTACAGTATCTCTGCCAATTTACACAACACCTCATTTCTGTTAGTGGAAATGGGGTGTAAGCATACATGTGAATATATTTAAACATCAATCTAAGTAAGTACCTTTTATCTCAAAAGGTACTTGCTAATAATTTAATACTGAATTACATAGTCAAGGAGTGAGAATTAGGGGTACCTGTAAGCGAGGTACCCTGGGTCAATTTTAGCGTAGATTTAGAATATAAAATAATATTCTAACTATTATTTTATATAGTATATTTTATACATGTATTTTTTATTTTGTTTCATGTTTTCAATGCTTGTGACAGGTTGCTCTGTAGTAGTAGCAAGCTGACATTTTAACAATGTCTCTTTCATATGTATTGTTACAATTTTATTTATTATTATTCTGTTCTAGTCATGTTGTCTCTGAACTAGTAGCAAGCTGACAAGTAAATCTCTTTCATGTGTAATGTTATTACTTATTCATTTATTATATTTTTTTCTAGTCAGGTTGTATTTGAACTAGTAGCAAGCTGAAATTTTGCATATTTTTGTGGAAACCGCAAACAAAATTTTGAAATCTATTAAACTGGCAAGCAGATAACCTACAATTAAGTGGGATCTGGCATGGACAACGTAGTGTGCTGAATGTTATCTCTAGGAGGCTTAAAGGCAAACACAAGTAGATGAAAGGTGGCAAATAAAGATTCAGGAAAGTCAGACCAGATGAAAAATAGAGAATATGGCTTCAACTAACTTGCTACTGGTGATTTTGGGCTTACATTTCTGACACATGTGCTATGTTTTTTCACCAGTTAAAGTATATGTTGTGTGGATTCGAATGCGTCCCTTACATCAGTTTTGCAAAAAGAATAACCAGTGAAGTAAACTGCGATAAAGGCAAAGAAACTCCAAATAAATTGGAATGTTACTGGATTGATATGCTTTAAAGGCCATGGATGGGCTGGGGCGAAAAAAATGATAATACAAGCAACCGCGGACATGAAGCAGCCCGTGGCGCGCAAGCGCTTCCCCAAACCCTTCTGAATTTGGGCGTCAGCAGCAGCTCGTTCCGGATCACCGTACAGGATAGTAACAGGAAATTGATATTCCGTGTTTTGAGGGCTGTTTTGATTGCTTGATCTGAATTGATTGGACGAATGTGCCAAGCTTTGAGGTTCGCGCTCATTGCCTAAACTGGCTGGCGCCGCTGCAGCGGTAGAGCCCACAGGGCCTTCAACGCCCTGCATAAGCAATTCTCCAGGATGCAACGCCCCACCCGCCGAAGTCTGTTGCGAAGCTGCTACGCCAAGTTGTCCTTGAGCAGATTCTCCTGGGGACATCGAGAGCGTCGGAACGATGACAACACATGTCTACGTGCAAATAGAATTCCAGTCAGAACGGTCTTTGATCTTTCACATATGTACTGTATTTCAAAAGTGGACATCACTCCACTCAACTATGAATAAGAGCGATCGTAAGAGAAACATCTTGAGGCCCGATAGAATGTGCTGCATGAACATGCAACGATAAATTGAAGAATCGGGCAGAAAGGGAAAAATGATCTCAGAGACAAATGAGGCTGAAGGAGAGGGGCTCGGGGCTTCATGACCATCCGCTGGCAACGCAGGCTACTTATAATGTGATCAAGTCGAGATGCGCTGATGATGCGAAACAAATCATGATGGCCGCAGGCAAAAGGTATGCGGAGGTGTAAACTGAATCGTTGGGACATAGTACTGTCTCTGACGGTGTAGCTGCCCATCCCGCAGGCACGGACTAATGTATCAAAAACTCAAGTGGAAGCAAAAAAGTTCATTCGACTGAAAGGGGTTTTTTGTTTTTCAATAAATTGTGTTGCACATGAGCGCGCAGAGTTCCCAAATCCCTCATGACACTGTTAGGAATTACACAACTGAGAGTTTTTATGTCTTTATTAGTAATTGTTGTTAGGTCACAACTTTGTCTTCAATGAGTCTTAAGCTGTTTATTTGCCTGAGAGTGGGACATTTATAAGAGAAGAATCTTTAGGCCCAAAAATATGTGCTGCTTGAACAAGGAATGGTAAATTGAACAGTTGGGCAAAGGAAAACAATCTTGTCAAGGTTTGGGTTGCAAACGTGTAACCAAGGAAAAAGTGGCCAACATAATAAATCCTAATAAATTGGGCCAGTTTTTTTATTACATGCATATGCATGAGATGCAGATGGAAGGTTCAAGCAAGTGCTTACCTCCATCCACTCTGCAGGTCCAGCCTTGTCAGCAAACAACAAAGAGCCTGCCAGCCACCAAGATATTACATGTATTATGTAACATGCAATACTTGAAACTGCAATCTTGAATAATTATTATTATTCTTTATTCTTATTATTATTATTTTTGTAGTCTGAACAAAACAAAAATTAGACGTTATCCTCTTATCAAATGGTACAATAGTCTAACAGTTAGAGACTGGCTTACACTAGGGACATTCCGCAGTCGCATCAAGCAGATGCGACCCCCAGTTGCAGCAGTCGGGTTTGAAGTTCTGACGCGCAACATGTGCAGCAACAACTGTCAAGGTTGGTGCGACAGTGGTCATCCAATAAATGGAAATAGGTAAGATCAGCCATTTTCACTCGAATTACATATATATAAACTCAACTTTTATTCCCTCGAATCCACCAGACTCATCCAAAAAATTGAAACAGCCACTAACAAACATGGATCCCTGGTCTCAACCATCATCCAACCATCAGTCTTCGAGTCGCCCAGCAATCATCCCACCAACAGAACTTCAAGCCCAAATCAATCAGATGGTCCAGGCTGCTCTGGAAGTCTCACTCAAAGCATCAGCAGCAAGCGGGAAGAAGAAAAAGTCCAGTCCAGCCTCAAATAATACCTCAACCGCAAAAATATGTACCGCTGATAAAGGAAAGGCCCCTCAAAACAGGCAAGTACCTGTTTTGCCAGCAGTTAATCCCCAATTACCAGCTCTGTCAATTCCCAAAAGATCTGACCGCTCCAAATCTGCACCACCCGAAATCAGCAATTCTGTTTGTAAGAAACCAAACAAAGCACTGAAGTCCATCAAGGAGTCCAAAGTCAAGGCCCCCTTGCCAAGACTACACCCTAAACAAATGCAACCTGGAGACTTTCCAGAAACCTATACAAACACCAAGGTAAGTTCTTTCACTTTCCTGTCTTTGTGTTCAGCAACTATTAGCTAATGAAACTTCTTGATAGAATGCTGTTTTCATCCACATTAAGATGCTTTGGGGGCTTTTGAAATCCGATTCGGTTCCCGAAGCCCCAGATTTAGGTGATCTCCAAGAATTCTACAACAACGTTTCTCGGGAGGATCACATAAATCAAGCAGCCTCTGGTTCTTCTCACCGTGAACTTATCAACACCAGTTGTCAGCCACCAAGATATTACATACATTATGTAACACTTGAACCTGCAAGCTGAATAATTAATAATATTTAATTATATTATCATTTATTTTATTTTATTTTATTTATTTAACTAGATTTTCTGATTATAACAGAAATCATACTGGACTGTTTCAATAATTGGTATATAGTCTAACAGTTACAAAAAAGCCTAGAAATATCTGTTTGATACATAAGGCCCTGTGTTCAAGCCACACTCATGACCACACGTAAAACAGCATAATGAAATTATATCTATTTTTTATCAAAAATCCAACAAAATTTAATTTAAGAAAATCCTTGGCAAATTAATTTTCAAACACGCAATAAATGGATAAAGAACCATTTATTGGTATAGTTTTTTCCTTGAAAATCCTGGAAAATCCCAGCATAACCCATAGTAATATATACTATAAGATTACATATGTATCTAATTACATAACTTATGTAGTATGTATTAAATACATAAGTACATGTGATTTTACATTACTGATCACTCAGGGCAGGCGCCTTTTCAAGCCTTGGTCCCCAGAAAATTTATTCACAAGTACTCCTTAGTGAAATAATTATTTAATGCTGAAATAATTATTTCCCACTAAGCAATTCATTGTGAAATAATTATGGGGTCTTCTGCATAGGAATGACACCCTTTTTCACATCAGATCACGAACAGGGTGCTCAGTTCTCCCTGGTGATTTTGCCCTGATCACTGCTTCCAGGAAGCTTGTGAAATAAATAATTATTTTATTATTTAAGAAGGAGTTTCCTTCACCAAAATGAAGATTACTCCCCATCAATTTTAACATACATAGATAACTTATTATAAGCTACAAAGTCGCTCACCTTCTCCTGTAAGTAAGGAGGACTGGCCTTTATTAATATACTATCTTCATTAGTTAAAATTCCTCAACCAAAATCCCCCCCAATCAATTAAACACTTTTAATTGGATTGGAAGAACCGTGTATAAAATCTGGTTAGCCCTTCTGAGTTATTACTCATTCAACAGAATTTTTGGCAGCAGGGTAATAACCTGTTCTTATTTGATACTTAGTGTTATTATAACACTTAAGTTATTATTCTTATTGGTAAATTGGTTCATTACACTTTATAAGTGTAATATTATTCTTTTAGTCCTTACTGTACACGCCACAACAAGTGGAGTAGAGTACAGAAAGCTGACAGAGTGCAAAAGAAACAAGCAAAACAAACAACCTACAAGGTAAGTACTGCTAGATCTTAGATGAGAAGGAGGCAAGTCAGCTAACTTTATGCTATACAACACAACAGCAACAGTAACTGTACTCCACTTGTGGACCAAAAAGGTTCCACATACAATAAATTGACTACTTCACCAACAGGAGGAAGTAAGTACAATTACTATAGAAAAGACATATGACTCAGTGCTGATGGCTATCACTGTTAATAAACAGACGCAAACAGCTCAAACAAACTAGTCAATTGAATATTATCCCCATAAAAGAAATAGAAGAATTCTCCTTCTATTATTGATATTGACTCAGTTTCTCCATTCCCTTCAATCTCTTTCTCTCTCTCTGAAAGTCTAGGACCCTGGCTGGATTTTAAGTAAGGATCAATTATATTTCTTTTCTTCATTTCATTATCATTCACCAACTAAAACTTAAATAGATAATGTCAGCTTGCTACTAGTTCAGAGACAACCTGACTAGAACAATAACAATAATAAAAATTTAATTAATAAAAATACATATGAAAGAGAAATTATTACACAAGTAATAATGTAACATAAATTATCATAAACATAAGAAAAAGATAACATTTTAGAATATAAAAATTATCACATAGTAATAATGTAATAAACGAATATAATAAATAAATTAACAATAAAATAAGTAATAAATCATTAACCTTCAAGATAAGTGAGATTATCATTTCATATTCTGAAACAGCAAGTGAAACAACCTAGGTTACCTCAGCCAAATTATCCTAGAAAACTTACTCCTTCTAATAATAAAATCATCTTAAAGAATACTCCTACTAAGAGTTAAAAATACTTACTAAGTATAACCATATGTCATATGAGAGTATTCTAGTAAGTAGAATTCTTAAAATAAGGGATAATTACTTAGATAAACTATGTAATTATCCTTTGAACAGATAAATGAAATATTAAATAACATTTGACATAAATACCACACTGTTTTATAGTCTTTGTATTATTATTAACTTCTACAAATACATACTGTATAATTTAACTAATATAATAATACATGAACAACATGAAACCGGGGAGAAATAAAACATTAGAATACTTCAAACAAGCCTAAAAGAACTTGTACAATTAAAATAAATGACCAGCTCCTTTAAATCATGGGAAAATAACAAATGCTGACACTTTTCCCAGGATTGTTGCTTGTCAAATAATTGAATGGAGAGGTGTAAAGGATCCCATCATGCAAGTATGACAAGAAATCTCATGGTATAGAAATTTACATATGAAATAACCAAATTAAATACAAATAAGCTTCTATACTGTAATTTGATTATTTGTTTTAATTGCTTGTTGATAAAATGATCAATACATCTTGTACATCAAACTAAGAGCTCTTGAAGCGCCCTCATATGATTTCATTAGATGATTGACAGGCTTTATTGATCATTGACAGCCTGTACATGTAATAATTTGATAAATTACATCATGCATTTCTACTAAGAATAACTCCTTCCTTGTAGTGTTACCATAGCCAAGGTAACAATTGATGTTTCTTCATCAGGGCTCCAGAAAGGCATTTAAGAGGCCCTTTCTTACCCCTGTATTTTGATTCCCCAGCCTTATCATATTTACAACCAGCATTCCACCAGTCCAGCATACTAGTGTCCTGCCCAGTAGATCAGTCCTCAAAACTTACAGCCACTTTCTCTCAACTCCAAATCTGCCCAGCTGTCCACTACAACTTTCCAACCGCTTCAAGATGTCCAGTTGTCCTCTGAAAATTCCCCACTCCTCCCCTTACAGCCTAAGTCTTTTGCTTTCAGGAGTTGTGGCCCTTTTCAGCCACTATTATCACTGGGATCTAAACAACCCCTGCTTGCAGGCTCCAGTTTATTAAGGTATTAAATAAACTTTGGAGGGAACTAAACCACCCCTGCTTGCAGGCCCCTCCTAAAAAACTCTAATATCTTTTATATTAATAACAAAGATATTAAGAATCACCCAAAAACTCTTATTCTATATTGTTTTTTGACTTGCACCTTGTGTATCTAGAAGGATACCAGTCCTTGGCATCACAGAGTGTGACAGATAAACACTCAGTATACCCAGAGAAATCACTTTTACTTGTGTCAACTCTTTTAAATTTACAGTCTTGACTCAAACGGAGCAGCAAACCTCACCCCAACTAGAAGTGGACCAGGAATGTCTACCCAACAAATCAGGGAAGGAACCAGTGCCTCTGTAGAACTAGCTTAGTGTTGAATTTTTATCCTACTTCATTGACGTCAGCTGTGGAAATCCTTATCCATCATTACATCATTAAATTACAAATCATTATCATGACATCATTAAATTATACATTACATCATTATATGTATAGTATCTTTGATAATCTCTTTATATTCCCTTCCTTTCCTTTACGATCTCTCTCTTAAATCCTTTATCCCTTATTATCTCAAATCCTCCTACCTTTTTCTCTCTCTTTCAATCCTAACACACTATACTTATAATCATCATGCAGTTAACTTGGACTGCCTTTCTCTGCTTCCAACTTGGTGAGGGATGCATCTCAACATTGTCAATCAATCAATCAAATCAAACTACTCTTATTTTTCTGACTAGTCACTACTCTTATCTTTGACAAACTTACTCTTCTCACCATAAAATTACTATATCATTGATCACTACCGGTTTGGTTCTTTTCCTTTTACTCAAAATCTTAATCCTCATCTAACCTTTCACTAAAGCATAAAAATCCCATTTTCAATCTATCATCAGCCTAGCTAGCATTGCCTTCAAATCTATACTACATCTCAGTTGTCTGTTACTACTATATCAAAATTCTCAAGGGTTGGTATTTTTTACACCTATTTATTTTACTATTATTATTATTATTGGATTGATTTCTTATCCTTCGTTACAGTTTCTGGTTTTTCTTTTTAGCAATTTTATCAAGATTCTAATACTTAGCACTTGTCGTTTCATTTCAGGTCTAAGACAGTAGAAACAAGAAAGCTTACAATTCAAAGAAACCTTTCATTTAATCAATAAGTCCGGTAGTCTAAACTCTGCCAATAATACCAATATAAGAACTTCTGATTCAGTAAAGACATCCAATCACTCCAACCAATCTGATAACACCAACTTTGGAAGGAAATTTACTCCCCCTGTGTGTCAAGGACCGCATGATTCCAATAAATGTTTCTTCAAACCCAAGGATGCTGCGGCAAAGAAAGCCTGATTTGACAAGCTTTGAGCAAGGAAGTCCACCAATAATGTCAAAATTCACAATCAGATCGACCAAGAAAAGTCTATTAGAAATTCTAATTATATTCCATCAGCTCATAGCACCAAAATCAAAAAAGAAAACATGGGCTTTCATTACCTATGGATCAGAAGCAAACTCAGTCAATTCAATCAGGGAGGCTATCTGGACTCAGGCATTCCCAACATATGTTCCTATAAAATGAATACTTTGATCAACCAACAATGAAGATACCTGAACCCAATCAAGAATCTGTTGGAACAGCCAGATTGCAAGAACTTCCAATAAAAGGAGTAGGAATGGTACTGAAGGGACAAAATTTTCCTAGATTCAAATTGGTGAATCTCTACTGTTCCCTGGCCTATGTCATAAACGTATTGCTGCCGGAGCCCTGCAAAAACAAGGAGCTACTATCAAACTAGACCCATAAAACCCCAAACGTTTCAAAGTTGTCATTGAAGACAATGTTTTTCTCCAAGGTTGTTTTGAAAATTTCCTGATGATTGTCAAGATTGAACCGGTCAGTCATATAAATCAATACTCAACATCAAGACACAAAACCAACCTTACTGAATCTGAAACTATACTAATGGACTTATGACTGTATTTCCAAAAAACCTAGAACCAGAACTATAGAAAAAAAGAGATAAGAAAAAAAATCACAATGATAGAAACAATAAGAGATAACAAACCCTGAATGAAGTAATATGAGAATCAAGCAACCTAAGAAGTGGATAAAAAACGGGACTAAAGAGCTGATGATCCACTATGAGGATTTTTATGTTAGATGATTTTTGGTTTATCAAAGAGAGAAAGTAGAAATTAGAACAAACCAGAAATGGAACACAGAGCGCTAAGTATGAGCGAGTTTATGTGAAAAAACAGCAACAGTAGAGTTGACTAAATAAGAAATGACACGAGTTAGTTATATGAATTAGATGAAGTAGAAAATAGGGAAAAATAGAAGACATCTTGCTGATTATTATTCAACTTTCTATTGAGCACCTTGATCTTGATTTCTTGAGATGGCTTTGGTGATAACAGCGGATCAAGTCTTGAGCGAGATCTTGAGGCTGAGTCTAATGATATTTTTGAGATTGATTGAGATGTTATAAGTTGACTTATTAGGTTACAATGAATGACATTAACCGTAGTCGCAGCATCAAATAATGCGTGCATGCACGCAACAAAAACGTGCAACAAGAGCTTCAACATATACATAATTTTCTGGCCATTTAAATGATGAATACCTGACCAAGACTATGGGAATCTGTCAGCCTCCCTGATGCCAAGGACAAGTCCTTCTGCTACAGGTGGTGCAAGGATATATGGAAAGAGTATATAAACTCTGGGTAAGGTACAATGTTACAATTCCCAAAAGATATGGGGGAATTGTGACGTAAAAATTGAGAGAAAAATAGGTTAATAATTATATTAAATAAATTTAATATAATTGAAAACCAGAGGGGCCTGATAAATCAGGGGTGGTTTAGATCCCTCTAAGGTATCTTACAAATAAATGCAGAGGATTTAGGTACCTGGAACACTGGGGCCTGTTGGAACAGGGGTGGTTTAATCCCAGGAATGGAAATGGGGGAATATCTTCAAGAGAAGGGTTATTACTTACTAGTAATAAACCTTGAGGGATCTTGGGGATATTCAGGGTGAAACTGGACAGTTTGAAGCGCTTGGATGGATGGATGGTGGAGCTTGATGGGCACTGTGAAGTTGTTGGGGAAGACAGGGCTAAAGAATAACTACTAAGAAGCTTACCAGACTGTGTTATAAAGATGTATATATCTAAAAAGAAGTGGGTAAGGTTGTTAGTGGGTATTGGGAAGCATGAGGAGCCTTCTTTGGGCGGTTGAAGAGCTCCTTAAATAGTCTTGAGTTCCCCCTGGGGACCCTGTAGGTATTATTGGCCAACTTGTGGGATCTTTGGACCACATTTTGGCCATGCCCGCTCACGTAATTGAATGGGACCTCCCATTCGATTACGTGAGCGGGATCCCCCCACACGCCAAACAATTGGCGTGGTCTCACACGCCAAATAAAATTGGCGTGTAGAACCTACACGCCACTTTTTTTTGGCGTGTAGGCCCTGCACGCCAAAAAAAATTGGCGTGCGGGTTGGCGTTGGCGTGCGCGCTGTGGTGTGCCAAATGTGTTCCAAACATCAAATCACATAGAGTGACAGTTTACTATTGAGAAGGAGACATATTTCTAGATGTATTAGTGCATAATTAGGTTCTACAGGTCATTTAACCCCTAGTCACTCACTTGAACCACTAGGCTAGCTCCCCTTGTTTAAAAGATATCTGGATTAAACTGTT
Source organism: Puccinia hordei (assembly GCA_007896445.1). Lineage (NCBI taxonomy): Eukaryota > Fungi > Basidiomycota > Pucciniomycetes > Pucciniales > Pucciniaceae > Puccinia > Puccinia hordei. The sequence goes on from RDRW01000389.1 coordinate 61,245, forward strand.
ATTTCAGACTTTAGGAATATATATTGATAGTACATAGTATAGAATTAGATTCAAGTGCATAGTTGTAGTATATTTAATGGATACCACCACCAAATGGATACCACCACCACATGGATACCACCACCACGTGGATACCACAACCACCACATGGATACCCTTACCACCACCATCATATGAGCACCTCAATGGCAGTCACACCAGCAGAAATCCCTCACGTTTTACTATAAAAGGAGGAGGTTTTCTCTCCTCAGTTTCAGCATGCCAGAGGAGGAATCCTAAGCAGAACACACATCTCACTTAGAGTTTCCATCTCAAATCCAAGTAAATCCCACAGTGTGATCTCAATCAAGTAACCCATAAAAATCTTTCATACCTCAGAGGATATATAAGTAGTCCAGTAGCTAACATCACTATTTGTGCTCTTAACAAGCAAAATTGACTTTACCCATTGTGCTCTTAACTGAAGGTTAAGGAAGAGGGAAAATACACTTTGAATAGTTCACATATAACATCAGTTCCGTCAAGAATTATTTTTACTAGTTTATCTACACCTCAATTATAAATATATATAAAAACACATAAAAGATATATACTTAAGACTTATTTCCATCATCTGACTCAATCCTGTTGTAAACCACCCCGGCTCTATTGCCCATAAAAATTCCACCAAACCCATTTCCACTGAATTCAAGTTTGATCTAGGTCTGATAGAGACTGCTACACATAAGTTTTCTCTATCATTAGTTTGCCACAACAAATAAAATAAATAAATTTGTTGTGATAGCTCTTGTGTAGTATCATAGAGGGGAAGGTCTTTCAAACCACCCGTAGCAGTTGTAATATCTTCTTACATATTTGAAATATTATTACTGGTATTTCCCCCTCGCAGAACTGCCACCCGTCCCAAAAGGAGTTCTCACATCTGGTGTCCCAACAGTGGCCAACAAAATTCAGAAGATCAACAAAAGAACATCATCAGCAACAGGAAATCAACAAACAGTGGATAACAGCAAGACGGGAAACCAGGAACAGGAGCGGGTTTGGTACAACCCCAGTCTGACAGAACAAGAACGGGAGTTTATCAGTGAATACATAGAAGAGGTCCCCCAAGACAATAAGGATATTCACGTTTTGACTCAAGATCAATCAGAAGTCCTAGAAAGGGTCACAGGAGCAAACACCACAATGGCGGATCTAACTACTAACCCTTCAGTAATTATCCAGGAGCAGGAACAGGAGATATCTAAGCTGCAAGTTTCCTTGGAAGAAGTTATGCAAGAAATGCGGGAAATGCGTAAGGAGCGGGAAGGGCTAAAAGCCTTACTCAGGACACCTCAGAATATACCTCTCCCAGAGACACCAGCCCAGGCACCAAGAACAACTTTGAGATTTGCCACATCAACACCGCACATAGATAGAACACAAGGTTTTGAAACAACTATTGGAGCAGGGGAGGAAACTTTCTTAATGACTTCTGTACTTTCACCCTCCTTGGAGAGTCCATCCCCGGAATCAAGTCATACCAGGCCGCAAAGTCAAATATTATTACCAGATGAGCGCAAAGGTGTTATGTTAGACCTTAAGAAAACAAATGTCTATTTTGACGGTGCCGACGTGGAGATGTTTATACAGAGAATAGAGAAAGTTGCTTCTATTCAAAGCGCTGGTGCAATTGATGTTGCTTTTCAACTGCCACTTATCATAAACAATAAAAAGATAAGTGAAGCTATTGAGCAAATGGAAGGACACGTAACTGGAAACTGGGAGCTTCTCAAGAAACAGATGATTAGGAAATGGGGAAGAGCTATTCCATTTAGAAAATACAAAGAAGATGCTATACCTCAGCTGGTTCAGAAGGCTCAAGAAAGTCAGGGTATCAAAACCCGAATTGAGTACAAAAGGTTCATTGGCGAGCTGGAAGAGATGACGGATTACTTTACCAGAATGAAATACAGTCATCTGAAATCAGAGAGTGGAAATCCTTTGTGGAGAGCCCTTTCATCTGATCTAAAGAAGGAAGTAACTAAAGAATTAGCCCATGCCAAGAAACTTACAAAAACCAAAGATGGACGCAATATTATTCCTGAGTTGGATGGATACCTTAAAAGAATATGTTGAAATGGCACTGATTATCATTGATTTTGATGAAGATGAAACCCCAGATGTGTCAAAAGAGTCACCTAAAAAGAAGGTTGCAATTCAAGAACCTAATGAAGTGGAAGAATTGAAGGAGAAAATAAAGAAACTCAACAACGCACTAGATTACCAGATTAGAGCGGCACCTCCACATCTTAGCCGACCATCATCACCAGGATTTGCAGATTCAAGACCAGGGTTTTCAGACACAAGAGCTCGTTTTACACCGCTGGAATGTTACTACTGTAAAGACAAACACACCATAACCCAATGTGAAATATATAACCAAGATATTCAAGAAAGGAAGGTATTTAGATATCAGGGGGTTTATTATTATCCAAATAGACAGCCCATTGTAATAGATAAAGACTCCTCAGTGCGGCAAATGGTACAAAGGTTCCATGAAGAACAAAGCAAGACCACTGCTGTGGCTCCAGAATCAACTTCAGCTGTCATAGAGATAGAAGAATGGGGATCATGGGTTCCGCCTCAAATAAACACTGATGAAGGAGACTTACAGACCAATATAGGTTTTGGACTCAGAAGATCCCAAAGAATTCAGGAGAAAACCACTCCAGTGACTAGTCAGTCCTTGCCTGCCAAATCACAGGAGTCAACCAGCAAATCACCCCCACCAAATCAAGAAGCCTTAAAATCTGGCACTCAGAGGAAAAGCCTTCCTGGATCCTGGATGGAGGAGGAAGAAAATGTGGAAGGAGAGGGTGTGCCGCACAGAACACAGGTATCTGAAAGGGAAAGAAAACCTAGCGAAGAGTCTCCAGAAAGGAAGGAAAAGTCAGACCCTAGATTGGACAAGTCCATCCGCAACAAGTTTTATAAACAGACATACACTCTCACTTTGGAGGAAATTGTAAAAATTGCCCCACATTTCTTGAGAGGTCTACAAGAATCCCAACCAGAATCTGAAACACCTGGGAAAGGAGCAAATAATGGAGAACTCAACTGCTCAGTAGGAACAGATGTTGTTCAAGATGAGGATAATTTAGGTCTTACATACGCTTGTCCTGTAGGGATGGTAGATATGACAATCAACAAGAGAAGAATCAGGACCTTAATTGATACAGGGGCAGAGATGAATATAATTCCAGACACCCTGGCAGATCAGCTAGGACTAGTCACTACGGAGATATTTATGCGTCTCAAGGGTATTGGGGGTCACTTCACACCAATTGTGGGACTAGCAGAAAAAATACCAATTAGTGTGCTTCCTGGCTATGTCCACTTGGCTAACTTTTTTGTTGTCAGAGGCTCAGTACATACAGTTTTAGGCCAACCTTTCCTAGCAGACCATAACGTAAGACTAGAGTTATCCAATCAGAAGGGAGAGGTATTAAGCTTTCCTGATTCAGAAGGAAGGAGAGTATGCATACCTATATGTTTGCCTAGCACTCCAGGATGGCATAAAGAAGCTCCAACCCTTAGGCAGAATTGCTCCTTCCAAGTTGTTGATTAGGATATTTTTAATACATTGGCCAATAAAAAATTGGGATTGGCGGAAGATTACATCCCAGTGGTGGAATGGAATCAATTGGAAAAACTGGAATCAATGCTAAAAACCACCAAGCTGACTTCAAGAGAGGGAGAATTACCACAAGTACAAAACTTGGCCAGTGAGGATTCACACCCAGTTCTAGTAGGGGGTGACCCTTGGCAAGTGTTTGTTGCTGAACCAGTAGATTGGGCAAATGAGTTGGGAGCAGCTATGCTCACAGATGAGGAGCAGCGTAAAGTTGACAAAAGACTTTCAGAAGCAGAGGCAGCATGGGCAGCAACACCTATTGCAGTGGACCACGGATCTGAGTGCTACTGGTTTGAACGTTATATTCCCCGCAAGTTTCAAGAAGTATTTGATGAGACTAACAGGCCCAAGAGGGAGAGGAAAGGACAAGAATGGCTGAGAGAATTACCCGGGGGGTTCACAGACTCACTTGATTTCTTACAGATTCTGAGCTATTCAGGAGAGCATGCATTCATTACACAAGGCTCTTGGACTTCCAGGTTTGGTTTTGTAAGCAGTAAAGTGCGCCATAAGCTTTATTTTGGGGGAGGAAACAGATGGTATAGAGCAAATGTATCTAGTAAGAAGGCTAGAGCAGAGAAATGGAGGAAACACAGGATATATGCTTCCACTCAGGAAGGAAACAGATGTTTTTAATAAATAATAAAATAAAAATATTTTATTTTTTTTGGTTTTTTTTACTAATTTTTTTGGGCAGATAGATGACAGGGGAGAGAAAACAAAAGGACATGTTTTTTTTTCTTTTTTTTTGGATTGATTCTAAAGTTTATTTTATAAAAAAAATAGTAATAATAAAATAAATAAAAAAAAAACAAGTTTTTTTCTTGTCAGATTTAGTCTAAATATGACTTGCGGCGCACAGATCAAGGGCATAAAAAAAAAAGAAATAATAATTACAACAATAATAAAAAAAAAACAACAAGTTTTTTTTCTTTTCCGGTCAGATTTGGTCTAAGTATGACTTGCTGCACATGGATCAAGGACATATATAAAAAAAAATACAATATAAAAAAATAAATAATTAATAATAATAATAAAAAAAAACCACATTTTTTATCAGTATGGATAGTCGCATACATGTAGTGTAATAAAAAAAAAAAAAAAAAAAAAAAGGGGGCCGACTTACTAAAAAGGAGAGGAATCAATGTAGCATTGTTGGGCAGCGCACAGTGCGTCACCGACGATGCACACATCTTCCCAGCGATGGTGCGAAGGGTCTGCATTATTGATAAAGGTGTCGAGGGTCTCCAATAAGCGAAGGAAGGCGAAACGAAATCGGATTTGTGGATCGTCGGGAGAGAAACGTTCCGAGGGAACGGGATAAGCAGCGAGAGGCGGTTGCTGCGAATCCAAGCTGAAATGAGCTTGAAAAGGGTCGGTCAAGCCGAACCCAAAGGAGAACTCGGGGGACGCCAAGAGCGAATTAAGGAAGGTATTGGCCGCCGTTTCAATCGCAGTCAAAGGAGATTGGCCTGACCCAAGAGGTTGGGTAGGCGCAATCGCTTAGAGAAAAAAAAAAAAAAAAAATTATTAAAATAAAAAAAAAGAAAAAAAAATAAACAATAATAATAAAAAAAAAAAGAAAAACGATAAAACGATGAACGATCTCAGTTCAATACAGCCAAAGCAAAGAACGGAGCAAAAGAAAAGAAAAAAGCAAAAAAAAAAAAAAAAAAAAAGAAAAAAAAAAAAAGAGAAAAAAAAAGAAACTTACTACGAGACCGCGCGGACACAAAACGACCGTGGGCATCCCTCAATCGAGGTTTATTCACATAGGTTGTAGGGGCGCAATCGGAACGAGCTTTGGCTCGTAGACGTTTCTTTGTCTGTTTGGGAGGCACATATGTCAAGTCGCTCGATTTATCCGCAAAGCTCGGCCATGAGGATATTGAGGCGGCCACTAGACAATCAGACGAAAGAAAAAAAAAAAAGAGAAGAAAAAAAAAAAAAAAAAAGAAAGAAAACCGCATGAGTTGGAGCAGGCTTTCTGTAGAAACGATCAAATGATCATGACATACCATTGTTGCCCGCAGCGTCTAGATTTTCCAAGAGTTGCGGCGAGGGCTTTGCAATGGCGGTCATCCCAGAAGTCAAGGAGGGGCCGACATCGATTCCAGCGGGATGGTCAGACCAAGAACGAAGCAACTCCTCGACGCGATCGTTCCAAAATTCTATAGGCCAACGTTGCAATCCCAGAGGGAGCGTTACGTTAGAAAAATATAAATATATATATAAATGGCATATAAAAAAAAAAAAAAGAACGAAAGAAAAAAAAAAATGCTTACGATCAAATATGTTGTTTGCAACAGGGGGGACAGTCGGCCAGTTGGAGCCAAGAGGCAGAGCAAGATCTGGAGTCGAAGGCTTAGAAACAATTGCTGAAGGAGGTTGTGAAAACTCCAAAAGATCAGTATCTTTGTGAAAGGGATATACAGATATATATATACATAGAAAAAAAAAGAAAAAAAGGGGCTCACTGTCTTCGAGCTCGTACTGCTCATCCTGTTCCAACCAGGGATGACCGTCGATCTCTGGTAAGGGAGGATAGACCGGTGACGCCGCAGCTACCTGCAAGCGGTTTCGACGATCACCAAATGTTTCGCCTAATAAAGAGCTGATCTCATTAAGATTTTCCCCAATCACCGAGGCTGGGAAATGCGAAGACAAAGGATCAAGCGGGGAGCCGGGACCAGATGGATGTGAAGGGGAAGAATCAGGAAACAGAGTGGGGAACCCCCCATCAAAGAGGTGCCGGATTGCTTCTCGGAGCTGGGGAGGGGTTTGTAGGGATCCAAAGCTGGTATAAGAGTCACCATCCTCATTGAAGGAATTGGTGGGCTCATAATCAGTCGGGATAGAATGTACTAAAGGGTGATGGGAGGGGGAAAGAGAGTCAGACATGATGTTGATGAGAAAGAAAAAAAAAAGGGGGGTAGTGACGAACCTAGCTTTTTATAGAAAAAAAAGGGAGACCAGCAACGGAGTTCTGTGGTAGTCCGATCGGCAGAGGGATCAGCGTTCATGGAAGGTCCAGCTATGGTGGTACCAACCCGGCCAGCTATGGTGGTACCAACCCGGCCAGCTATGGTGGTACCAACCCGGCCAGCTATGGTGGTACCAACCCGGCCAGCTATGGTGGTACCAACCCGGCCAGCAGTCTTCCTGGTAAACAAGGTCCATAGATCTGAACCATTGGTAAAAGGTGGTCAGCCAATCTCGATAAATTCAATAAAAAAAAAAAAACCAAACACAATCTTACATACATACAGGTGTTGGGATTTGAGTTGCCACCATGGTACTCAGTTCACCATAAGGGATTATGGCCAACGGAGATCTTCGGGATTTTTTTTGGAATGGATATGGGCCGGTTTGAATGCCTGCAATGGTGGATCCAAGGTGGATGGATTAAAGTTAGCCGAGATTTTGGTTGAGCGGCGATAAAAGATGGAAGAATAAGTGGGGGGGGGGGGTGCATACCACATAATACATATTGTGTGCAAGACACCAGTCTGTAGGAGGCACAGCAGTAAAAATAAATCAATGATAAACAATAATAATAAGAATAAGAAAATAATAATAAAAATAAAAATAATAATAAAATAAAAAATAAAAAAAATGAAATAAATAAATAAATAAAAACATCAATAAAACATAATATAGTAAAATTAAATTTAAAAAAGAATAAATAAATAAATAAAAGGTAGTATGAGGGAATGAAAACCTAACTTATCTTAGGACAAAGCCCATACATAGCTCTTGGTAGTGGGGTCCTGTATGACCTTAAACTGCGGCAAGTGCTAAATAGACTTGAAAAATCATGATTTCACACACGCAAGCCATGGATAAGTCAGTGTTAGCAGCCAAGTACAAAACTGTTGATAAGAAAATTAGGCCAATTAACCACCCCATGCCTCAAGATATAAACCCCCCTCTTCAGCGGCCACTTTTGTCAAGAGATCCTTATCAAACACCCCTCACCCCTCATCCGCCAGAGTTTATTCCTACTGGAAGAATTACCCACAAGAGGTTGAAAACAGTCAACTTTGGGCCACCTGAATGGCTTTCAGGGCAAGAATTAAATCTTTTGAAACATGTAATAGTACTGAGGCAGAAATCAGTTGCTTTTGACAAGGAGGAAAGAGGGCTATTGCATCATTCCTACGGCCAACCATATAAAATCCCAGCAGTAGCACACGAGCCCTGGCAAAAGAAGCCAATTCCAATCCCAAAACCCATCCTCCCAGATTTTGTAGAATTAGTACGGCAAAGAATAAAAACTGGGCTCTATGAACAATCTACATCCAGCTACTCTAGTCCTGTGTTTTGTGTAACCAAGTCAAATGGGAAACTTAGAATTGTGCACGACCTCCAAGTTCTAAATAAAGTAACAATCAAGGATTCAGGATTGCCTCCCAAGATTGAGGAGTTTGTTGAATCTTTTTCTGGAAGGGCTTGTTACGGCTTGGGAGATATAATGGGTGGTTACAATGAAAGGGAGCTTGACCCCACCTCTCGACCACTTACAACATTTGAAACAGTTCTAGGGCGGTTACAATTAACAAGACTTCCACAGGGGGCAACTAATTCTGTTGCTGTTTATCAAGCTCAGATGACCTGGATTCTTCAAGATGAGATACCAGATCATGTTGGAATTTTTATTGATGACGGGGGAATCAAAGGTCCTACCTCTACTTATGATAATGAAACACTACAAGAAAACCCTGGGATACGCAGATTTGTTTGGGAATATGCCATAACTCTAGAAAGGATTCTATTCAGGATAGAAGAAGCAGGACTCACTATATCAGGAGAAAAGTTTGCCTGCTGCGTCCCAGCATTAGACATAGTAGGACATGTTGTCTCCCAGGCAGGAAGAATTATGTCAACAAAGAAAGTCAATAAGATACAAAGCTGGCCAATACCCAAGAATAAAAAGGATATTCGTAGCTTTTTGGGACTCTGCGTCTATGTTAGAATGTTCATTAGGAACTTTTCAACTATAGCTGCACCCTTAAGAAGACTCACAAGAGAGGAAGTGGAGTTTGACTGGAGTATAGAATGTGACACTTCTTTTGAGGAACTGAAAAAAATAGTTGGGGAAGAGATTGTCCTCAAGAATTTGGAATATGGTGAACAAGCAGGAAAAATAACATTGGCTGTAGACTCTAGTTACATTGCAGCAGGAGCGGTACTCATGCAAGAAGACAAGGATAATATCTACAGACCAGTTATTTATGAGTCAATAGGATTTTCAAGAACGCAGTCAGACTATTCGCAAGCAAAACTGGAGTTATGTGGAGTTGCAAAGAATAATGTTTATATTCTAGAATGTTATCTTTTTCTTATGTTTTATTATAATTTATGGTACATTATTACATGTGTAATACTGTCTCTTTCATATGTATTTTTTTATTAATTAATTATTACTTATTTATTGTGCTACTCAGGTTGTATCTGAACTAGTAGCAAGCTGACAACACTTGTAGTAATATAAGCAGGTTTGTATGGTAATCATCTGGGGGAAATTCCCTTTATAAGTTAATCTCAGCCCCTTAAATTTTACAAATAATGCTAAGCCCAATGTAATGAATCAACCAGTTTGTATCACATGGGGTAAATTTACGAAAATAGTCTCCTTGTAGGATTTATAACTAAAGTTTTATATTGTACGGTAAACTCATGGAGAGATTTTAATCTCTCCTACAATTAGAATTTCCTATAGTATTTGTATTACATGGGATAAATTTACTAAAATAGTCTCCCCGTAGGAGATTATTCCTTTAAATAATTTCAAGTAATATTAATCATTATTATCTTTAATAATAATTACTATTATTTAGCTATTTATATTGTTATTATACATTCATTATTATTAAATTACTGTTATTATTATTAAAGTACATTCATTACAATAATTAATTTAAATACTGTAATAATACATTCATTAATAACACATGAATAATTCTGGTGACTCTATTTACTCTTGTGATACGAGACACATAACTTGTAGGCCCTTTGCCCACCTTTCACGTGAAATATCCAGAGTAACAGATGTCACTCTTTCCCCTCTGATTACGCCCACATTTGTTAACATTGGAACATTTCACGTATTGTAGGGTAAATTCATGGAGAGATTGTAATCTCTCCTACAATTAGAATTTCCTATAGTATTTAATAATAGTTAGTTTATTAAAATGATAAATATGAGATAAAATAAATATGAAGAATTATGAATCATATGGGAATTTTTGAGTACAAGTCCTTACCCATTGGGTTATATGACTTGTATTATTTTTCAGACAGTGGGCTTATTGTCTCAATGTCTCACAGAAGGTGAGGACTCAAAAATAAATTTGCAAGCCAGGTGGTCTCTAAGATGACTTATTCCTCATCCAGGATGATAGCTAGCTGAATGCTCAGTAGTAATCTTCAAACAATGTTATATTCATTAACTGAGGAACAAGATAAATTCCTGTAAAAATTACAAAAGAATTTAAAAAGAAAACAAGCCATTTTTATCAAAGATAAGTAGACAGATGTTTCAATGACTAATGACAGAGTATTTAATAAATGTGAGAGTTACAGATCTTTGAAGATGATCAATGAATGAAAGGCACATTATTTTCAAAGATAGACTACAGGTCTGAAAGGACATGATAGTCAAGGATGAGTATCAATTGAATTTCCTTTATTCAAAGATGAAATTCCCTAGGTGGGTGTCAGCCTGCTACTAATTCAGAGACAACCTGACCATAGAAAATTAAATCAATATACAACTTATATTCTTAGTCTCAAAAGAATGCACACCTTACGTCTTTTGTTTTGAAAGAAATGATTAAAAACAAAACATATAACACAGAATCTAGTTATAACTTCTAAAGTATAAAGAAAAATTAGAATATTATTTCAGATTCTGAAGCTAAACGTAAATTAACCTAGGGTAGCTCAGTAAAAGTACTCCTTCATATCCCTTCACAAGGCCTTCAAGGTTTTATATGACTTAAAGATCTACATAACCTTGAATATATGCTAGTAGACTATGTAATTAAGGTTAATAGAGCTCGGGTATGATGCATAAATAAGGTTGACATCATAATTTCCATAGTTACATGTACCTGGCACCTGTAATAAAAGCCACAACCAACGCCGCGGCCATACTTTTCCTACTAAGGCCAAGCTAGCCCAATTGGTTGGTTGTAAATAGACTACTGGTCCAAAAGCAAGGAAGACACGAAAGTATTCACCTTTATGAGAACATTAAACCACTTTGGGCCTTTTGAAACATGTAACTAAGCCCTACCGTAACCAAACCAGTTATACAGGTAATGTCAGCTTGCTACTATGACAGAGCAACCTGTCACAAGTTTACCACAAAATTATTATAAAAAAAATAGAATATCAAATAATATTTAGAATATTATTTGATATTCTGAATCTACACTAAATTTAACCTAGGGTACCTCACTCACAGGTACCCCTAATTCTCACTCCTTCACTATGTAAATTAGCAAAGAATAATTAGCAAGTACCTTTAATAAAAAGGAACTTGCATCAATTTATGCTTATAAATATATATACATATGCTTAAAACCCCATTTCCAGTCACGGAAATGAGGTGTTGTGTAAATTAGGGGAGATAGTGTAAATACACCGTGTTTTACTCAAACCCCGCGTACCGCAGTCCGCAGAACCTCAAGTTCAACCCGCGTGACTGAGAGCCCGCGTCAAAATTGGGATATAAGCCCCCGCGCAAGCAACAAGCCCCTTACAGGCTCCCAGCTTGGCACGCGGACTCCACAGTCACTCAGGTACCTCCAAATCCATAAAAACACGCCCCAGTAACCTCATTACATATGTTACATATGTAATAAAGATTACTGGGGACTACATAATTAATGATATTAATAATTAATACATTTAAATACAACATATTGAATAAACAAACAGTACAGACAATACTGTGGCTTATTATAAATACTCATAAGCCACTAGTATTAATAGTATTAATGTACTACAGACTGTACCTCAATATAAATGAATAAATAAATAATAAATATCATAATAAAATCAATTGGTGACGTGTATTCAAAGCAGGGGCTGCTGAAGCGTCACCAAGAAGGCAAAGATGGCCAAAATGTGGTCCAAAGATCCCACAAGTTGGCCAATAACACCTACAGGGTCCCCAGAGGGAACTCAAGACTATTTAAGGAGCTCTTCAACCGCCCAAAGAAGGCTCCTCATGCTTCCCAATACCCACTAACAACCTTACCCACTTCTTATTAGATATATACATCTTTATAACACAGTCTGGTAAGCTTCTTAGTAGTTATTCTTTAGCCCTGTCTTCCCCAACAACTTCACAGTGCCCATCAAGCTCCACCAACCATCCATCCAAGCGCTTCAAACTGTCCAGTTTCACCCAGAATATCCCCAAGATCCCTAAAGGTTTATTACTAGTAAGTAATAACCCTTTTCTTGAAGATATTCCCCCATTTCCATTCCTGGGATTAAACCACCCCTGTTCCAACAGGCCCCAGTGTTCCAGGTACCTAAATCCTCTGCATTTATTTGTAAGATACCTTAGAGGGATCTAAACCACCCCTGATTTATCAGGCCCCTCTGGTTTTTAATTATATTAAATTTATTTAATATAATTATTAATCTATTTTCTCTCAATTTTTACGTCACAATTCCCCCATATCTTTTGGGAATTGTAACTTGTACCTTACCCAGAGTTTATATAACTCTTTCCATCTATCCTTGCACCACCTGTAGCTAGAAGGACTTGTCCTTGGCATCAGGGAGGCTGACAATTGGGGGTCTGGCCGGGAAAATTTTCAAATTTATTTTTGAAATAAAAAACCCGTAATTTTTTATTTTTTTATATAAAAATATACACATAAAAAACCAATAAAAAATCATCATTTTCATATATACCTCACCCTATAAAAATTCAAAAAAACTAACAAAAAAACTGTTTTGCTTTCCTTTTTTTTAAAAAAAAAACCAAACCCACAAAATTAAAAAAACCGTAAGTTTTCAATTTTTCTAAAAAATACACAATTAAAAAATACATACTAATAGGGGGTATCAAATATGACCAAATCCACCATTATCTAATCAACTGGTTTTGAACATCCACCATTTTTAAAAACCATGGATATCAATACAAAATGGTTCAGAATTCACAAAAGTGAAATTTTATGTAAAAACCTAATTGACTGGTTTTAATTGTGGATTTGGTCATATTTGATACCCCCTAATAAAAAAATTCTAAAAATTACAGTATTACATACTTACAAACATTTTTTTATCTGCGGCGCGTACAGTGAACCTTCAAGAAAACGCCACTCTAATTCAACACTACCTTTGAGTTCTTCGCCTAAAAAAGGAAGAAGAAATCAGGAACTACCGTCCTACAGACTGGGATCTCCTCTCCCAAGAAGACCGCCTCATCCTCGCCGCATACCACTCTCATTTGAGAGAGGAAAGAAACCTCGAGGCCGAAATAACCCTCCATAACTACTTGAGAGCGTTAAAATTGAAAAGAGCTAGTATATCTAAAGAAAGATATCAAGAAAGAAGTGAGTACCATTTCTTTCTCAACTCTTTCAATCACGAATCTAACATACATCTCCTTTCAGTGGCTTCCTTTGAAAACCCCACCCAAACAGAGACTGTTCCCACCGTCGACGCGGAAAACCAGCCAAGTAAAGTACTTCTTACATATAAAAATACATAATAAAAATAACTTACAATGGCTAAATCCACCAGGTCGACCAAACCAGAACTTCGAGGTCTCCTACCCTGTCCAACAAGAACTCGCGGCGGCCAAGGAACTGCACCAGCGCGTCAAGAACCTACAGATGACGAACATAGCGCGCAAAGGCCCTGTCCCAGCCACGCCGGAGGCCACCCCAACTCCCCAAGAGCTCTCAGTGACGCCCCAAGAGCTCCCGCCTCCTCAAACGGAAGCAGAAACCCCCATGGACGTCGACGAGAGACCCCCAGATTCGTTGGCAGCTACCCAGAAACCCCCTTCCACCCCGGAAATCCAGGTCCTCTCGAAAGAAGAACAGATCAGACACCGGGTGAAAGAGCACGTTTCCATTTGGAAACAGTGCCAAGCCTCCTTAAGGCAGGGGCCTACAGAAGAGCTGAGAGCCTTGCTGACTACAGCGCAAGACAGTCAGAAGGCTCTCCAGAAGTTGATCCCCAACGACGAGATAGAGGCCTATGTAAAGGGTTGGAACCCTTGGGAGGAAAAGAAGATCCACTTCCCCGCGCCGCCCAAGAAGAACACCCTGAAGTTCAAGAAAATGGACAAAGGGAAGAACAAAAGCTCCTCTTCCATCAACTTCGACGACCCAGTCAAGTGGAAGAAGGCCACAGATCTCCTTCTGATTGCGGCCAATCTCTACAAGAACATAGATTAGCACCCTCTGTAATACATTCCTTGTTTGATTCTATTGAAGCTCTTAATAATAATTTAAACACTTTAGATATTAATAATGAAGCAAATCTAAAGATAATTATTAATAAAATAGATACAAGCTTAGAAGAAATTAAAGACAACATTACTGCACGCACCATGAGAGTTTTGCAAACATTGGACAAACCATTGCCCCTTGAGTTACCAGTACATCATAGTGAAATGTTGGTGGAACTTAACAAAACTAGTGAGAATCTTAGAGAAATAACAAAAGAAATCAACAAAAATACTAATGATACTTTAGATGTTCTTGAAGAAATGCAAACTTCCCAAGTTACAATGGCAGAATATGTTATTAATTCCCTCAAAAAGGATGAAACAAATAACAATAAATTAGAAGATCTGATCATGAATCTGAATAACAATTTTAATACAAAATTTGAGAAACTAGAAGAACAAGTGAACAACAAATTATCTGTCCTTACTTCTGAAATTGAATCATTGAAATTAAAAGACAATGTAATTTCAAAATTAACAACTATCATCTCAGGTATAGAATCCTTGAAAGAGGAGAAAGTAAAACCCCAATACCACGAGCCTCAAGGACCCAGCAGCTCATACAGTGAAGAAGAGATGGTTAATCAAGCAACAAACAATTGGAATAAGTATGGTGACAAGGTACCTGACAGTAAACCCACCACGTATCTTGACAGAGATGAAGCTCCTCACATCAATATTAATTCTAATTATTATAACAACAGAGAGGAGAAACAAAATAATCCTTATAAGAATCTCCAATACTTGAGTCCCAACATTGTCCCTCAAGAAAAACATAGCGCCCTCAATACCAATAGTGCCCAACCTAGGTATAACAATCCTTTTATGCAGAATAGACCTATGACCAAAGATACCAGAATGTCCACACCTTACAGAAACTCTGATATGACTGCTATACACAAACTTATGCCCCCCTTAAAAGATTGGCCCAAGTTTGATGGTAAAGGAGAATATGACCACATGAGTTTCATAGAATACATTGATCACATAGTAAGGACTTACCAAGCTGATGATGAAGTCATCACTTCAAGACTTACTGTACTCTTTGAAGGAATGGCTTCTACTTGGTTTATTACCAAAAGTAAAGCTGTAGGACACCAATCTTGGTCAGTGTGGAAAGAATTAATCAAAGCCCAGTTTGGCACCAGAATTTGGAAAAATGAAAAGCGCCAAGCCTTTGAAAAAGATTACTTTGATCCAACCACAGAAACAGCTTCTGAATGGTGTTTGAAACAAAGAAGAAGGATTGAATGTGTGTATGACAGAGTCTCAGATGAAGAAGCCAACAACAGATTACTGAGTCAATGTAAAGGAAATCTTGAGAGTATAATGAGATGTAGATTCCCCTCACTAGATGTAGACCTGACAGAATTCAGCAGTGTATTAAATGAAATGGTAGTCCTTAATGGATGGAACAAGAAGTACACCAGGAATAACATCCCTGAGAGAAAAGAGTTCCAAAAAGAATCCACAAAGGTTAACCCCACAACTGAAATACCCAAGAAAACTGCTACTCCTGAATGTTTCAAGTGTGGAGAAAAGGGTCATTGGAAAAATGAATGTACCAATATACGTAAAAGAGTAAATATGGTAGTAATGAACACCCCATCAGAAACTGAAGAAGATACCCATTCCCAGTTTGAAATAGTCATGAATGAACCAGCTGAAGAAGACTTGATGAGAATCTCAGTTATCCAAGCTGACATTGGGGATGAATTATCCATTAATGCTATACATGGTGACTCTAATTTACCACAAAGATGGGATCCCTCCATGAAGGTTGGCCATATATCTGACGCAAAGTTACTCACCAATAAACCTGAAGCTGGTATGAGTTACACCATGGGGAAAACTAGTTATACTACTATCTTGTTTGATAACAAAGAAATAAGAGTCCTCCTTGACGTAGGAGCTTTCTGTTCTTGTGCCAGTAGTACCTTTCTAGATGAATGTTACCCCAGATGGAGAGATAACTTAATGCCCATGCCAAAAGCCAAGTTCAGTAGTTGCAACTCATCCATGAAACCTATTGGAGTAGTATCCATACCTCTAATATTTCCTCACTCTAAAGGATCTCTTAGGTTATCTGTTGAATTTGTAGTGTTACAAGATGCAGTCTGTGATTACCTGATCCTAGGTAATGATGCTTTCTGTATGTATGGTATAGATATTTTCCAGAGTAAAGATAGATTCTACACTATTGGTGGTGATTGGAAAAGAAAATTCCAAATCTGCAACATTAACATCAAGATACCAGATGCCATTAACAATGTTGAAATCCAAGAAGATCTACTATCTTTCCAGAAAGAATACTTATCACAAGCTGCTGTCAGTGACATATTAAATGAGAAACAGAAGATGGATGTGTTGAAAACTTGTTTTGAACATAAAGAAGCTTTCTGCACTACAGAAGAACCAATTGGTAACATCAAGGGCCATGACATGAAATTGGAACTTAATATTGACAAACCTTATCCCCCACAGTTGAGGAGACCACCCTACCCCTCCAGCCCCAAATCAAGAGAAGCTCTGGAAACACACATCAAAGAGCTACAAGAACTCAAAGTCCTGAGAAAAGTTGGACATAATGAACAGGTAGAAGTCACCACACCTGTAATAATTGCCTGGCATAATGAAAAGTCAAGAATGGTGGGAGATTTTCCGTGCTCTGAATAACTACACCAGACCTGACTACTATCCTATTCCCAGGATAGACCATTCATTACACAACTTATCTAAGGCCAAGTATATCACCACTATGGATGTACTGAAAGGGTTCCATCAGATCCCCATAGCTCCTGAGAGTAGGAAATTCCTGAGGATTATATGTCACCTAGGGATTTTTGAATACCTCAGAATGCCTTTTGGCATAAAGAATGCGCCATCACACTTCCAAAGAATGATGGACTCCATTTTTGGCTCATTCATTAGACAAAACTGGATGATGGTATACATAGATGACATTATCATTTACTCTGATGACTGGGAAACTCACCTAGAAAAGATCAATATAGTACTCCAAACTGCCACACAAGCAGGATTAAAAATGTCCATCAAAAAGTGTAACTTTGGATATGGAGAACTTAAAGCACTAGGAAGAGTAGTCTCAGGTCTTTCCCTGGCTATAGACCAGAACAAAGTGGCAGCAGTCTTAATGAAATCCATGCCTCAGAACAGAACAGAAATTATGTCCTTTCTAGGTTTCTGTAGTTATTACCGCCAACATGTCCCCAACTTTGCAAATGTAAGTAAAAGCCTCTACGCACTCTGTAATCATGATACAATATTTGAAATGACCTATGATAGAGTACAAAACTACGAAGAGTTAAAGAGACTCCTTACCACTGCACCAGTTTTAGCACAACCTGACTATACTAAACCCTTTATACTGTATATTGATGCTTGTTTAGATGGTCTAGGAGCAGCCCTTCATCAGGAGTTCATAATAGAGGATAAACCTGCAGAGAAACCCATTCTATTTATCTCAAGACAAATCAAAAGTACTGAGAAGAAATATGGAGCAAGCCAAATGGAATGTTTAGCACTTGTTTGGGCTCTGGAAAAGTTACATTACTATCTTGAAGGATCTAACTTCCTAGTGGTAACTGACTGCACAGCTGTAAGAACCTTGATGAATATGAAGACCCCTAATAGACATATGCTTAGATGGCAAATTGCAATTCAACAGTATAGAGGACATATGACTATTATTCATAAATCAGGAGCCAAACACAAAAATGCAGATGGACTAAGTAGATGGGCCTTGCCTAATAACCCAGATAATCCTGCTTATGACCCAGAAGATGAAGACATATTTCCCATCCTAGGAATTCATGTGTGTGACTTAGATGATGCATTTTATGAATTAGTCCAGAATAGCTATGACAAGAACCCTGAGTTGTTAAAACTAGTAGACATACTTAGAAATGACAACAGCTCAACAGAACTAATAGCCAGTCTACCAGAAGAATTAGCCAAACATTATAAACTTGGAAAGTTCAGTCTCCTAGATGGCCTTCTATATTTCAGGAATAGGCATTCAAGTGTACTAGTGCTAAGTGACCCTTCCCAAATTGATAACATTCTGAAAGAATGCCATGATAATGTTAATTCTGGACACTTTTCTGAAGAAAGAACAGTGGAGAGAATTAAATATACAGCATGGTGGATCAATTGGAAAGAACAAGTACACAACTATATCAAATCTTGTGATGCGTGTCAGAAAGGCAATAAGCAAACTGGAAAAAGATTTGGCTTACTGCAGAAAATATCTGAACCAACTGACAAGTGGGAAATCATAAACATGGACTTTGTGACAGGCCTACCCCCAGGAGGATCCTTCTCATATAACTCAGTACTAGTAGTTGTAGACAGATTCTCCAAGAGAGCCAGGTTCATACCTAACCATAAAGATGATACTGCCATGGAGGTTGCCCTGTTGTTTTGGAATAGGATCATGGCTGATGTAGGTATACCCAAAATTATAATTAGTGATAGAGACCCCAAATTTACATCAGAATTTGGAGGAACCTACATGACATGCTTGGTACTAAACTAGCTTTCTCCACAGCTTATCACCCTCAGACTGATGGGTTAGCAGAAAGAATGATACAAACTCTAGAAGACATGTTACGCAGATTCTGCTCCTTTGGATTTGAATTTAAGAATCATGATGGATACACTCATGATTGGGTTAGTCTACTACCAGCATTGGAAATTTCCTATAATAGTAGTAAACATTCCTCCACCAAAGAAGCTCCATATGTCTTGGAAAGAGGATGGATACCACGCATGCCCAAAGACACTTTGAATGATAAATTACCCCACCTGCATCCAACAGCACTAGATTTCAAGAAAATGTTAGATCTAACCCAACAACATGCTAAGAAATGCGTGGAAGAAGCAGTAGAATACAACAAAGGGAGATGGGATAAAAGCCACAGAGAACCTGAGTTTAAAATAGGAGATAAGGTCCTTTTATCCACTATTAACTTCAATAACTTGGGAGGTGGCAGGAAGCTAAAGCCCCCTTTTATAGGTCCCTTTACCATTAAACAACTTCATGGAAAAAATGCTGTGGAAGTCATACTGACAGAGGAACTATCAAGAAAACACCCAGTATTCCCAGTCAGTCTGGTAAAACAGTACCAATCTAGAACTGAAGATGAACCAGTCACTCAACAACCAGTTCCCCTGATGGAGGTCCCACCTTCTGGACAATTGAAAGTACATAAAATCCTGAAAGATAAAAAAGAGAGGATACAGGGAAAAGATACAAGACTTTATCTTGTCAGATATAAGAACCAATCAGCAGACAAAGATGAATGGTTACCTGAAAATAATATCCCAGATGGAGCAATTCATCTGAGAAATTACAGGGCATCCAAGAGGTCCTCTTGAAATTTTTTTCCTTAAATAACCTTATCTTTAGTTATAAACTTACCTTTCTCCGGGAGACTTATCTTGGTGGTAGGGAATGTCAGCTTGCTACTATGACAGAGCAACCTGTCACAAGTTTACCACAAAATTATTATAAAAAAAAATAGAATATCAAATAATATTTAGAATATTATTTGATATTCTGAATCTACACTAAATTTAACCTAGGGTACCTCACTCACAGGTACCCCTAATTCTCACTCCTTCACTATGTAAATTAGCAAAGAATAATTAGCAAGTACCTTTAATAAAAAGGAACTTGCATCAATTTATGCTTATAAATATATATACATATGCTTAAAACCCCATTTCCAGTCACGGAAATGAGGTGTTGTGTAAATTAGGGGAGATAGTGTAAATACACCGTGTTTTACTCAAACCCCGCGTACCGCAGTCCGCAGAACCTCAAGTTCAACCCGCGTGACTGAGAGCCCGCGTCAAAATTGGGATATAAGCCCCCGCGCAAGCAACAAGCCCCTTACAGGCTCCCAGCTTGGCACGCGGACTCCACAGTCACTCAGGTACCTCCAAATCCATAAAAACACGCCCCAGTAACCTCATTACATATGTTACATATGTAATAAAGATTACTGGGGACTACATAATTAATGATATTAATAATTAATACATTTAAATACAACATATTGAATAAACAAACAGTACAGACAATACTGTGGCTTATTATAAATACTCATAAGCCACTAGTATTAATAGTATTAATGTACTACAGACTGTACCTCAATATAAATGAATAAATAAATAATAAATATCATAATAAAATCAATTGGTGACGTGTATTCAAAGCAGGGGCTGCTGAAGCGTCACCAAGAAGGCAAAGATGGCCAAAATGTGGTCCAAAGATCCCACAAGTTGGCCAATAACACCTACAGGGTCCCCAGAGGGAACTCAAGACTATTTAAGGAGCTCTTCAACCGCCCAAAGAAGGCTCCTCATGCTTCCCAATACCCACTAACAACCTTACCCACTTCTTATTAGATATATACATCTTTATAACACAGTCTGGTAAGCTTCTTAGTAGTTATTCTTTAGCCCTGTCTTCCCCAACAACTTCACAGTGCCCATCAAGCTCCACCAACCATCCATCCAAGCGCTTCAAACTGTCCAGTTTCACCCAGAATATCCCCAAGATCCCTAAAGGTTTATTACTAGTAAGTAATAACCCTTTCTTGAAGATATTCCCCCATTTCCATTCCTGGGATTAAACCACCCCTGTTCCAACAGGCCCCAGTGTTCCAGGTACCTAAATCCTCTGCATTTATTTGTAAGATACCTTAGAGGGATCTAAACCACCCCTGATTTATCAGGCCCCTCTGGTTTTTAATTATATTAAATTTATTTAATATAATTATTAATCTATTTTCTCTCAATTTTTACGTCACAATTCCCCCATATCTTTTGGGAATTGTAACTTGTACCTTACCCAGAGTTTATATAACTCTTTCCATCTATCCTTGCACCACCTGTAGCTAGAAGGACTTGTCCTTGGCATCAGGGAGGCTGACAGGTAACTAGGGCTTAGTAGAAGACTAGACCAGGCAAAACAGAGCTTCTGCTTCGCCCCCAAGAGCCCAGAATGGATATATAAACAGCCCTTCCTTCCCACGAAATGATATCCCCATCTTCTGTTAGAATTAAAAGTTCTTGGGTTGGAAAAAGGGGTCTAATCAGATATTCTACTGGGTCTAATGTAACTAGAATTATTTAGTCTACTACATGTACTTTCTGTTTTCCTTTCCTCCTTTTTTTTTTTCTTCATCCTCTTTTCTTCTCTTCTGTCACCACAGGTTTGCTCCCATCCTCACGTCTCCATCCTCTTTCCCTGGACCTTATTGATATTGTGTCCCTATCAGGTTTGTTTCCCCTTGTCACTTTTCTTTCTCTTCATCATATACATGAAATTCAAAGATCCTCTTTTCTTCTCTTCTGTCACCACAGGTTTGCTCCCATCCTCACGTCTCCATCCTCTTTCCCTGGTCCTTATTGATATTGTGTCCCTATCAGGTTTGCTCCCATCCTCACGTCTCCATCCTCTTTCCCTGGACCTTATTGATATTGTGTCCCTATCAGATCTATATATCTATCTTCCTAACAGATTATGAGACCGGTTTAGACTCTGGTCTTCCGAATCAATTCAAACAACTCGATTGCCGTATACTTCTTCGCTCACGAAATCCATCATGGACAAATCAAGCTACGAGCTGACGGAAAAATACAAGTTGAATAATGAAAACTTTATCGAATGGAGACACAGAATGAAGTCAATCCTACAACTCAAACACTTATGGGAACTCGTCACTGGAATCGAATCATCCGAAGTCAAAATTGAACAGGATGCGATTAACCGGTATCGATCGTCTGACGCCATGGTGTTAATCTCTATAAACTGTGATCCAATTCTTGTGGGGACACTAATAAACAAAAGCAACGACAATCCTCATACTCTCTGGAACGCTTTAAACGACCATTTCCTACCAAAGACTATCCAAAATCAAACCTCATATCTCAACAAAATCTTCTCCCAATCCTTTAACTTCTCAACTATTCAAAAAGAGTCAGAGGATCTACAGGAGAATGCTCGACAACTCATGAATTTAATCGACGATAAAACCATGAAGCCGACCGCATTACTCGACATGGTTATTGCCATGTGGCTTATCATCAATCTTCCCGTTGAACTTCAAGTCACTGGAGAACTATTAATCAAGAAATGCGAAATAGAAAAGACTTCACCTTCCATCAAGAACACCATTGAGGAAATACGAAACTATCTACAACGATACAACAGTCAGTCTGACGGAACCTGTTCCCTAGCGGCTGCTAGATACGGTAATCGCCTCAAGAATCCCTCTTATCCTAGATGTTCCAACGGCAAGCACAACCCATTAACTTCTCATCCCGAAGCCAGATGTTTTGAAATTGTCGGCTACCCAAAGCGGGACACTGCATAGGTTCCCAAGGAGAAGGCTCTCATCACTGCCTTTCACGCGTCTCAAGGCAAATTCATCCTTGACTCAGGTGCCTCAGTTTCTATGATAAACGCTCAAGCGCTTTTCCGAGACATGATAAAGGACTCGCAGCCCATTTATCTTGCTAACGGTCAACGTATCTACTCCGAAGGCCAAGGGTCTGTAACTCTACATACTCCTGAAACTACTCTCACACTTAAAGATGTCCTGTTCGTACCCGAACTTAAGTACAACCTCATCAGCTTAGCCACGTTCATCAAAAACAGTCACTCACTCATCCCCGACGGTATCGGTCGATTCAAAGTTGTCGACAAAGACAACTCAATAACTGTCTCCGGGACCTACAATCAAGGAAACTCCAGTCTCAATCGACTCACCTCTTTACATAATGCTGCTGGTCACCCGTCCATTCAATACTTCCGAAAAATGTATCCTTTGATCAAAGCTCCCGACTTTGAATGCTCAATCTGCGACGTGTGTAAATCACATTCACAACCGTTCTCAGGAAAGTTTCCCAATGCAAATCGGAAACTTGAATATCTTCATATGGACGTGTGCGGCCCCATCTCTCCGGCCTCTATATCCGGGAAGACGTTTGTGCTTAGAATAATGGACGGTTATTCACATTTCGTATGGACCGTTTTCCTCAAATTCAAATCCGAAGTTACGACCGGACTCAAGGATCTTATCAACAAAATTGAAGTCCAAGCCAAAGAGAAAGTTACCTATATTGTGTCCGACAACGGCGGCGAATTTAAAAATGCATGCCTCGATAGTTACCTCAAATCCAAGGGAATCACCCAGAAATTCACTGCTCCTTTCCATCCCGAAGAAAATCCTTTCTCGGAACGAGGTAATCGAAACACCATAACTAAGGCCAGGTGCCTACTTAAGCAATCGTCGTTTCCTGGATCCTACTGGGCTGAAGCGACTAACACAGCAACATACCTTGAAAATCGCACTCCCAAATCTTCCATCAATTTTAAAACCCCCTTCTCATTGTGGTACAATCAAGAACACAATTCTCAAGATCTACACCCATTTGGCTGTAAAGTCATCATGAAGATCAATTGACCTTCTGGAAAGTTTGGAGACCGTGGCGTGGAGGGAGCATTCCTGGGATACGAGGATGGACACGAAAATTATAGGATGGTGGAACTGGTGACAGGTAACGTTATGAGATCCCATCATGCTGTGTTCCACGACTCTATGTTTCCATTCCTTTCCTCTGAAAAACCCCCTAACAACTCGTTCATATTTCCCAACACCGTAGTTGATCTAGAGTCCCCTGTTATCAAGTCTGTTCCGAATGATAGTCCTCAGGTCGATGAAATCCCTCAGGAAGAGAGCTCAGATCCACTGGTCGAGATCCAGGAAAACTCGGAAGAAAACCACTCCGAAGAAATAAATGAACCCCCGCCTAATGAAATTATAGGTGATATTGATCCTAGAAACATCTTGACTCACTCTCGACGAACCGACTATCATGCGCATGCCGCCTACATCGAATCGGATGATCCTCGTAATTATACGCAGGCCATGGCATCACCAGATCAAAATGATTGGCGGTCGGCTGTGAACGCAGAGCTTGGGAACATCTCTCGACATGAGGTATGGGAGGAAGTTGAACCAGCAGAAGATCGTCGTCCACTTGGAACTGTCTGGGTGTTCAAACAAAAAACCGACGCTGACGGCAACCTCACGAAGTTCAAGGCCAGATTATGTGTGCGAGGTTTCAACCAGCGGGAAGGCATCGACTACAATTCTGTTTTCTCACCTACAGGCCGTCTGACTTCGTTGCAAATCCTCTTGACCATGTGTTGTCAAATGCAACTCGAAGTACATCAAATGGATGTAAGGTGCGCTTTTCTCAACGGCGTTCCCGATGAGGAACTTTACATCAAGTTCCCTGATGGAGTAAACAACCCAAGAAACAAAATCTTAAAACTCAATAAAGCTCTATATGGTTTAAAACAATCGCCTCGATGTTGGAACTCTATTTTCTCCAAAGCTCTACTGGATATCGGTCTAGTCAAAACCAAAAGTGACCCGTGTCTTTACTACTCGGCCAATTCAACTCGTCCTTTCTTTCTCTACGTTCACGTTGACGACATAATCTTTGGCGGAACGTGGATCAAAGAGTTCAAAACTCAAATCAACACTTACTTCGAGATGGAGGACCTGGGTAGAATTAAATATGCTTTGGGTATTCGAGTCACCCAATCCGACAGGGAAATCAATCTGATTCAAGATAAATATATTTCTCAAATGCTAACCGATTTCAACATCTTATGCTCAAAACACGCCGTGTCGCCTCTCCCTAGCAACTGGCTGGAGTTAAGGGATGTTGCAAAAGTGGACAATTTTACTGCTCCATTCAGTTACCGTCGACTCATGGGCAAGCTTCAGTGGCTAGTTCAGTGCACACGACCCGACCTTGCCTTTGCTACCAGTTTCTTATCACAATTTCTAGAAAATCCAGCTAAGTGTCACTACAAAGCGGCCATCCACGTTCTAAACTATATCCATGGCACTCAAGACTTGAAGCTAACCCTTGGGACCAATCAACTGGATCAACAAGAGAACGATTTACTTGGTTTCACCGACGCCGACTGGGGTGGTGGAAACAAGAAAAGATCATTCTCAGCGTCGATCGTCTACTTTCATGGAACTGTGGGGTGGCGGTGTCAAGTCCAACAAACCACGGCGGTATCATCAACAGTTGCCGAGTATTTCGCCATGACCAAAAACGCACTCGACCTCCTGTGGACGAGAAATATTATTACCGAGATAACCAAGTCAGAGCCGGTTCTGAAATTGTTTACCAACAGCACAAACTGCATCAACATATGTAAAAATGAAGTTTATCATCACGGATCGAGGGGGCTACCATTCAAACTGTATTTCCTCAGAGATCTAGTACTTGAAAATCAACTCCATCTCGAATACGTTCAAACCACCAAGTTAATTGCCGACGCACTCACCATGAATTTAACCGGGGACAAGCTGAAGATACACATGAAGGTGATCATGGGAAATGCAGGGTGTAAAGAAAAGTAACAAGTGAGGGAGAGTGTTAGAATTAAAAGTTCTTGGGTTGGAAAAAGGGGTCTAATCAGATATTCTACTGGGTCTAATGTAACTAGAATTATTTAGTCTACTACATGTACTTTCTGTTTTCCTTTCCTCCTTTTTTTTTTTCTTCATCCTCTTTTCTTCTCTTCTGTCACCACAGGTTTGCTCCCATCCTCACGTCTCCATCCTCTTTCCCTGGACCTTATTGATATTGTTTCCCTATCAGGTTTTTTTCCCCTTGTCACTTTTCTTTCTCTTCATCATATACATGAAATTCAAAGATCCTCTTTTCTTCTCTTCTGTCACCACAGGTTTGCTCCCATCCTCACGTCTCCATCCTCTTTCCCTGGACCTTATTGATATTGTGTCCCTATCAGGTTTGCTCCCATCCTCACGTCTCCATCCTCTTTCCCTGGACCTTATTGATATTGTGTCCCTATCAGATCTATATATCTATCTTCCTAACATCTTCAATTACATTTACCAGCTTTTACCCACCATATCAACCAGCCTTTTTAGCCTGTTATATAGTCAGTTTTTGCTTGTTTTATACTTGAAGTTCATTGAACAACCCTTTCAACTTTCTCAGCACTCAACCACCACCTGTTACTCAACCTTGTGAGCGCTTCTGGACCATCTAAAACTCCCTGAAGAACCTCTGACAGGAAATAGAAGCAGTAAGTCTATTTCCTCCATTCCTTCAGCAGTTATTGTCTAGGTGTACTCCTTGCTCCAAGGACTAGACTTTCAGGTACCCAAAATACCCCCTGTTAACTCAGGTCCTGAATATTTTAGAGGGCACAGTAAATACCCCTGTAACTCAGGCCCCTCTGTTAATAAAAAGTTTATAGTTTTTTTATATCTTTTCACCTTTTTTACCCACCTGTCACTGCACAAACTGCAGCTGTTTTTACCTTGCACCCTGTGTAGCTAGAAGAATCCAGTTCTTGGCATCACAGAGGCTGACAGTGGGAGTAATGAATGCAAGGTTAGTGTAAACGGATAAAGCTGAGGAAAATTTCCAGGAATGGTATTCCATAGTGTTGGATGACTGATTCAATTAATTGGCAAAGTTGAGGTTCAAATTTCCACCTTGGTCAGGTGCCAGGTGAATGATAATTGAAATGTCTCAAAGCTAAGGTGCATTCAAAATTCAACAGCTATAGTAATGAATGTTCCATGGTGGGCTGATTGCATGATTTGCAGTGTGACAGTATGAAGATTATTGAGGAAAAGTGGAACATAACAAAGAAGGAACATACCACTGATCTGTGCTATGATTGTAGGTAGCCTGTGTATGTAGAGAGGTGGGAGAGGGATTTAGAAGGGGAATATTAGCAGAAGAATGAGAAATTGAGAGATGAGAAAATGGAGAAGAGAGGTCAGTTTTTTAACAGCAAAAAATAAAGAAATATGAGATGAAAACAACAGAATAGCAGCAAAGATAAGAGAAAAAGCAGTGGTGAATATTGATAAAACTTATGTATGTATAGAAAAGGGAGTGGTTATGTATGGGGATACTCAAACTGGAAGGGATACAAAGTGGTTATGGAAAAAGAGGAGTTAGGACCAGAAGATTTATTTGTTGATTGTTAAAGAAAGTTATTGCTTCACAGGTAGTTCCCTTCAGTATTGTCAGCCTTAGAGCCAGCACAGCTGAACTAAAGTCTGTCTTATCTTCTTCTTTCAGTCACAACTGTCTCATATCTTTTTAGAATAAGGTTTTAATGTTGTTTTGACTTTGGATTCAGATTTTTTGTTAAATTTTGACATTAGTGTGCACTGAACACTCTGTAATTGCTCAACCCCTTTGTGGAGTAATTGAATAAATAATTCTCCGCTACAGCTGGCTGGGCAAGTGAAACAAGGCCAGCCAACCAGATCTACATGTAAGATTACATAAGCAAACCTTGCAATTTTTTGAAGTTGGTGTATCCCCCGTTGCAGGAAGGATACACAACCTCAAGACACTCAGAGCCACAACCTCAGGAACCCAAGGATTCAACCCAGTTGCAGCTCACCACTCTAACCAGAAAAAGGCTTCTTTCACCGATTACCTCAAGTATTGTCAGTCAGTCCCCTTTTTGAACCTTGCTTCTCTGACAGTAGTCCTTCTCTGTCTTCCCCATTTCTGTCAGCAAACTGCACTCTATTCCACCAATAGTGGCGTGTACAGTAAGGAATAAAAATACTTACACTTAAAAAAAATAAATATAACAATTAACAAAATTACTTTGGTGTTTTATTAAAAACACTAAGTATAAAAAATAACAGGTTAGTACCCTGCTGCCAGACTTCTGTTACGGGACATAATATCCTCAGAAGGGCTAACCAGACTTTAACACGGTTCTTCCAATTAAATTAAGGAGTATTAATTTAATTGGGGGGCCTTGAAGAACTCTAACTATAAAAGATAGTTATAAGTAAAAAAAGCCAGTCCTCCTGACTTACAGGAGAAGGTGTACGCCCTGGTAGCTTATAATAAGTTATCTAATTATGTTTAAAGTTAATGGGGGAGGATGTCTTCAATTTGGTGAAGAAACTTCCTCCTTAAATAATAATTATGTTTGGTTTAATCCCTCTGCAATTCATTTGACAGTGGGGATTGGGGTAATTTTGGCAGGTGAATGTGATCAGCTGTTTCTTGGTAAGAAGTGAAACATGATGCCATTTTTAATTAAAATAATGCCATAGTTATTTCACATTAATTAAAATAATTTAATGTTTATTTTACTTAATTGAACTAAATAATTATTAATTACATGTACATATAAATTCCTTTGGGCTTAGTGCTTGAAAAAGAGGGGGTTGATAAACGCACGCCAATGGCGCACGCCAACGCCAACCTGCACACCAATTTTGTTTGGCGTGCGGGGCCTACACACCATTTTTTTTGGCGTCTAGGGTCTACACGCCAAAAAGAAAGGGCGTGTGAGACCCAAACGCCAAAAATGGCGTGCGGGTCTCACACGCCCTTTTTTTTGGCGTGTAGGCCCCGCAAGCCAATTTTTTTTGGCGTGCGGGTCCCACACGCCAATTGTTTGGCGTGCGGGTCCCTCGCTCACATAATTGAATGGGAGGGCCCATTTGATTACGTGAGCGAGCCCCCTCCCAGCTGACGAGGTTATACAACCTCGTCAGCCGGGAGGACTTCCTCCCGGCACGAGGCTGTATAAACTTGTCAGCCGGGAGGACTTCCTCCCGGCTGACGAGGTTATACAACCTCGTCAGCCAGGAGGAAGTCCTCCTGGCCAACGAGGTTGTATAACCTTGTCAGCCGGGACGACTTCCTCCTGGCTGACGAGGTTATACAACCTCGTCGGCCAGGAGGAATTCCTCCCGGCCGGCAAGGCTATACAACCTCGTCGGCCAGGAGGACTTCCTCCTGGCTGACGAGGTTGTATAACCTCGTCAGCCGGGAGGAAGTCCTCCCGGCCAACAAGGCTATACAGCCTTGTCGGCCAGGAGGACTTCCTCCTGGCTGACAAGGTTGTATAACCTTGTCAGCCGGGAGGAAGTCCTCCCGGCCAACGAGGATATACAGCCTCAGAGGCCATACAGCCTACTTCCTCCTGGCCAACGAGGTTGTATAGCCTTGCCGGCCCGGAGGACTTCCTTCTGGACAACGAGGGTGTATAACCTTGTCGGCCAGGAGGAAGTCCTCCCGGCCGACGAGGTTATACAACCTCATCGGCCAGGAGGAGTTCCTCCTGGCTGACGAGGTTATACAACCTGTCAGCCAGGAGGAATTCCTACTGGCCGACGAGGTTGTATAGCCTTGCCGGCCGGGAGGACTTCCTCCTGGCCGACGAGGTTATGCAGCCTTGTGCTGGGAGGAAGTCCTCCCGGCTGACAAGGTTGTATAACCTTGTCAGCCGGGAGGGGGCTCACTCACGTAATCAAATGGGCCCTCACATTTGATTATGTGAGCAAGGGGGGACCCGCACGCCAAACATTGCTCACGTAATCAAATGGGCCCTCCCATTCAATTATGTGAGCGAGGGGGGACCCGCACGCCAAACAATTGGCGTGTGGGACCCGCACGCCAAAAAATTGGTGTGTGGGACCTGCACGCCAATTGTTTGGCGTGCGCCCCCACATGCCAGACAATTGGCGTGTGGGAGCGCACGCCAAACAATTGGCGTGCGGGCCCTACACGCCAATTTTATTTGGCGTGCGGGGCCCACACACCAAAAAAAATGGCGTGTGGGAACCACATGCCATTTTTGGCGTGCGGGTCTCACACGCCCTTTTTTTGGCGTGTAGACCCTACACGCCAAAAAACAAATGGCGTGTAGGCCCCGCACGCCAAACAAAATTGGTGTGCGGGTTGGCTTTGGCGTGCGTCTATCAACGCCCTGAAAAAGCGCTTGCTCTGGAGAGCTACACAGCTGGGAATTAATTCATAAGTTATTATTGCATATTAATATATTCTAGATGAAGATTCATCTTAATTTATGTGTAATTTTATACTATAAATTAATATGCGTTAATCTTGGATCGACCAGGATTTTCAAGAAGAAAACTATGCCAATAAATGGTTCTTTATCCATTTATTGCATGTTTGAAAATTAATTTTCCAAATATTTTCCTTAATTAAATTATAACTTATTTTTGGTAAAAAATAGATATGGTTTAAATAAATGATTTTATTGAATGTGGTCATGAGTGTCACGCTCTGTGATGCCAAGGACTAAGATCCTTCTAGCTACACAGGGTGCAAAGATAAACAAGGGTGGTAATATGGTGATGTTATGAGATATAAAAAATATAAGGATATATTTTTTAAGGAGGGGCCTGCAAGCAGGGGAGGTTTAGTTCCCTCCACAGGATTTCCTGCAAAAGCAGAGGAAATTGGGGACCCGTTACAACTGGGGCCTGCAAGCAGGGGTTGTTTTGATCCCAGTAAAGATGGCTAGAAGGGCCACAACTCCTGAAAGAAAAGGGCTTACTGTTCTGTTCTTTTCTGGAAGGAAGGGGCTCTTCTAGGGTTTACCTGGAAAGGCTGAGGCGGTTGGATTGATGGGCTAAAGACTGGCAGTTTTTGAAGGAAGAAGGCTGAGTGATCAGGTCTATAATAGACAAACTTACAGGGCAGGACACCGGTTACTATGACTGGTGGAATGCTATGTATGTATGTTGTATGTATAAAAGATGATGGGGAATATAGCAAGGGGAAAGAAGAGCCTCTTGAATATCTTCTTTGGAGCCTTGGTGGCGAAACAGGAGAGCTAGAGAGGGCTGTCTTGTGTCATGATTCTTAGTAGTAACTACTAAGGATGAGCCATGACAGATTGGCAATGATGTCAAGGGTTGACATCTGAGTGTTACCACTGTTACTGTCATGTAATATGGTTTAAGTTTGCGCTTCAGAGTGTCCAACTGAAGTGGTAACTATGTAAAACATCTGTCATGATCACCATTGGTAATCTGTCATCCCAATTGGGCCACAAATGTCAAATATGTATTTAGTGATGTTTACATATGTCTCTTTTGAGTTGTAGTATGGTTTTATTATTGCCTGATGATTATTCTGTTCGTCATACAGGCTGTATATTTTACTATTCATCTTTATACTTATGATTATAGTAGTTTAAGATGGATTTACTACTAGAAGGAGTAAAGTCACAGGGGTACTTTGGCTGGGGGACCCTAGGTTATTTTACGCGTAGAATAAGAATGTTAAATAATATTCTGTATTTTATATGTATTTCACATGTGTTTTTATATTTTATTTATTATTTTATTGCTTTGTGAGTATCAATGCAATACTACAGGTCTATATATAACAATGGTAATTTATCTGTTATATCATTAGTGCTAGTCAGGTTGTCTCTGACATAGTAGCAAGCTGACAATGAGTGTGGCTTGAAATCAGTTCCTTATGTTTATAGCAGTGATTACTAAGCTAGTCTGTAACTGTTAGAATATTGTACAATTTGATAAAATGTTAAAGTCTAATTTCCCTTTCTTTAAGACTGTCAATGTAAATGAAAGATAATAATAAAAGTAAAGAATAATTATAATTATTCAAGCTTGCAGTTTCAAGTCCTACATGTTACATACTACATGTAATATCTTGGTGGCTGACAATTTCTTTCCCCTCTTCCCTGTTCCTTCCACCTCCAATAAAAGAATCAGATCACTTCATCAACAGGTTACCCTTTTAGAACCTTGACTACATGTCTAAAAATCAGGGCAGATTGGTTTACTAATTCTGGTGTCCCTCCACTGTTTCCTTAGTGTGTGAGGAGGCTGTTGCTCTCTTAAAATCTCTAGCACAGCTCAGCCAACTTTTCCAGGTTGAGCTCATTGATCATCATAAGAGCACTCAAATTAATAATTCTCAAAAGCATAAAAAGATCATCATCAATTCCCCTTTCCTTCTTCCCTTCTTCTTTTCTCTACTAGTTGTATCTCTTATCCTTGAAATACAACCAGTAGTGCCCTCCAAAGCTTGTGTCCTGTTGTCACTTTAGAGACCCAGGCTCACAAGTATCATTTCTCAAAGATCAATGATTATTGGTTGGTTTTCTGTCAAGTTAGAGAAGTTGAACCAGTTTTTTTCTTGACTGGTTGAGGATCAGATTAAGCCAGTGCATAATTTGAGCCAACTCATGAACACTTGGTGCATTGGAGCAAGGTCACAGCAAATAATCATTGATTTCACCAATATTTTGGGTTTCCCATCAATGAGAAAGCTCAAAAAACTGAAAAATACCATTAATTTTTAACAGTTCAAGTAGCTTTCAACAAGAAGAAATAAAAAGAAAAAAAATCTACAGATTATTTTAAACAACCAAATTCCAAAACCTGAAAGTATCAATTTCTCAGGCTGGCTCTTTTGGATGAAATGTCATGGACATTTAATCTGATCACGTGTAATGTTCACAAGTGTATTGAGTTTATTTCAAACTTATAGAATATTTGCTGCTATACACTGGTTCAAGCACTTGAGTCAAGTTTTTTTTGAGTGTGGAAAAATCTACATCCTCAAGAGCAAACAAGAAGTACAACACACATCAAGACTCAAGTATAGGGAAATCAAATCATCAATCACTTCATAAAGATTCTCACTCATCACCTTGATATTACATTGGTTCATACACTATCAACTCATTGACTACAATTACCAATATAGGGGACAATTTCAGGGTGAGATTTAGAGGGAGCTTACTATTAAACCTTCAAACTATTGTTAATATGACTCATGTTCAAGTTTGTTCTCACATGTCACAATTCCTAGTTTCTGTCTTATATTTAAATCATAAATTTTTGTCTGTCTATTCATATTATTAAAATCCTTATCAGTTAAAAATTCAAGCACTTTTTTTCATTGTATCTCATGATCATACATTGAAAGTTGTTTCTTGTGTTTTCAAGCTATTGCTACTCATGGTTTTTCAAGAGTTTGCATTTTATGTGATCTCCTGCTTACAGGTTCCTAGCAGAATTATGTTTTAAGGAACAAATGAAAATAAGCGTCATTTACTGTGGGAATTGAACCCACAACCTGAGCATTCATGAGTTCTGCTCTAACCACTGAGCTAAGTATGCATTGCCTAACATTGAACACATTTGATATGTATGCATGTGTGATGGTGATGATAATGCATGCCTCCAATTCTGGTATGAAGTGTCACATGGATGTTATTAGCATATTTAATATTTGTCACGCTCTGTGATGCCAAGGACTAAGATCCTTCTAGCTACACAGGGTGCAAAGATAAACAAGGGTGGTAATATGGTGATGTTATGAGATATAAAAAATATAAGGATATATTTTTTAAGGAGGGGCCTGCAAGCAGGGGAGGTTTAGTTCCCTCCACAGGATTTCCTGCAAAAGCAGAGTAAATTGGTGACCTGTTACAACTGGGGCCTGCAAGCAGGGGTTGTTTTGATCCCAGTAAAGATGGCTAGAAGGGCCACAACTCCTGAAAGAAAGGACTTACTGTTATAGTCTTTTCTGGAAGGAAGGGGCACTTCTATGGGTTACTGGACAGGCTGAGGCGGTTGTATTGATGGGCTAAAGACTGGCAGTTGGTGAAGAAAGAGGGCTGAGTGATCAGGTCTATAATAGACAAACTTACAGGGCAGGACACTGGTTACTATGACTGGTGGAATGCTATGTATGTATGTTGTATGTATAAGAGATGATGGGGATTAAAGCAAGGGGAAAGAAGAGCCTCTTAAATATCTTCTTTGAAGCCTTGTTGGCAAAACAGGAGAGCTATAGAGGGCTGTCTTGTGTCATGATTCTTAGTAGTAACTACTAAGGATGAGCCATGACAGATTGGCAATGATGTCAAGGGTTGACATGGGAGTATTACCACAGTTACTGTCATGTAATATGGTTTAAGTGTGCGCTTCAGAGTGTCCAACTGAAGTGGTAACCATGTAGAACATCTGTCATGATCACCATTGGTAATCTGTCATCCCAATTGGGCCACAAATGTCAAATTATGTATGTAGGGATGTTTACATATGTTTTCTTTGAGT
Source organism: Puccinia hordei (assembly GCA_007896445.1). Taxonomy (NCBI): domain Eukaryota; kingdom Fungi; phylum Basidiomycota; class Pucciniomycetes; order Pucciniales; family Pucciniaceae; genus Puccinia; species Puccinia hordei. The sequence continues at coordinate 95,410 of RDRW01000389.1, forward strand.
TGTACTATAGTTTTACTGTTGTCTGATGATTATTATGTTCGTCATACAGGTTGTATATTCTACTATTCATGTTTATACTTGTTATTATAGTAGTTTAAGGTGGATTTACTACTAGAAGGAGTAAAGTTACAGGGGTACTTTGGCTGAGGTACCCTATGTTATTTTACATGTAGAATCAGAATATTAAATAATATTTTATTATCTATATGTTTTTATATGGATTTTTCTTTTTTTATGGCGTAAAGAGTAACAATGTCTCTTTCATAAGTAACAATGTCTCTTTTATTGATGTTTTGTAATAATGTCTCTTTCATTGTTGGTTTGTAATAATGTCTCTTTCATTATTATATTTTTATATATTTTGTTCAGGTTGTCTCTGACATAGTAGCAAGCTGACAATATTTCTATCATGTAATAGCATAATCTAATGACATTTACAGTTTGTATGCCGCAGTAGTTGTTGAAACCTAGTTGATAGTAGTTACCTCATTTCTCGTTCCTCGCTCTGTCTTTCCTCATTCATCATTGTTTCAATCATCAACCAAACTGATCATTCCACGACTACAAACTTCATAGGTTTGTTTACTAGTTCTGTTAAAAATCTCTCATCACTATCTCATCTATTTCTATCTCATCTATTTCTCATTTATACTTCTTCTTATTAAGTTTGTCGTTGTTGCTCTTGTCGCCGCCGCTATAAGCTTGCTTGCTCATGAGCTCCTCAATCCCTTAAGGTTAGTATAAATAAAACATCCATTCATCATTGTTTCAATCATCAACCAAACTGATCAGTCCACTACTACAAACTTCATAGGTTTGTCGTCGTTGCTCTTGTCGCCGCCGCTATAAGCTTGCTTGCTCACGAGCTCCTCAATCCCTTAAGGTTTGTCGTCGTTGCTCTTGTCGCTGCCCCTATAAGCTTGCTTGCTCACGAGCTCCTCAATCCCTTAAGACTATTTTGTCCAATATATGTGTTAGCAATGTGTATCCAGAAGTGCCTACTTTGACACTTCAACATATTTTAGTCTTGATTGATTGTTGGTGAAGAGTTCAAGAAATATGAAATGGACAAAAATTTTCTTTTTTCTTGGCTAGTTTATTAATCTTGACTGCAGGAAGCTATACAAAGAGATCCTGAATTGTGGCAAATTAAATATAACCAATGAGACCTCGTCTGTTGTGGGACAGTATAACTCAAGGGAACTCAATATGAATGTATTTGCATATTTTTGTGGAGGCCGGATACATAATGTTGAAATCTACGAAACAGGCAAGAAGAAAACCTAAAATAAAGTGGGATCTTGGAGGGAAAATTTAGTATGCTGAATTTTATCTCTAGGAGGCTTCAAGGAAAACACAAGAAGATGAAAGGGGTGGAAAATAAAGATTCAAAGTCGGACCAGATGAAAAAAGAGCGTATGGCTTCATCTAATCTGCTACTGGTGGGTGTGGGTTTACATTTGTGACTTAGGTGCTATGTTTTTTCGCCAGTTAACGTATATGTTGTGTGGATCTGAATGCGTCCCTTACTTGATATTTAGAAAACCCATGACTAATAAAGAAAACTGCCATAAAGGCCATGAAACCCCAAATAACTTGTATTCCTGCTGGATTGATATGCTTTAACGCCCATGCATCATCAGGATGAGCAGGATAGCCTGAGGCCCAAACAACGATAAGACAAGCGAGCGCGGAAGCGGTCAAGCCTGTGATGTGCAAGTTCCTCTCCAAGCGCTTCTGAATTCGGCCGTCAGCAGCAGCTCGTTCCAGATCACTGGTGAAATGATGTTGATGTTCCGTGTTATGAGGGCTGATTTGATTGCTTGATCTGAATTGATTGGAGGATTGTGCCAAGCTTTGAGGTCCGCGCTCATTGCTTAACCTGGCTGCAGCGGTAGAGCCCACAGGGATTTCAACGCCCTGCATGAGGAATTCTCCAGGATGCAACGCTCCACCCGCCGAAGTCTGTTGCGAAGCTGCCACGCCAAGTTGTCCTTGAGCAGATTCTCCTGGGGACATCGAGAGCGTCGGAACGATGACAACACATGTCTACGTGCAAATAGAATTCCAGTCAGAACGGTCTTTGATCTTTCACATATGTACTGTATGTCAAAAGTGGACATCACTCCACTCAACTATAAATAAGAGCGATTGTAAGAGAAACATCTTGAGGCCCGATAAAATGTGCTGCTTGAACATGCAACGATAAATTGAAGAATCGGGCAGAAAGGGGAAAATGATCTCAGAGACAAATGAGACTGAAGGAGAGGGGCTCGGGGCTTCATGACCATCCGCTGGCCACGCAGGCTACTTATAATGTGATCGAGTGGAGATGCGCTGATGATGCGACACAAATCATGATGGCCGCAGACAAAAGGTATGCGGAGATGTAAGCTGAATCGTTGGGACACAGTACTGGCTCTGACGGTGTAGCTGCCCATCCCGCAGGCACGGACTAATGTATCAAAAACTCAAGTGGAAGCAAAAAAGTTCATTCGACTGAAAGGGGTTTTTTGTTTTTCAATAAATGTGTTGCACATGAGCGCGGAGAATTCCCCAATCCCTCATGACACTGTTAGGAATGACACACTAATAGTTTCTATGTCTTTATTAGTAATTGTTGAACAGATCACCACTTTGTCTTCAATGAGTCTTAAGCTGTTTATTTGCCTAAGAGTGGGACATTTATAAGAGAAGCATCTTTAGGCCCAAAAATATGTGCTGCTTGAACAAGGAATGGTAAATTGAACAGTTGGGCAAAGGAAAACAATCTTGTCAAGGTTTGGGTTGCAAACGTGTAACCAAGAAAAAAGGGGCCAACATAATAAATCCTAATAAATTGGGCCAGTTTTTTTATTACATGCATATGCATGAGATGCAGATGGAAGGTTCAAGCAAGTGCTTACCTCCATCCACTCTGCAGATCCAGCCTCGTCAGCAAACAACAAAGAGCCCAAAAGAAACGAGCAAAGCAAACAACCTACAAGGTAAGTACTTCTAGATCTTAGATGAGAAGGAGGCAAGTCAGCTAACTTTATGCTATACAACACAACAGAAACAGTAAACGCACTCCACTTGTAGACCAAATATGTTCCATATACAATAAATTGACTACTTCACCAACAGGAGGAAGTAAGTACAATCACTGTAGAAAATATATATAACTCAGTGCTGATGGCTATCACTGTTAATAAACAGACACCAACAGCTCAAACAAAGTAGTCAATTGAATATTATCCCCATAAAAGAAACAGAAGCATTCTCCTTCTATTCTTGATATTGACTCAGTGTCTCCATTCCCTTCAATCTCTTTCTCTTTCTCTAAAAGTCTAGGACCCTGGCCGTCTTTTAGGTAAAGATCAATTACATTTCTTTTCTTCATTTCATTATCATTCACCAACTAAAACGTAAATAGATAAATTACTCAGTCTAACTAGAGAAATCATGTTTACTTGTGTCAAATGTTTTAGATTTACAGTCTTGACTCAAACGGAGCAGCAAACCTCACCCCAACTAGAAGCGGACCAGGAATGTCTACCCAAAAAACCAGGCCAGGACCCAGTGCCTCTGAAGAAATAGCTTAGCACATGTCTTTTCATTTCAGGTCTAAGACAGTAGAAACAAGAAAGCTTACAATTCAAAGAAACCTCTGATTCAATTGATAAGTCCGGTAGTCTCAACTCTGCCAATAATACCAATATAAGAACTTCTGATTCAGTCAAGAAATCCAAGTACTCCAACCAATCTAATAACACCAACTTTAGAAGGAAATTGACTCCCACTGTGTGTCAAGGACCACATGATTCCAATAAATGTTTCTTCAAACCCAAGGATTCTGCGGCAAAGAAAGCCTGGCTTGACAAGCTTTGAGCAAGGAAGTCCACCAATCATGTAAAAAGTCACAATCAGATCGTCCAAGAAAAGTCTATTAGAAATTCTAATTCTATTCCATCAGCTCATAACACCAAAATCAAAAAGCAAACATGGGCTTTCATTACCAATGGATCAGAAGCAAACTCGGTCAATTAAATCAGGGAGGCTATCTGGGACTCAGGCATTCCAAAAATATGTTCCTATCAAATGAATTCTTTGATCAACCAACAATGAAGATACCTGAACCCAATCAAGAATCTGTTTGAACAGCCGGATTGCAAGAACTTCTGATAACAGGAGTAGGAATGGTGGTACTGGATGGACAAAATATTCCTAGATTCAAATTGGTGAATCTCTACTGGTCCCTGGCCTATTTCATAACCTTATTGCTGCCGGACCCCTGCAAAAACAAGGAGCAACTATCAAACTAGACCCATAAAACCCCAAACATTTCAAAGTTGTCATTGAAGACAATGTTTTTCTCCAAGGTTGTTTTGAAAATTTCCTGATGATTGTCAAGATTGAACCGGTCATTCATATCAATCAATACTCAACATCAAGACACAAAATCAGCTCACTGAATCTGAAACTAGACATAATTGGGCATTGATAAACGCACGCCAACAGCGCACGCCAACGCCAACCCGCACGCCAATTTTTGTTGGCGTGCGGGGCCTACACGCCTTTTTTTTTGGCGTGTAGGGTCTACACGCCAAACAAAAAGGGTGTGTGAGACCCGCACGCCATTTTTGGCGTGCGGGTCTCACAGGCCCTGTTTTTTGGCGTGTAGGCCCCGCACGCCAATTTTTTTTTATCGTGCGGGTCCCACACGCCAATTGTTTGGCGTGCGCTCCCACACACCAATTGTCTGGCGTGCGCTCCCACACGCCAATTGTCTGGCGTGGGGGAGCACACGCCAATTGTTTGGCGTGTGGGAGCACACACCAATTGTTTGGCGTGTGGGAGCACACGCCAAACAATTGGCGAGAGGGTCCCCCCTTGCTCACATAACACCGGCCGGGAGGACTTCCTCCTGGCCGACAAGGTTGTATAACCTCATTGGCCAGGAGGAATTCCTCCCAGCCAACAAGGCTATACAACCTCGTTGGCCAGGAGGACTTCCTCCTGGCCAACGAGGTTGTATAACCTTGTTGGCCAGGAGGCAGTCCTCCCAGCCAACAAGGCTATACGACCTCGTTGGCCAGGAGGACTTCCTCCTGGCTGACGAGGTTGTATAACCTCGTTGGCCAGGAGGACTTCCTCCCGGCTGAGGAGGTTATACAACCTCGTCGGCCAGGAGGAAGTCCTCCTGGCTGACGAGGTTATACAACCTCATCAGCCAGGAGGAACTCCTCCAGGCTGACAAGGTTATACAACCTTGTTGGCCAGGAGAAACTCCTCCTGGCTGACAAGTTTATACAACCTCGCCAGCCCAGAGGAACTATTCCTGGCCAACAAGGTTATACAACCTCATTGGCCAGGAGGAACTCCTCCTGGCCGGCAGACGAGAGTTCCCACACACCAGTTTTTTGGTGTGTGGGACCCACACACCAATTATTTTTGGCATGTGGGGCCTACACGCCAAAATAAATTGGCATGTGTGTCAGTGTCAGCCTGGGTGTGGAACTAACCGTGGTTAATGGTTGTAACTGAGTTAGGTTGATGGTGTAAAGTGGTTTGGGTAATGGTTAAGTCCTGTAAAAAAGGTACTTCCTCAATCAGTAAGTCTTGTCTGAGAGGCTTGCTCTAATTGCTCTAATTAGGCGCATCCAAATCAATACAAAGTATTAATAGGCATCCAAGGAGAGACTCAACTTGGGTTCATGGTGACTACCTTATTGAAGGTAGGTTGTGGCCAATTCTTGAGGGAATAACAGGATTAAACTATAGATTATCCAGAATTGGGGGATTGTTGGAGAATGGGGAACTAAGCAAGGTAAATAACTCTAAGGTATGTACTGTGCTGTGGTGTTCTAAATATTCTCTGAGGGATAAACAACTGTTTACAGTCTGTTTATATATTGTAAGAGCTCCTCAAGGGGGAACTGTGAGCGCTTCCATGACCTGGGAGGTACTGTGGAACTTCAGGGGCAAGACAGATCCTTTTGGGAGGATCTGTTAATGTTTATGATGTGATTTCTACTAAGGCTGTGTTATGGGACACATCTTTGATCAGTAGTCCTTAGTGGGATTGGATCACATCATGACATTTGTATTAATTGATCTGTTATTAATATTAATAAAGTTATTAACTTATAATGATGTCATTTATTATTGGTACATCTTATAAGTATTAATTATTATAATATTAATAAGCTCTTTTATTAATAAGATATTAAAGTACATATCTTATGCGTGAAATATTCCAATGTTAAGGAATGTGGGCGGAATCAGAGGGGAAAGAGTGACATCTGTTACTCTGGATATTTCACGTGAAAGGAGGGCAAGGGGCCTACAAGTTATGTATCTTGTATAACAGGAGTACATAGCTTAACCAGAATTATTCATATGTTATTAATGAATATATCATTAAATTATTTATATAAATTATTGTAATTAAGGTACTTTAATAATAATAGTAATGTAATACTAATGAATTTATAATAATAATAATATTATTAATAAGTAGTAGTAAGAATAAATGAGAGTAGTAATTATTATTAGAGATAATAATAATTAATGATATTTTGCAGTTACGTGGTACATGTCAGGTACTGTGATATGTACTCAGTGGCTGACACTTCCTCCCTCTAAAAAAGGGTTGACTAAAAAAATTTCAATGGTTTCTTTTGTCAACTCTGGATTGTCTCAGAATTCTTTCTGAATCAGGGATCTGATCAGCTGTAAGCCATTCATCCTCTTTGGATCCACTATATCTGACTAAGTACTGTTTAACATCTTCATTATTCTTTCTAATTTTTCTATGTTGTATAGCTTTCTTAACTTTAATGAGTTGGTCTTTCTCTACTGGAGGTATCACAACTCTAATGTTATCTTTCCTTAGAGGAAATTTATTATCATTATTAGGAATAAATGGCTTGATTAGAATAACTGGGAATGTGGGGTGTTTCCTTTCTAATTCTCCAGTTAATATAACTTCTACTGCATTTGCACCATGTAAAGCTTTAATTGTATAAGGTCCAACATAGGAGTCCCTGAGTTTCTTGGGTCCTGATAAATTAGTAAAATTAAATTTAGAAATAAGAACTTGATCTCCAACTTTAAATTGGTGAACTTTATGGGTTGTATCCCATCTGTTCTTATTATATTCAAAAGATTTCTTTATACATTCTGCTGCGTAATTAGCAGTTTTAGTCATCATTTGATGGAAATTTGTAGCATTGGGGTGAATTGTCACTGATTTAGAGAGAACTAATTCTTTGGGGAACCAAGGTATCCATCCTCTTTCTAATTCAAAAGGAGTAATGTCAGTACTACTGTGTTTACTGGAATTATAAGCAAATTCTAATGCTGGTAATAGTGAACACCAGTCATGTGAGTAATTATCTTTGTCTTTAAATTCTAGACCATAAGCACAATATCTTCTAATCATATCTTCCAAGGTTTGAATCATTCTTTCAGCCAATCCATCTGTTTGAGGATGATAAGCTGTAGAGAACTTCAATTGAGTGCCACATAAATCATATAAACCTTTCCAGAATTCAGATGTAAATTTTGGATCTCTGTCTGTAATAATATATCTAGGACAGCCTACATCAGCTATAATCTTTTGCCAAAATAGTAGTGCTACGTCAAATGCATTATTTTCCTTATGACATGGCAAGAATTTGGCTCTTTTACAGAATCTGTCAACTACTACTAGTACAGAGTTGTAGTTATTCATCCCCGCTGGAGGTAATCCTGTAACAAAATCCATATTAATTACAGAACATCTTTCTGTTGGTTCTTCAATTTCCTGTGGTAAACCATATCTTTTTCCAGTAGCTTTATTTGCTTTTTGGCATCCTTCACAAGATTCACAATATTCCTTGGTTGCACTTCTATAATGGGGCCACCAAGCTATATGTTTAACTCTTTCTATATTTCTGTCAAAAGAAAAATGTCCTGCTGTGATATTATCATGGCATTCCTTAAGAAAAAGATTAATATGTTCCTTTTTAGCCAGAACTACTACACTAGTATGTTTGGTTCTATGATATATTAATCCATCCAGAAGTGAAAATCTGTTTTCATTAAAGGCAGTAGACCAAGGTTCTTCTAAAGAATTAATCAAGTCCAGGGTTTTATGTTTACTTTGTAGAATTTCTTTAAGAGTGGAGCAATTCTTGTCTAAGTTATAACTTTCACGTATTTCATCCCAAAATTCTTCCTTCATTTCAGTAACATGAAGTCCAAGAATGTCATATGTTTCAGAAGGGTCATCATAAGCAGGATTATTTTCATCATTAATTAATGGAAAAAGACACATAATTTTTGCAGCTATCTCTCCATCCCAAGCAGTATTTTCTGGTAGATTGTCTAAAGACCATCTACTGAGACCATCAGCATTTTTATGTATATTTCCAGCTCTATGGACAATAGTCATACTTCCTCTCCATTCTTGGATTGCAATCTGCCATCTTAACATATGGAGTTTTCATACTGAGTAAACTTTTGAGTGCACTACAATCAGTAATAACTTCAAAATCACAACCATCCAAGTAGTAATATAATTTGTCCAAGGCCCATACTAGACATAAGCATTCTAGTTGGCTAGCACCATATTTCTTTTCACTTTCCTTAAGTGTGCGTGAAATATAACATATTACTCCTTCTTTGGGAATGTCCTGTAAATCTTGTACTTGATGTAAAGCAGCTCCAAGTCCTTCCATGCTTGCATCTACATATAATTTGTAAGGCTTGTGAGGGTCAGGCATTAATAATATAGGGGCAGAGGTTAACATTTCTGTGATTTTATTAAATGGATCTACTCTGGGGGAAGTCATCTCATATGCAGTGTTTGGACTAGTAATTTGGTACAGGGGTCCAGTAATTTTAGCAAAGTCTTTAATGTGTTGCCTCTAATAACTAGAAAAACCTAAAAATGATTGTAATTCCTTGACATTAGTTGGCATGGGCTTAAGCAATACTGCAGCCACTTTATTCATGTCAATAGCAATACTAAGTCCAGAAACTATATGTCCAAGTGCTTTTAATTCCTTAAAACCAAATTGACATTTTCTCATGGATATTTTCATATTCATCTTTGTAACTCTGTCTAAAACTATTGAAAGTTTTTCCAAATGTTCTTTCCGGTCTTGACTAAAAATAATGATGTCATCAATGTAGATAATAAGCCAGCCTTCACGTAATTCCTTGTGGAATTCTATGTCCATCATTCTTTGGAAGTGAGAGGGGGCATTCTTAATTCCAAAAGGCATTCTTTGGTACTCATAAATTCCCATATGTAATATTATTCTCATCAAATATCTACTGTCTTCATGAATTACATTCTGATGGAAACCTTTGAGCACATCCATACAAGTTATAAATTTTGCATCTTTTAACTGAGTCAGTGCTTCACTGATTTTGGGCATGGGGTATCTATCAGGTATGGTATAATTATTAAGACCTCTAAAGTCTCCAACCATTCTTGATTTTCCATTATGCCAAGCAATAATAACTGGGGTAGTAACTTCTACATTTTCATTTGCTCCCACTTTGCGTAAAACATTCATTCTTACTAATTCTGTGACATGTTGCTGTAAGGCTTCTCTACTTCTAGGGGAAGAAGGATAAGCAGCTTTTCTCAAGGCAGGAGGATAAGGTCTAGTAGTATTAAGATTAATTCTTACTTCATGTCCTCTAATTCTTCCAAAGGGTTCGTCAGCAGTGGCAAATGCAAGTTTCTTTTTATGTAGTAAATTCTTCAGTTCTTTTAATTGCTCATCATCTAAAGTTTCAGCAATCTTTGCTTCCAATATTGTATTATCAAAGTTAGAATTATTAATAGAATTACATTCAAGTTGTTCCAGGTTCATTTTGTCACTTATGCCAAGTTCAAACTTGTTCATAAGGTCACCTCTGAAGGTAAAATATCTTCCATTAGAATTTATTACGTCTATTCCATAGTTAATGATATAATCATTTCCTAAAATGATGTATTTCATTTTAAAATCTTCCATAACTATTAATTCAGTGCTAATCTGAATACTTTGCCTGTTATGAGGGAATATAATATCTAATTTTATAATACCTAGTGGTTTTAATTTGCTGTTACAACTGTAGAACTTCTCAGAATTAATGGGGATTAATTCTTTCTTCCATTGAGGTAATATCTCATCTAATAAATTTGGACCAATAATAGAGCAGAAGGCTCCTCCATCAATTAAACATTTAATTTTAAACTTGTTACATATTATATTAGTGATATTAGTACCACCAGTCTTATGTATTTTTCCAGAATGCATCTCATTGGACAAGTGTAATTTCTTAATGTTCATAGGTTTGGATTTATCTTCCATTTTAGAAATATTAGATATGATTAATTCTTCTTTTGAAACAATAGCATGAGTACTATGAATAGCAGAATCAGAATAAAGGGAGTCAGAATCAGAATCATCTGGTAAAGATTCTATACTAGATTGGGAATCATCATTAATTGGGACCAAGTTATCATCAATATTTTCAATGCAGTGTACTTTCTTACTAGATTTCTTATTGGGACATTTATTGGATCTATGTCCTTTCTTTCCACATTCATAACACGTAATTTCTTTCTCAGAAGTGTCTTTGGTTTCCTTCTGGTCTGATTTCCTGGAATCTTTATAATTATCTCTTTTGACAGATTTATACTTTTCTTTCTTGTCTTTTCTTTTAACATTGACAAGACTTTCCAGTTGATTAATGAATTCAGTTAAATCACTGTCACTTTGAAGAACTCTACGCATCATGTACTCAGTATTTTGATCTAATTGTCCAAGTAATTTATCATTAATAGAGGCATTGTCTACATCTCTTTCAATGGCTTTAATTCTGTTCACTTGTTGTGTAACCCAATCAGATGGTTCTACATCACTCAGTATGTCAAATCTGCTTCTTCTGAAGTTGGTTTTCACTTTTCTCTTCCATTCAGGAGTGCTAAATTTATTAATGATTTCCTTTTTCCAGAATAACCAATTTTTATTTCCAGGTCCTTCTTTTTTCCTAGAATTATACCATGAATTTGCAACTCCAGTAAGAATTGAATTCAATTTTGAGCATATAATTTGATCAGGGGCATTAGTGTCTTCTTTCAAGTTGTCAATCCAATCAATAAATTTGAAGTGGTCATATTCTCCCACTCCAGAAAAGGTTAGCCACTCATTAGTCTTTGGCAGACCTGCTAACACTAATTTGTGGATGGCCTTGTCTTCATCCAAAGTATTAATGGTGGATGTGGCCACTCTATTTTGTTGATTATTAAGAGTTGGTGTAGCAGTTTGATCCCTGCTTGGTTCAATCTGGGTACTCTGTAAAGGTGAAGGGGTCACATTGGCCAATTGAGTTGTAATGACTGGAGGAATAGATTGACTGTCATCTCCAATGTCATTAATAGTATCATGTCTGCTTCTTGGTTGGGCATCTCTAGTCAGGAGTTCTTCCAACTTGTGCATGATATCTGAGTTGTTTTTGGTCATTTCTGATGTAACACATGTGAACTGTTTCTCAATTCTGTTCACTACATCTTCAAAGGTTTTAAATTGAGAATCTACTTTATTAGTAGTATCTGACTGTAAATTCTTAATTTTTAATTCCAATTGTTCCACTTTCTTAACAAGATCTTGGTTGGAATTACCTTGCTCTTCAACCCAGTCATCAATTCTGGTCATAGAATTAGACAATTGTTTACTAAATGTCTTACAATGGTCAGCCAATTCTACATTAAACATATCAATTTTGGTATCCATTTCAGTCAACCTCTGTTGAATAAGATATAATGTACTATCTTCTGAGTTTACCTGCTCATCTGTGGCTCTCATAATTTTACGGCATAATTCTTGTAAATCATTGGATAGAGCTTTGTTACTATTGTTCATAGCATTTACTACATGTTGAAATGTGGTAATATGTTGATGTTGTTCAGGGGTACAAGTAGAATTGTTTGAGTCATTAATTACTACACATGGGGAACTCTGTGTTCTAATTTTTTTGACTAGATGATGGGGAAGTGTTACAATTTATGGGGATTCTTCCATCTGGCGCTCTTGACGGGCTATTTTGCCTTGCTCCACATGTTGATAAGTCCCTTGGAGGGATCTCCCTAGGCGTACCATCTCTGAATAAATCTGGTTGCGCCACTGAGTATTCTTCCCTGTGTTCCTGGGATGTCTGGAATTGACATTTCTGCCCTTGGGACCACGGGGATTTTGGGTTCTGATTGGAGTGTTGGAAGGATTGGGGGGAGAGAAAAGGATTCCTGGAGACAAATGCAGTGGGTTCCAATCTTTGGTGCGGTAGAGGGCTGCTGGCAGACCTTTGAGGCTGACCATCTGACGGAAATCCTCCTGGCAGTAACTTAGATGGGCTTTCACAGCATTGAAGCTGCTTCTGTTTCTCACATCTTTCAACCAGTACTTGTTTTCCTTCATTCTGTAATAGAATCTCTCAAATTTTTCCTCTGCTGTGACTAGAATCAGAAGAAGTTCCCTTATCATTAGTCTTTTTACTCCTATAAATAATTTTATTTAAAGATTCTTGTCTGCCAGGGGGCAAAACTGACGCTGATGGAAATCCAAGTCCTGGCTCTGGCTCCCTGGTGCGGCCATTTTAACCTCTATTTCTAAGGGAAGGAGGAGTCATGGTAAAAATGCGTAAAAAATTTGTTAGTGGGAGATTTTTAATAAGGATATAATTTGTTAAGGATTTAATTCACCAGATGATTTGTCTGATGGGGTAACAGAGGCTTCTCTGTTAGTGGTAATCTCAGAGGTTTCTCTAGTGTCACGGGCTGTAGTGGTCTTGTCAGACACTTTCAAGATATCCAATTCAGGGGTGAGTTTGTCTACGTTGGTGGACACTAAAAACAAAATAAAATTAGTAAAAATGTGTTATATTTTTACTTATTTAAAGATGTTTGCTTACTCTTCAGAATTTTTCTTTGAAGAGGGCTTAAAAGGGTTATTGTTTTATAGAAAAAGGAGGTATAAAGTAGTGTGAAGTTGTTACTTTATTGAGAGTAATAGTAGTTGTACTATGATTTTTATGCGGTAAAATCAAGTTGCTTGTTGTGAGTATGACAAGACTTGAAAAGAGGCTGCTTTTATGTCTAAAATTCCAGGTGGAAATGACAAAAAATGAGCTGAATTTTTAGTAAGATGTGCCTGAGAGGGGATTAGTCTTCCTTTCAGGTTGAGAGAGTGGATGTAAACTGATCAAATTGATCTGTTTGACAGTTAAATTTGTTATTTTTATTTGTTTTTATGTGTTCAAATCACGGAGAGACTCAACGTGATTTGTGAGATGTATTTGAAGGGGGGTTATTCTTCCTTTCAGGGGGAGAAAGTAGATGTAAACTGACCAAATGATCTGTTTTACAGTTGATTAAATTAGTTTACACTAATTTAATTTTTATTTTTGATAAATCACGGAGAGACTCAACGTGATTTGTGAGATATTCCTGAAAGGGGATTAGTCTTCCTTTCAGGGTGAGAGATAATGTGTAAACTTGATCAAAAATGATCTAATCTACTGTTAATTTTGTTAATGTATACTCTTTTATTATGTACAAATCACGGAGTTACTCTTAAACGTGATTTGTAAGGTGAAAAAGTCTCGACGGGGCTAATACACACTGTTCTCGATGTGAAATAATGGAATAGATCAGACAGTTGTATTCTGCTGATTTTTCCCGTTATTTTGATGTACTCAACACCTTGATAGCTCAAGTATTGAGTGAGAAAGTCTAACGTCAACGATTCTTATGATCGGATATAAGGGTCTTATCTGTGTATTACACTGTAGAATTTATGCTGGAACTTCCAGAAGTGCGTCGGCGCACGTATGTATACTGTAGATCCTGGAATATCCGGGGAATACAGTATGTATCACGTGATAATCTTAGAAGATTGATCTTCCGATCACGTATGTATAGTATGTATAGTGTAGTATACACCCAGTATGTACTACGATGTGTATTACCACTTGTATGTGGTTACTGTGTGTATTACCACTATGTAATTCGTGATCGAGGAGGATTTGTAGGGATCTGGAGACTACTGCCTTGGGAATGGAGGCTCTAGAGATTAAGGGAACGGGATTTTAGTAGTGTAAATCTACTACTGCGGTTCGAATGGTCTACTCAGAATTTCTCTATGAGTAGTGGATCTACTAGAACGTAGAATTTTGAAGGGATTTTATTATAAAAAAGGCGCTTTTTCTTGTTTATGTTCAATATCTTCAGCCAGATATTGGATTTTAATTTTTTATATGTTTTTTATTTTATATTTTCGAGTTTTTCTCAATTTTTGTAGGGTTTTTATTTTTTCTTAGACTCAAATGTGGGAAACAGATTTTGTTTTTATTGCAATTTTAGAATTTTATAGATAAGAAATATAGAAAAACAAGCGGTATTTTTTATGATTTTATATTTTTCCTGTAGTTAAAAGCAGTCAATCTTGGATCTTTGTTCCTTCTACTGTTTCTAAGGAGATATCTAGGGACTTCTGGAGGGTCACAATCCAAAAAAGGGGGAACAGACACATAAGTATTGTTAGAAGAAATTATATCACAATATATATCATTAAAGGGTGGATTTCCTTCTTCTAAAGCTGATCTAATTTCTTTTCTGACAATTTTAGTGTTCTCTTCTTTGATTAATACGTCAGATTCTTCAGTATTAAGTAAAGTGCCGACAGGAGAATAAGTATTAGTGAGTCTAAGTTGTTTAATTTTAGTCCAGGTGCAGTTGTAAAACTGATCTTCTCCCTCTATGACTTCAGTTTTTATCACTAGTTGTGACGTGATGATATTTTCTGGGTTGTCCAATTGATAATATCTTTGTTGAAAAAGGTTGGAATTCTTCTTAAAGTCACAGATAATTTCTGTCATCTATCAAAGGGCCATTTTCACGAAAATTGTAAAGGTAAGGAGGTGTTAGTGATGATTTTTAAGGGTTAAAGGGTGAAAAATCACGGATAAATAAAGGCCAGACCCCCAATTGTCAGCCTGGGTGTGGAACTAACCGTGGTTAATGGTTGTAACTGAGTTAGGTTGATGGTGTAAAGTGGTTTGGGTAATGGTTAAGTCCTGTAAAAAAGGTACTTCCTCAATCAGTAAGTCTTGTCTGAGAGGCTTGCTCTAATTGCTCTAATTAGGCGCATCCAAATCAATACAAAGTATTAATAGGCATCCAAGGAGAGACTCAACTTGGGTTCATGGTGACTACCTTATTGAAGGTAGGTTGTGGCCAATTCTTGAGGTAATAACAGTATTAAACTATAGATTATCCAGAATTGGGGGATTGTTGGAGAATGGGGAACTAAGCAAGGTAAATAACTCTAAGGTATGTACTGTGCTGTGGTGTTCTAAATATTCTCTGAGGGATAAACAACTGTTTACAGTCTGTTTATATATTGCAAGAGCTCCTCAAGGGGGAACTGTGAGCGCTTCCATGACCTGGGAGGTACTGTGGAACTTCAGGGGCAAGACAGATCCTTTTGGGAGGATCTGTTAATGTTTATGATGTGATTTCTACTAAGGCTGTGTTATGGGACACATCTTTGATCAGTAGTCCTTAGTGGGATTGGATCACATCATGACATTTGTATTAATTGATCTGTTATTAATATTAATAAAGTTATTAACTTATAATGATGTCATTTATTATTGGTACATCTTATAAGTATTAATTATTATAATATTAATAAGTTCTTTTATTAATAAGATATTAAAGTACATATCTTATGCGTGAAATATTCCAATGTTAAGGAATGTGGGCGTAATCAGAGGGGAAAGAGTGACATCTGTTACTCTGGATATTTCACGTGAAAGGAGGGCAAGGGGCCTACAAGTTATGTATCTTGTATAACAGGAGTACATAGCTTAACCAGAATTATTCATATGTTATTAATGAATATATTATTAAAGTATTTATATTAATTATTGTAATTAAGGTACTTTAATAATAATATTAATGTAATACTAATGAATTTATAATAATAATATTATTATTAGGGGGTATCAAATACGACCAAATCCACAATTAAAACCAGTGAATTAGGATTTTCCACAAAATTTCACTTTTGAGAATTCTGAACCATTTTATATAGATATCAATGGTTTTTAAAAATGGTGGATTTTCAAAACCAGTTGATTAGATAATGGTGGATTTGGTCATATTTGACACCCTATTAATAAGTAGTAGTAAGAATAAATGAGAGTAGTAATTATTATTAGAGATAATAATGATTAATGATATTTTGCAGTTACGTGGTACATGTCAGGTACTGTGATATGTACTCAGTGGCTGACAGTCAGCCTCTGTGATGCCAAGGAGTAATCCTTCTAGCTACACAAGGTGCAAAATAGAATATAAAGAGCAAAGAAAGCTCTGGGAGGATTTATAAAAGGGTAATACCAATATGGATATGAGGTATGAGGGGTTTTTAATAAGACAGAGATGATTAATTATATTCAATAAATTTAATATAATTATAAAATATGAGGGGCCTGATAAATCAGGGGTGGTTTAATCCCTCAAAGGTATCTTGCAAGCAGAGGATTTAAGTACCTGAACACACTGGGGCCTGTAAACAGGGGTGGTTTAAATCCCAGATAAAAGATGGGGGGAGAATCTCAAGAGAAAGGTTTATCTACTTACTAGTAATAAATTACGTTTACAGACTTGAGGTTCTTCCAGGGGGAAATTGAGCAGTTGGAAGCGCTTGGAAAGGGTGTTGGAAGGGCTGGATGGACACTGGGCAATTTCGAGGGAGTAAGAAGGGGCTAAAGAACAGATACTAGGACCTTACCAGCCAGAATAACAATTTCTAAAGCTATGTAAGTGGGTAAAGGTTGTAGTATATATATTAAAGCATGAGGAGGCAAAATACAGGGGGGAAAAGGGCTCCTTAAATGCCTTTCTGGAGCCCTGATGGCGAAACACAGGATGTATTTTTGACTATGGGAAAAATAAAAGGAAGGGTTTAAGATTTAATATAAATGCATGTAGTTTTTTAATCAAATTTCCATATGTACAGGCTGTCTACTATTGGTACAGCCTGTCTAAGCTCTGTTTCTGGCATCTTGAGGCGCTTCTCAACCTCTGCAAAGGTTTGTTAGATGTGTTGATCAAAGGTTTTAATTACATGTCAAAATGTATTGATTAAATGTCACATATACTTGTTGATCACATTTGTCAGAGTTTAATTGTTTTGTATTGTGTACAATGTGAAATACATGTATTTTTTTGTTCTGTAGGCGCTTCAAGAGCTTCTTGTTTTATTCCTATCATGCAGGCTCTTTGGGAATGCATGACTGCAGGAATCTGTCACCAGATGATTTCCCACTAAGGATGTAATACATTTCTTTTAAACAGTTGTTTAATTATTATTTTTGGGTTGTTCTCATGTTATTTCCTTCCTCTTGTTCGTGGTCTTTTTTCCTCTGAATCATCCTTAGTTTACTTAGTGTTTAATTAAATAAAATAAATAAATAAACAGATAATATAGTATATTACTAGTATTATATACTTATATTATTAATGTCATATGTATTTAATTTATTATGTTCTTATTTAAATACATTGTTATTTTGTGGTTTTTTATATTTATTTAAGTTTTTGTATTCTGTCTTTTAATGCATAATAATTATTTCAGTGCTTTAGTGGTAATATTCTTTCAAGTTGTTTTACTGCTAGAAGTTTTAAGTTATCTGGGGTACTTTTGCTGAAGTAACCTAGGTTATTTTACACGCTCTTCAAGATTATGAAATAATATTTCCATTTTTTTTTTATTATTTATTAACATATTCATTGTTTTATACTTAATATTGTATTTGTTTATTTATTATTAATTTACTATGTAACAATGTATTTATTATTTACATATTAAGTTTTTATGTTGCTTTATCTTATTATTATTCATTTATTACCTTTTTTTAAATGATTAATACTATATTTTTTATTTTATGTTTATTTCTGTTCTAGTCAGGTTGTCTCTGAGCTACTAGCAATCTGACAATGTGGGACCCGCACACCAAAAATTGGTGTGCACTCCCAAACACCCTTTTTTTTGGTGTGTAGGCCCCGCACGCCAAAAAAGCAAGGTGTGTGGGACCATTTTTTTTGGTGTGCGGGTTGGCATTGGTGTGCGCCAATCAACACCCAAAATCTCAGGAGGATAGTTGGCTTTTATGGTATAAGCAACGTGGTGTAAGGTACACAAGTAGACAGTACCCTGTGGCCAAGATAATAGCTAGAAAGCTGACGTAGTCACACAGCATAGGGAGTATGTTGTAAAAACACCAGATGTAAGTACAATTGAAAACAAACTTTGAGGCCACACAGGCTATTTCACGCTCTGTGATGCCAAGGACTTGTATCCTTCTAGCTACACAAGGTGCAAGGCAAAAAACAATATAGAATAAGAGTTTTTGGGTGATTTTTAATATCTTTTTTATTAATATAAAAGATATTAAAGGTTTTTAGGAGGGGCCTGCAAGCAGGGGTGGTTTAGCTCCCTCTAAAGGTTACTTAAGACCTTAATAAACTGGGGCCTGCAAGCCGGCCAAGTGATTCTCAAACTTTTTTACATTATCAAATAGCATAGTAACTGGCCCAGAGTCAATCCCAAGTCCATCACATCCTTTTGAGCCAGTCCAGAAGATCTGAAAAGTTTGTGGGAGCTGAGGCCGTTAGCAGTGAGGATTTCAAATACATGGTCTCGGTAGGGGTGGTTTAGATCCCAGTGGTAATAGTGGCTGAAAAGGGCCACAACTCCTGAAAGAAAAAGACTTACTGTAGGCTTTAAGGGGAGGAGTGGGAACTTTTCAGAGGACAACTGGACAGCTTGAAGCGGTTGGAAAGGTGTGTTGAACAGCTGGGCAGAGTTGGAGTTGAGAGAAAGAGGCTTTGAGTCTTGAGGACTGATTTACTGGGCAGGACACAAGTATGCTGGACTGGTGGAATACAGGTTGTAAATATGATAAAGCTGGGGAATCAAAATACAGGGGGAAGAAAGTACCTCTTAAATGCCTTTCTGCAGCCCTGATGTCAAAACATCAAGTGTATTTTTGGCTATGGGAACACTACAAGGAAGGAGTTATCCTTAGTATAAATAAATGATGTATGTTATCAAAGTAGTCCATGTACAGGATGTCAATGATCAATACAGCCTGTCAATAATCTAATGAAATCATCTGAGGGCGCTTCAAGAGCTTTTGGTTTGATGTATAACATGTATTGATCATTTGATCAACAAATAATTAAAAAAAATAATCAAATTACAGTACAGAAGCTTATTTGTATTTAATTTGGTTTTTCATATGTAAAGTTCTATACCATGAGATTTCTTGTCATCCTTGCATGATGGGCGCTTTTACAGCTCTCCATTCAATTATTTTACAAGCAAAAATCTTGGGAAAAGTGTCAGCATTTGTTATTTTCTCGTGAGTAAAGGAGCTTGTCATTTATTTTAATTGTACAAGTTCCTTTAGGTGTGTTTGAAGTATTCTAATTTTTTCCTTCTCCCCTTGTTTGTGTCTATCATTTATTTTGATATTATTTAACTCATACAGTATGTATTTGTGTAAGTTAATTATAATACAAAGACTATAAAACAGCATGATATTTTTGTCAAATGTTATTTGATATTTTATTTATGTGTTTAAAGGATAAGTACATGGTTTATAAGTAATTATCCCGTATTTTAAGGACTTCTACTTACTAGAATACTCTCATATTACATATTTTTATACGTAGTAAGTATGTTTAGCTCTTAGTAGGAGTATTCTTTAAGTTAATTTTATTAATAGAAGGAGTAAGTTTTCTAGGATACTTTGGCTGAGGTACCCTAGGTTATTTTACTTTCTCGTTCAGAATATGAAATAATCTTTTCATTTATCTCAAAGTTTGATGAGTTATTACTTATTTTATTATTAATTTGTTTATTATATTTGTTTATTATATTTGTTTATTATATTTGTTTATTATATTTGGTTATTATATTTTTTTATTATATTTGTTTATTATATTTGTTTATTATATGTTTTTATTACATTATTACTGTGTAATAATGTTTATATTGTAAATTTTTTTCTTTTTCTTATGTTTATTATAATTTATGTTACATTATTACTTGTGTAATAATGTCTCTTTCATATGTATTTTTATTAATTAATTTATTAACATTGTTATTGTTTTATTCAGGTTGTCTCTGAACTAGTAGCAAGCTGAAAGGCTAGATTGATAACTCTGAAGGGCCACACAGGCTAAAAAATAATTTTTCTTCTGATTGAAGGTAATGAAAAGAGAAAGATACACTCTAAAAACAAGAAGGCTGATAACCTAATAGAGCAGAAGATAGTTTATGCTTGTGAGCCTGAGTCTCTAAAGTGACAACAGGACACAAAGTTTGGGGGGCACTACTGGTTGTATTTCAAGGATAAGAGATACAACTAGTAGAGGAAAAGAGGAAAAGAAAAGGGGAAAGGGAATTGATTGATCTTTTATTGTTTGTTTATTTTTTTAGAGTGCTCTTATGATGATCAATGAGCTCAACCTGGAAAAGTTGGCTAAGCTGTGCCAAAGTCTTTAGAAGTGCAACAGCCTCCTCACAGACTAAGGAAACAGTGGAGGGACAACAGAATTA
This sequence comes from Puccinia hordei, assembly GCA_007896445.1. Lineage (NCBI taxonomy): Eukaryota > Fungi > Basidiomycota > Pucciniomycetes > Pucciniales > Pucciniaceae > Puccinia > Puccinia hordei. Next base: position 116,070 of record RDRW01000389.1, read on the forward strand.
GTAAACTAATCTGCCCTGATTTTTAGAGTTGTAGTCAAGGTTCTAAAAGGGTAACCTGATCTGATTCTCTTGATTGAAGGTGGAAGGAAAAGGTATTAGAATAAAAGAGATGGAAAGGGGGTTTAATTGGTGGACTACAGGGCTTAGATAATTAGTGTACTTAATCTATTCTCATGTTATCTTTTCCTTTTCTTCTTTTCTTTTTCTCCATCTCTTTCTATTTGTTCTCTGTCACGCTAGGTAAAGCTCCACCACCCGTATCCTCCTACTTCCTTGGCTCAAGTTCTGATCCTTGTCTCTCAGGTTTGTAACACACTTGTTCCTTTTTATCTTTTATCAAGTAATTCATCTCTTTCTATTTGTTCTCTGTCACTCTAGGTAAAGCTCCACCACCTGTCTCCTCCTACTTCCTTGGCTCAAGCTCAGATCCTTGTCTCTCAGGTAAAGCTCCACCACCCGTATCCTCCTACTTCCTGGGCTCAAGTTCTGATCCTTGTCTCTCAGCTTCCCCTGCTTTCACTAACAAAAGGGAAGAGGGGAAGGATAAGGGGAAGACAGAGAAGGACTACTGTCAGAGAAACAAGGTTCAAAAAGGGGACTGACTGACAATACCTGAAGTACAGGGTGAAAGAGGCCTTTTTTTGGTTAGAGTGGTGAGCTGTAACTTGCTGAATCCTTGGATGTCTGAGTTGGTGGTTCTGGGTGTCTTGAGGTTGTGTATCCTGCCTGCAACAGGGGATACACCAACTTTGAAAATTTTCAAGGTTTGCTTATGTAATCTAACATGTAGATGTGGTTGGCTGGCCCTGTTTCACTTGCCCAGCCAGCTGTGGCGTAAACTTATTTATTTGATTACTCCATGAAGGAGTTGAGAAATTACAATTTGTTCAGTGAACACTAAGTGTAAAATTTAATGAAGAATCAGGATCTAAAGTCAAAACAACCCTTAACCCTGAGGTTAAAAAGATATGAGACATTTGTGACTTAAAGAAGAAGAGAAGACAGACTTTAGGTCAGCTGTGCTGGCTCTAAGGCTGACAATGCTTGTATTTCATAATCATGTAGATAGGTTATTTACATGATATATATAGTAAACATAGAGTGTCATATTATGACTCAGATATATATACATACTATTCTATGTATATATATACATACTGTCTATTAGCATATATTATACACCGGTTCTTATATCACTTGGCTCACTTCTCTTAAAGCATCCTCCCTGGGTGTTGGTGAATTCCTCTTTTCCACACTCTCTTTGTGTTGAGGGGAACACAGGGAGAAACCTGAGGTTCACAGACTGAAGGTCTAGTGACACTGGGGAGTGAGAAAGATATGGTCTGGATTCACTGGAGGGAGAAATGCCAGAAGCAATCTAGTATAGACTATATACAAGATTGATTGTGTTTCAGTTGAAGCATACTATGTAGATAATATAGGCATATTAGCTCAACACTTTGTTTTTGTTTCAGCAACAACCCAGGTAAGTCAATTATGAATATAGAACATAACTCACCTTACTTTTTGATTATATTGTTTCTTATTTACATACTGACAACAAGAAACTGTACTCTCTTTGTTTTTGTTTCACCTGTTGTTACATAATCATTACATAAATGATTATACTTAACTACAGAATATGTCATGACTGACATTCTTGACAAGCTTGTGCTTTCTCTCACACTAATAATAGTCTATTGTCCCTTTTACATACACACATACTATAAATACAAGATGTACTTAGAGGAGGGGTCTTCAAAATTAAAATCATAATTGCATAAACATCAAATCATAAACAACTTTGACTGGGATTATGTAAGCACCTCTCAGCCAAAGTGATTTATGATTTTATGTTTATGCATGTATGATTTTAATTTTGAAGACAACTAGTATAGTGCTTCTTCTTTTTTCTCCCTCATGCAATCTATGAATAGTTTAGTCCTACTAATTCACAACATTAGGACCCTTTATCATCAACATCCCAGACATCCCAGCGCAAGTTGCTACATGTCATGGTGTTATAATCAAGATTATGTAATATGTGTTTGACATAGTACATGGTATATTGAGTAATCTTGGGAATAGGGTTACTCTGTGCTACAAGACATGTCTGAAATCTTATTTGTCGCTTGGGTGAGTTTTGTCATACTCTTTACACATGTACATCTTGACAACCCGCTTCAAGTACAGCTATTCATGTTTACACATCTCCGCATACATTTGGTCAACGTTCGTCGGCTGTGGCCATGATGATCGGTTTGGCACCATTAGCGCATCTCGAATCGGTCGCAATATGAGTAGCCTGCGTTGATGAAGCCCCAAGTCCTTCTACTTCAGTCTTGCTTGTCTCGGAGATCTTTTCCTTTGCCCGGCTCTTCAATTTACCATTCCTTGTTCAAGCAGCACATTTTCTTGGGATTCTTGGGCCTCAATGCTCCCCTTACAAATGTCCCGCTCTTAGGCAAATAAACAGCTTAAGATCCATCGAATACCAAGCTGTAATATTTTCAACAATTACTAATAAATACATTAAAACTCTTAGTTGTGTCAATCCGAACAGTGCGAGGGATTAATTGGGAACTCTGCGCGCTCATGTGCAACACAATTTATTGAAAAACAAAAAACCCCTTTCAGTCGAATGAGCTTTTTTTCTTCCACTTGAGTTTTTTATACATTAGTCCGTGCCTGCGGGATGGGCAGCTACACCGTCAGAGCCAGTACTGTGTCCCAACGATTCAGCTTACATCTCCGCATACCTTTTGTCTGCGGCCATCATGATTTGTGTCGCATCATCAGCGCATCTCCACTCGATCACATTATAAGTAGCCTGCGTGGCCAGCGGATGGTCATGAAGCCCCGAGCCCCTCTCCTTCAGTCTCATTTGTCTCTGAGATCATTTTCCCCTTTCTGCCCGATTCTTCAATTTATCGTTGCATGTTCAAGCAGCACATTTTATCGGGCCTCAAGATGTTTCTCTTACAATCGCTCTTATTTATAGTTGAGTGGAGTTATGTCCACTTTTGCAATATAGTACAAGAGCTATGCATATGTGAAAGATCAAAGACCGTTCTGACTGGAAGTTTATTTGCACGTAGACATGTGTTGTCATTGTTCCGACGCTCTCGATGTCCCCAGGGGAATCCGCTCAACGACAACTTGGCGTAGCAGCTTCGCAACAGACTTCGGCGGGTGGAGCGTTGCGTCCTGGAGAATTGCTCATGCAGGGCGTTGAAATCCCTGTGGGCTCTACCGCTGCAGCCAGGTTAAGCAATGAGCGCGGACCTCAAAGCTTGGCACAATCCTCCAATCAATTTAGATCAAGCAATCAAATCAGCCCTCAAAACACGGAACATCAGCATCATTTCACCAGTGATCTGGAACGAGCTGCTGCTGACGCCCGAATTCAGAAGCGCTTGGAGAGGAACTTGCACATCACAGGCTTGACCGCTTCCGCGCTCGCTGGTCTTGTCGTTATTTCGGCCTCAAGCTATCCTGCTCATCCTGATGATACATGGGCTTTAAAGCATATCAATCCAGCAGGAATACAAGTTATTTGGGGTTTCCTTGCCTTTCTGACAGTTTTCTTCATTAGTCATGGGTTTTCTAAATATCAAGTAAGGGACGCATTCAGATCCACACAACATATACGTTAACTGGCGAAAAAACATAGCACCTAAGTCAGAAATGTAAACCCAAACTCACCAGTAGAAGATTAGATGAAGCCATACACTCTTTTTTTCATCTGGTCCGACTTTGAATCTTTATTTGCCACCCCTTTCATCTTCTTGTGTTTTCCTTGAAGCCTCCTAGAGATAAAATTCAGCATACTAAATTTTCCCTCCAAGATATTGAGTTCCATTGAGTTATACTGTCCCACAACAGAAGAGGTCTCATTGGTTATATTTAATTTGCCACCAATTCAGGATCTCTTTGTATAGCTTCCTGCACTCAAGATTAATATATTAGCCCAGAAAAAGAAAATTTGCATCCATTCAATAATTGTTGGACTCTTTGCCAACGATCAAACAAGACTAAAATATGTTGAAGTGTCAAAGGAGGCACTTCTTGATACACATTGCTAACACATCCATGTGATACTTCATACCAGAATTGGAGGCATGCATCATCATCACCATCACACATGCATACATATCAAATGTGTTCAATGTTAGGCAATGCATAGTTAGCTCAATGGTTAGAGCAGCACTCATTAATGCTCAGGTTGTGGGTTCAATTCCCACAGTACATGACCCTTATTTTCATTTGTTCATTAAAATATAATTCTGCTAGGAACCTGTAAGAAAGAGAGATCATATAAAATTAACACTCTTGAAAAGCCAGGAGTAGAAATAGCTTGCAAACACAAGGAAAAAAAATCAATATATGATCATGAGATAAAATGAAAAAATGTTTGAATTTTTAACTGATAAGGATGTTAACAACATGAGTAGACAGACAAAAATTTATGATTTAAATATAAGACAGAAACTAGGAATTGTGACATGTGAGAACAAACTTGAACATGTGTCATATTAACAATAGTTTGAAGGTTTAATAGTAAGCTCCCTCTAAATCTCACCCTGAAATTGTCTCCTATATTGGCAATTGTAGTCAATGAGTTGATAGTGTATGAACCAATGTAATATCAAGGTGATGAGTGAGAATCTTTATGCAGTGATTGATGATTTGATTTCCCTATACTTGAGTCTTGATGTGTGTTGTACTTCTTGTTTGTTCTGAGGATGTAGATGTTTCCACACTCAAAAAAAACTTGACTCAAGTGATTGAACCAGTGTACAGCAGCAAATATTCTATATGTTTGAAATAAACTCAATACACTTGTGAAAATTACACGTGATCAGATTAAATGTCCATGAAATTTCATCCAAAAGAGCCAGCCTGAGAAATTGATACTTTCAGGTTTTGGAATTTGGTTGTTTAAAATAATTTGTAGTTTTTTTTTCTTTTTATTTCTTCTTGTTGAAAGCTACTTGAACTGTTAAAAATTAATGGTATTTTTCAGTTTTTTGAGCTTTCTCATTGATGGGAAACCCACACTATTGGTGACATCAATGATTATTTGCTGAGACCTTGCTCCAATGCACCCAGTGTTCATGAGTTGGCTCAAATTATGCACTGGCTTAATCTGATCCTCAACCAGTCAATAAAACAACTGGTTCAACTTCTCTAACTTTACAGACAACCAATAATCTTTGATCTTTGAGAAATTATACTGAAGGGAACCACCTGTGAAGTAATAACTTCCTTGAACAATCAAAAAATAAATCTCCTGGTCCTAACTCCGCTTTTTCCATAATCACTTTGTACCCCTTCCAGTTTGAGTATGCCCATACATAACCACTCCCTTTTCTATAAATACATAAATTTTATCAATATTCACCACTGCTTTTTCTCTTATCTTTTCTGCTATTCTGTTTTCATCATCTCATATTTCTTTATTGTTTGTTGTTAAAATAACTGACCTCTTTTCTTCATTTTCTTCTTTTTCTCATCTCTCAATTTCTCAGTCTCCTGCTAAAAAATCCCCTTCTAAATCCATTTCCCACCTGTCTACATAAACAGGCTACCTGAAATCATAGCACAGATTAGTGGTATGTTCCTTCTTTGTTATTTTCCACTTTTCCTCAATAATCTCCATACTGTCACAATGCAGATAATGAAATAAGCCCACCATGAAACATTCATTACTATAGCTGTTAAATTTTGAATGCACCTGAGCTTTGAGACATTTCAGTTACTATTCACCTGGCACCTGACCAAGGTGGAAATTTGACCCTCATCTTTGCCAATTGATTGAATCAGTCAGCCAACACCATCAAATAACATTCCTGGAAATTTTCCTCAGCTTTGAAGCTATCCCATAACTGTTTCCCACACTAGCTTGAGTGTACCCTTGACTTTCAGCTTGTAACTTATCCTTTTACACTAACATTGCATTCATTACTCCCACCTAGGGCATTTCATCGTTGAATAAAAGAAATTCAATTGACACTCATCCTTGACTATCATGTCCTTTCAGACCTGTAGTCTATCTTTGAAAATAATGTACCTTTCATTCATTTATCATCTTCAAAGATCTGTAACTCTCACATTTATTAAATACTCTGTCATTAGTCATTGAAACATCTGTCTACTTATCTTTGATAAAAATGGCTTGTTTTCTTTAATTAAATGCTTTTTTAATTTTTCCAGGTTTTATCATTTTCCTCAGTTAATGAATATAAGATTGTTTTAAGTTTACTACTGAGAATTCAGCAAGCTATCATTCTGGATGAGGAATAAGTCATCCTAGAGTCCACCTGGCTTCATCTTTGAATTTATTCTCAAAGTTATCTTTGACACATCTTCAAATTTATTTTTGAGTCCTCACCTTCTGTGAGACATTGAGACAATAAGCCCACATGTCTACAAAATAATACAAGTCATATAACCAATGGTTAAGGACTTGTACTTGAAAAATAGATGAAGAAATGAACTAAGTGAATTATCATCAATCCATAAGTTCAATTCCCATATGATTCATAATTTTTCATATTTATTTTATCTAATATTTATCATTTTAATAAACTAACTATTATTAAATACTATAAGGAATTCTAATTGTAGGAGAGATTAGTATCTCTCCATGAATTCACCCTACAATATTACACTTTAGTTATATCTCCTACAAGGAGACTATTTTCTTAGATTTACCCCATGTAATACAAACTCTTTGAGTCATTAAATTGGGGTTAGCATTATGTGTAATATTTAAGGGGCTGAAATTACCTTCTAAACGGAATTTCCCCCAGATTATGACCATACAAACCTGCTTGTATTAGTACTATTGTTTAGTGAGTGGGGTTTTTATTATAATCAACCAATCTTCCTTCCTCTTCCCTTTTATCCCATTCCTAGTAACTTGAATAATTACTCAAGTGACTAGAGGTCCTCTCCTACTCACAGGGAGCAGTTAAGACAATTTGCGCTGAGCTATTACATAGCTGTGTTCCCTTGTTAACACAAGGGTGCCAGCTTCTCCGCTTTCAGTGTAGAGAAGCTTAATTCCACTGGCCTCACCGGTTATAGTGAGACCTTAAAAACAGACTATAATACTTTATATAGTATTATTAGGGTGTAATAGAATTAACTCGTTATATTTCTAAGAACCAAAAACCAGACTGGAAAGAATAAAAAGATTAGAACAATAATAAAAATAAAGAGAATTAAGAATGAGTCATACCACTTTGAACAATAGTATATTAAGATATGTTATGAAGGAGATTTTTAGGAAAGGACGATGTTTGATAGTATAATGGACGAGCTAAAGAGATAAATAAAATGAGAGTTCAGTCTGAGGCAACAAGCAACTAGAATAAGAGAGAGAAGGAAATAACAAGAACCAACATCGAAGAAGAGAGTTGATAAGATTTCAGTAAAGGTTGTATTCAGTGACGTCGAAGGAAGTCGAGGTCGAAGTCGAAATAGGATGTGGATAAGCTGTGGATAAGGATGTGGATAAGAGGTGGATAAGATGTGAATGAGAGAGAGATGAATAGATAGAGAGATAATGTATAGATAGGGAGTTAAGGAGATAAGAGTAGATGAGTAGATGATTAGGATAAGAGTAGTCGAGTTGAAGATAGTAATTGGGAAATGGTAAAGGATGGAGGAATGGATTCAGGGAAAGAGGATAGAATGGATAGGAAGGAAGATAAGAATGGAAGATGGGAAAGATGGAGTGAAATAGAAGGACTGGTATGAAATGAACAGAATGATTAATTAAGCTGAGTTACTGTGTTCCTGATGAGGGCTTAAGCACACAGAATTCCGTGTAACCGTGTAAAGAGATCACATATTTTTAACAGGGTGTATCAAATATGACCAAACCCATAAGTGAAACCTGTCAATTAGAAATGACCAAATCCACACTTTCTAATTGACGGGTTTCCAAAAAGGGGTAGCCCAAAACCAAACGGGTTTTGAAAACACGGAAAACACAAAAAACCACATATATCATCCAAACCCGTCACTTCCAAATCCGTCATTCCTGCAGCCCTGCTGGTCACCAATGCACCCCTCATCACACCTTGTATGAACAAATCAATCATCACCTCACCCCAAAACAACAGTAGCAAGCTGCCAACAATACAAAACAGTGTGTGTTCCACAGCAGCTTTGATGTCAGCCACCCGGTGTAAAACCATGTGCAAGCACAAAAAAACTTTGTTTTTTTCCCTAAAGGTGCACATTAAATTGTTTTATTTCTTGAAGTTATACAAAGAACATGAGATGAAACCAAGAAAAGAAGTATCAATTTGAGGGGACATGAATAAGTAAATAAATCAACCTAAATGCCAACAATGATTCTTATTCTTGAGTGAATTCAGTAGCAGAAGAAGCAAAACACAGTAATTGACAGACTACTGAAGAACTAACCAACTAACTAATCTTAAGAGCCAACAAGATTGCTGAAATGTTTCAAATTGGACTTATAAAAATAACAAATCACACTGCCTCAAAGTATGTAGTTAATTGATCAATACTCAACCACCACCATCATCAATTACCTACCATCCTGAAAAAAAGTGAGACATTCAACCAAAAAAAAAGGAAAAAATTGGGACTGTTATACATTGCCCATTTATGTATCTATGAAACATAGTTTTTGAAGACAAGAACATAAAACAAGATGGAGAAAGAGACTGTACAAGATTATATAAGACCAAAATAAATAAATAAGCCACTTCCTCCCCCCCCCCCCAAAAAAAAGAGACAACAAGTAAATTATAACACTTTGAGTGGATGAGAGTCGCTTGTATATCATGGACGTATTTATGTATGTGATGAATGTGATGTGTGATGTATATGATGTATGTGATGTATGTGATGCATATAAGAGATGTATAAGTGATGAGTGTGATGATGTATGAATATAAAGACTTGAACACGCCTATTTTCTCCATTAATGATTTTTTTTCCCCAAAGAGAGAAAGAGAAACAAGAATGAACGCTAGAAAGAAGATTGAATAGAGCAAGAAACGGGGGTCCGAGCCTGGAGCCTGAAGAGGTAGATGAGGGATGTAAAGATGGAGAAAGGGTATTGGAAGGAGAAAAGGAAGAAGACAAGTGAGAGAGATAGACAGGGAAGATGGAATGTGTAGAAAGGAGGATGAAAGGGGAAACAGGATGGGGACAAAGAGGTCATCGCAAGTCGACGATGTCAAGGGTCAAGACATCTTGCCGAGATTGATCGTTGTCCACAAACGAAAAAAGAAGCTCGTCGGGAGTCTACAGACAGAAGCAAACATCAAATGGAACCAAACCCCCTGATACCGTCAACAAAAGAACCAATAACAAGGAAGGGGGGGTGAAGATGATACGTACGGTGTATAGAGACGGAAGATGGTCGTCTTGTACGTGGGGGTGGAACTGATCAGAAAGGATTTGGCATTCCCGAATGACTGATATTCCGTGGGGGTCAGTAAGTTTATAAACCCCCACACTTTACAATTCCCGCACAAACTCATGATCATCATCAGCACACAGGCACCAAAAAAAGACTAATGGAGAGAAAGAGAGAGAGAGAGAGAGAGACAAGTACCTGGGTTCTTTGAAAGGACTACAGACGATGGCAACCGCTTCGGGTAGCATTAGCTGATATGACAGATGGTTATGTAAATCTACTGATGACATGAAACATGTCTGGGTCGGATGCGTATGGATCTACATACGACATTCATCTAATCAGTGCTCTCTCTCTGGTGTCCGTCTAGTAGCAAAAAAGGGGATTACCCAACCGAGAGTCATAAGACCGTTCCGGTTCTGGAACTCAAACGTGGCGGCTTCATCAACCGTATGACAGGTATTGGAAGTGGATATCTGTTTAGGAATGAGGAGTGTGTCGACGACCAATTCTGTGCCTTTCTGTTAAACAAACCAAACGTCAGAAAACCGGCTAGGGTTGTTTCGAGGGAAAGGAGGATGACCAACAAGTTTGCCGAGTAAGAGACCACAGAGTTCGATTCCTTTGGAAGTTTCAGGCTCAGCCATAGCGACGAAAGCGCCGACGAGATCGGCAGGACATTTCATCGGTCTGCCGGCGCGTTGGTTCTCATCATGACTTTGAGAAAGAACCCGAGTAGAAAGTCTTCGATGGGGCAAAGCAGGGGGAGGAGGGTCGGATGAGGCAGTGTAGAGGGGAGATGTGGTGGGGATATCGGCATATATTCCCGCGGAGACTGATGCAGAAACAGGTGAATGGTTATTGTTATGGGACAAAGAGGAAGAAGAATGTTTGAGGTTTTTGAGCCAACGCCATGAAGAGGGTTCGCCAAGGGAGCTTTTTCTGGACCTTGGGGGTGGCTGAGGGAGGACAGCCTTAGTGGTGGTTGGAGGGGGATTGAGAGATGAAGGACTGGTGGGGGCCGAGACGGGGGCCCAGTCGGTAAGTGAGTCTCTCCGAGCGACCGGCGTGGGTTTAGAAGAAGCGGTCCAAGATAGCCTTCGAGGTCTAAGGAGAGTACGGAAGGAGGTCGACAGGGGTGGATGGTTGGTGGGTGCGGATGAGCGGGTGTTGTGGGATGATGAAGAGGGGGGGATGAGATGGTCGCTAGAGAGTGCGAATCGAGAGAAGCTGAACGGTTTAGAATACTTTGGGGAGGTGGGGGGCTTGGTGAATGATGGGGTGGGATGGATAATTGATTGGGGAGCCAGAGGGGTAGTGAGGGGGGATTGGGTTGGATCTTGGAGGTCATAGAGTGTATGGTGCCTGAAAGCGGAGGAGCGGGTGGTGGGAGAGTGGTTGGGTCGATTATCAAGACGGACGGAGGTTGATGGTCGATCGATCGGCGGGGCAACGCTCATTCGTTGTCCGAGTCCGTTACCGAGTTCGACGGGCCAGGCCAATGGGTTTCTTTTGTCGCTAGGTAAGGAGGAGGAGGATGCGGTTGAAGGAGAACGGGTGGTGGTGGTGGTGGTGTTGGCTGAGGTACGATAACGACTGGTTCTGCTCTGTTTGGGAGGTAGAGAGGGTGGTTGGGAGGTCTTGCGTAGTGGCTCGTGTGAGGGTATTTCGATAAAGGTCCAGTCGGCGGAGAGCGAGTTGTGAGAATGATGATGATGAGAATGATGATGATGGTAGGGTTCTTGTGGTGGGGTGGTGAGGATTAGGTCGAGTGAGCTGTTGAGGGTGGGTGTTGAGAGTGGGGTTGAGAGACTGGTTGAGATGGATTGGCCGGGTGATGATGAGTTTGAGTTGGTTGACTGTTGAGAGTGGGGTGGATGTGGTCAGTTGTGGTGAAGTTGAGTTGGCAGAGATTTGCTTACCTGGTGGTAATTGCTACTAAGCTTGGCTCTGATGGGTGCTAATAGATCGAGATATTTGGTGACGTCCTGGTGTTCGAATTGGGTTAGTGTGTTTTTTTGGACGGATGGTTAGTTTTGAGTTGGACTGACTGCTTTGATCTGAGCTCGGTAGCTCTGTGGTAGTAGTTCGTACTCGGGATGGGTGGGTATGTCATGTTCGGTTATCCTGCGCCAGATCGGAGATATGAGAGTTAAGAGTTGAGATGATAGATGTATGGATGGGGGTTTTTTTTTTTTTTGCTCTTACCTGGCTGCTCGATAGAGATAGATATAAGCCAATTCGATTTCCTGGTTACTCTGGTTGATTTTAGCCCTAATGATATGATAAGTAATTAGTGGTTTGGTTGACTGAGTGAGTTGGTTAGTTGGTTAACTTAACTGTTGGTATAACATCTCACAACTTCTGATGTAAGATTTGATGGGTAAGTTTCTATTGAATGGGATTTGTGCGATCGAGTTGAGTTGTTCGATCGATCTGACCGGATTGGTGGACATCTTAGTAGAAGATGGTTGAGTTGAAGAAGTTTGGTTGTTGTTGACCATAAAGCAGGAGGAGGAGGTGGTGGTGGTGGAGGATGAGAGAGTCAGGAAATTAAAGGGGTAACGAACTCAATGCTGCTGACATAATCATCTTCTCTCGCTGAAGTAATCGAAAAAAAAAAATGAATTTCACAAATATGTATATGCAAGTCTCAAGGTATGTACATACTGAGCTTGGTCAGGGAAATGGTAAGATTGATCCACATAAAATAAATAAATACATGCTAAAAAAACAAAACATGATCTACTCATGTTGAAATCATAATAAATAAAAGATAATCATAACCAGTAACATGAAGATCCTCTGGTACCACATGTCTCATGGACAAGTCCAAAGCACACAACCTATTGATCAGAAGCCATACATATGAATAAACACTTGCACACTAATTCAACATGGATGTAAAGAACTATTATATTATACAGCCCAAAAGTACTATACAACCAGCCAACCAAGTGTTTAACACTACCAGAAAAACTCCAGAAACTGCTACTAGTTGAAATGTAGTATGTATATACTCCAGTGTCACTGTTATTTGAACTCTATGTGTAACAATTCTTGCACAGTCACTAGTGTCCACTAAAGTTTGGCTGAAATAACCTAGTTTGACAAAGGCTGGAAGTATCTGCACATCAAACGCTGGCAATTCCTAAAGTTTTCCTGGTAGTGTAAAAAATCATTATACCAATGATCATGAGCTTGATGGAAAAAGAAAAAAAATGGTTCCATTGAGAAATTAATTCACTCTAGTTGACTATCATGAATACTTAATGATTTAACCATGGCCAAAAACTTTAAATTAGACATGCCTTGTCCAAGCAGTTGTTAGACATGAGACTAAGTAGTCCAAAAGCTTGTGCAGAGTGAATTACATGATACACACAAGCTGGCAGTTGAAATGCAAAAACCTCAAAGGAAGCTTGCAGGGAAAGATACCCCAAGCCTTTCTCAGAGGTTGTCTCAACCAAGCTTCAATGCTGTCATCCTATGTGATTCCAAGAAAAAACAAGTCTTCTGGCTAAACATGGTGCAACATATTGCAGTGAAGGGTGAAACTTATATAGAATAATAAAAGATTTCATCAATCTTTGAAAGGTTGAGGTGTAAAAAAAAAAGATAATTTTGATTAAAAGTCATAATAATAATAAAAACACAGTTTTTCTGCATTTATGTGTGGCTTTACACATGGCCAACTTCAAAACTGCTGCAGAAAAGACATGGTTCTCTGCATTTAGACCTGTTTGTTTGTACCATTTTTCTTTGCTTATTTTCAAGGGTTTTTCAACATTTTCAATTTACTAATAATTTTCCATAAAATTAACTCTTTCCAACTTTTAACATTTTTTTAAAAAAACTTGGATTGATGATTTAACACATTTGTTTTGTACTAAGTTTTTTTTTGATGTGAGAAATATTAAAGTTTCAATGTCCCAATAATGTTTTGGAATAGCTTGCATGGATTTGATACAAAGTTCAAGTTAGAGTGTTAGACTTTTGATAGTGAGATTTATGGCAAATGGGTATCACCATTAAATTCTGTGTAATTAGGAATGAAATTTTAAATCTTATTAAGAATAACCCAAGGAAAATTTTACAAAAAAAACAGGTGTCAGCGCCAAAAACTGTGTTTAGTGCACAGCTGTGGGTCCCCAGAAAACTATGTGTAAGCATGGAAAAATGGTGTTTTTCTATTAGGGACCTTGATTAAAGACGGTGAAATACATATAACCAGAGGGTCCTGATAAATCAGGGGTGATTCAAATTCCTCTAAATTATTCTTTGGAGGCAGAGGATTTAGTTACCCTTAAGATACTGGGGCCTGTAAACCATGGGGTTTTTTACACTAGAAGAAAAACTCTAGAAAATGCCAGAATTTGACATGCAGCATATTCCGGTGTAGCTGCCATTGTAACTTTCCATCATACCCCCTCATGCACAGCACCAGGTAAAATAAATTGTCACTAGACTACAGGTGACATCAGCCTAGGTTCAATGAGCTGCCCATTAGTAGCACAGTTGGTCTCATGTACAGCCCCTTGTAGGGGACAAAGGGTACATTGTAGCCTAGTTGGAGGGGAATCAGAGCTAGAAAAAAGCTACAGCCATTGTTTCTTGATGTTACCAGACGTCAGGTGACAATTCATTTTTCCTGGTGTGCGGTGACTGTGCATCACAGCTTGGTCAAAACAATCTTTGAGATAGGATTGAGTATCAATACAAGCTTCCCTTAATCTTCTGCATGTCAACTGCTGCACTGCCAGCATAATTGCCTAGGTTGAGTTCATCCCAGTTAAACTAGGATTCAAACAACCAATTTCAATTAGGTTGAACTCAACCAATGAAATATAAAACCAAGGGGGGTCCCTTGGATTCATATTTCATCAGTTTATTTCAACCAAGTTTAAATTGGTTGTTTGCATCCTAGTTGAACTGGGATGAACTCAACCTAGGCAATTATGCTGGCAGTGCTGGCAGTTTCTGGAGTTTTTCTTGTAGTTTTATATCCCAGGTTCAAGGAAAACGGAGGGGGGTCCCAGATTAAAGGTAACAGGGGAGGAGGGATGCACCAAAACGTTGACAGGTGTTGAAATCTCGGTGAAATATGAATCAGTCCGCAGCAAAATAGTGAAGTATCACTTAGGGTTCCTGACTCATGAAGAAAAACTCGATGAACATCAGATCATTCTTTTCTTTTTCTTTAATCATCTTCAAGACACGATTCACCTCCTCAAGCTCCTCTAGCTCAAAATTCAACTTCCTCAACTATTCAAATTCCTCAACTCTCATCAATATTCCATCTCCACCACATCAACACTCTGCTCAACACTACACTCTATCATAACTATCACTCATATCAACTCGAACTCTGCTCCCTGCTCTATGTTTGTTTTTCACTCTCATTTCTCTCTCTCTCTGCCTGATGTACACTGAACTTTTATCTCATTTTTCTCACTTCTTTTCATTCCACTTAAGACTTCTGCTCATACTCTGCTACTAGTCTCCTTCAATCTAAGTCCTCACACTTTTTAAAATAACTCCCAGTTACATTAGTGGTATGTTTCTGTCTCTTTTTATTCACTCTATTATTTCTATTGTCATTCCTCATTATGTTTTCTTTCCTAGTCTGGTTTTCGTTGCATAAAAATATCATCATTTTTATCACACGATTAACAGTTGAATTAGACAACGAAACAATACGAAACAATCATTATCTAATCGAAACCAGGCATTAATCGTCGTCGAAATGGACTCAATCAATCCTACAATACTTAAGACGACTATTGAGGCAATTCCGGTACTTACCGAAGACAATTTTTCCAGCTGGAAGACCAGAATCACCGCTCTCTTCAAACTTGGCGGTGTTAAAGAACAAGTTCTTGAAGGTCGACCAGCATTGGAGGAGACTGATAATACTATTCTATGCGCCCTGTTGCTTGCGAAAATCTCACCAACCACTCATAACAATGTGGTCAACTCGACAAACGAAGATGATGCTCATCTGATCTGGAAAAGTATCATGAAACGATTTATGTCATCCGAGCCTTCCAATTGAGCCTGGGTTTACAATCAATTTGCGAGTATTACTTTTGACTCCAGCAACATCGAGGCTTTTATTACTGAAGTTAGAGCAAGTCTTATCAAGATGGAGGACGTTGGAGTTATTTTACCTGACGATATCCTCACGTACAAACTTCTGCGTCAATTGCCTAACAGCTTGGACAATATCAAGCAGAGCATTACGCATTCCAAGAATGGCGAAGATATCAAACCGGAAACTCTCATTGATCACCTTGAAATCCATCTGAACGAACAAAAGGTGTCCTCCGTCAAGATGAATGACTCCGTCGGAATCTCTATGTTCACTAAAGAAGATCCTAGATGCAGACTAGGTGCCCATAATCCCTATGCAGTCTCTCATACCAAGGAGAACTGTTGGATGATTTATCCCGAAAAACGAACCGAACACTATAATAGGAAGAACAAGGAAAATAATGTCAGAAGTTTTTCCTCATTCTTGTCCAATCATCCCAACTCCTTCATTCTCGACTCCGGTTCCTCCTGTCACATGGTTGCTGATAAAAGCATGTTCATCGCCCTAGACGAAAGCGAGAAAGGACTAATCAACACCAGCTGTGGCGCGAACACTCTCAAGATTGAGGGGAAGGGATTGATATCCTTGAAATTTCAATACAAGGTCCTCATCTTTCTCAATGTTCTCTACGTTCCTCATTTGGCTGTAAATCTTCTCGCTATGCGACAACTACTTCTCGATAACTGCAATATAAAATTTGAAATAAACCACTCCTCTGTTGTTAAGAATGAGGAACCGTATCTCGAGGGTCACTACCAGGATAACATACCGGTAATCAAACTTGAACCAATTAAGCATCATTTGCATCTGAGCAATGCAGAAATGTTGCACAAATCGTTAGGCCATGTGAGCTATGGGCGGATTCGAAGTAAGCTGGGCATTCCAATCAAGGCTCCTGAAGCGTGTAAATCGTGCGCGGTTGTTAAGATAACGAAATCATCTTTCAAACATCGATCTTCCTCCGCGTCAAGACCTTTTGAGGAGATTCATCTTGATCTCATCGGTCCAATCAGTCCCATGTCTCATAGGAATCATCGATACATCTTAACCATTGTTGATTCAAACACGAAATACTGTGCAGCCATTCCAATGGTGGCAAAATCAGATACGTTTGCTTCACTCACCCGAGCCTTAGATCTTGAGGCAAAGAGGCTTGGCTACTACCCGTCAATCTTACACTCTGATCGAGGTACTGAATTTCTAAATTCTAGTCTCAATAAATATTGCGAGGAAAACGTCATTCGACAGCGGTTTTCCGATGCTTATACTCCTCAGCAAAATGGGCTGGCTGAAAGGTTCAATCGAACAATCCTGGAATCCTTAAGTCGACTCTGGTCTTCGAAAAAACTTATGGAGTGAGGTGCTCAGCGCGAGTATTCTCACCCTGAATCAGATTCCTACTCACAAGAGCAAGAAGTCTCCATTTGAACTGTTTAAGCAACAGTCGGTCCCTATTGGATTCTTCTACCCTATAGGAAATCCAGTAGCTGTACTATCTCCAAGGCAGAAGAAATCCAAGCTCGATCCAAGAGGAGAACTGGGCAAGTTGATTGGCTTCAATCTTGAACTTAAATCTTACTGCATACTTCGGGACGACGGAACTATCATCGACTCAAAAAACATACAATTCCTTGAGTTCAATCCCTCCGATATCGCTTCAATGAATCACGACGAATTGTTGGTTGAAGAAAATCCTCAGAAAAACGTCAGTGAGATAAAGAGGATGGTGGAGGAAACTTCAATTGTCAAAGAAGAATCAGAGGACGAATCCGAAGAACTTTATGAAACTGATCGTCAATCAGACTCCGAGCAAGTCGACAGCTCTGATGACTCTCAAGATGTGGCTAGAGTGCTAGTCCCTCAACCTGAGGCTGGTCGGGCCCTTCGTGACCGCACTATACAAGTCAGACCAGTAAAATACTCGAGCTATACATTGGAAGGGGATCCAAAGACCTTCAAGAAGGCTACTACAGGCGTCAACGCAGACGGATGGCTTCAGGCCATCAATGACGAGCTCGATAACATCGAACGTCATCAAGTCTGGCTTGATTGTCCAAACACTCCTCCCAAGGCCCTGAAGTGCACTTGGGTGTTCAAGACCAAACCAAAAACCAATTTGACTCCTGAAAAACAAAAAGCACGATTGTGCATTCAGGGATTCCTCCAAACCTATGGAGAGGACTTCTTTGAAACGTTTGCTCCGACGGGGAAATTCCCCTCTCTTCTAGCGCTGCTAGTACTAGCAATCGATCTGAAGTTACCTATTCGTCAATTCGACGTCAAGAGCGCATTCTTGTTTGCGCCCCTTGAAGAGGAAATCTTCATCAAAACCCCGGAAGGTTCAACCAGATCCACTCCATATCTCAAGCTGGTGAAATCCCTGTATGGTCTCAAGCAAGCACCAAGAAATTGGTACGAGACGTTGACGGGATGGTTTCAAGAAATCAATTACTTTCCATCTGTGTCCGACGTGTGTCTCTTCATTCATGAAGAGAAAAATTCTTTTATCTTTTTTCATGTTGACGACTTGATAGTGGTTGGAAAAACAGAGGAATTCGAAAGACTTTTCTTATCAAGATTTCCAAACTCGTCATCTCACTCTCCGGACACGTTGCTTGGGATGAATCTGGCCATCTCAGAAAGAGCAGTAGAGCTGTCTCAACCAGCTTTGATACAAAAGGGACTCGAACTGTTGGACTTGACTGAATGCCGACCGGTGAAAACACCACTTACTCCAGCTATCCAACTACGGAAAGCAACCGATCAAGATCATAATGAATTTCTGAAACTCAACATCAACTATTGTTCGTTCACGGGGATGCTCAACTACTTATCCTGTAGAACGCGACCGGATCTTGCGGCTGCTGTGTCAATCCTGTCTTGGTTCAATGCACGACCGGGTCTGAGTCATTGGAGAGAAGTTCTCCACTGCTGGAAATATCTCAAAGGTACTCAAGATCTTGGTCTTCGTCTCGAACCGAATCCGGATTGTCTGATTGATAGGCTTAATTTCTTTACCGACGCAACCTGGGCTGAAGATCAAGAAACCCGAATCTCGCAAAGCGGATCATTAGCTTTTTGGAAGGAGTGCCCTATTCTCTGGAACAGCAAGAAGCAAAAGAACATTACTCTGTCCTCAACCGAATCTGAGATGAATGCTCTCTCCGATGGGGAGCAAGAAAGTCAGTGGCTTGCTTTTCTGATCGAGGAACTCTGGGAAAAACAGCTAGCTCCGACTTTGTTTCATGTGGATAATAAGGGTTTGCTTGAAAAGTTGGAACACTTTGGGTCAAATTCGAAAACAAAACACTTGGACATTAAGATCAAGAGTCTGCGAGACCAATTCAAGAAGAAAGAAATTGATGTCAAACTCATTCCCTCTCAAGACATGACGGCCGATGCGCTCACCAAGGCAGCACCATATGATTCAATAAGAAGGCTTCAAGAAAAATGTCTTTCAGTTCTGTGTCCATCAGTCAAGGAGGGCTGTTGAAATCTCGGTGAAATATGAATCAGTCCGCAGCAAAATAGTGAAGTATCACTTAGGGTTCCTGACTCATGAAGAAAAACTCGATGAACATCAGATCATTCTTTTCTTTTTCTTTAATCATCTTCAAGACACGATTCACCTCCTCAAGCTCCTCTAGCTCAAAATTCAACTTCCTCAACTATTCAACTTCCTCAACTCTCATCAATATTCCATCTCCACCACATCAACACTCTGCTCAAAACTCCACTCTATCATAACTATCACTCATATCAACTCAAACTCTGCTCCCTGCTCTATGTTTGTTTTTCACTCTCATTTCTCTCTCTCTCTGCCTGATGTACACTGAACTTTTATCTCATTTTTCTCACTTCTTTTCATTCCACTTAAGACTTCTGCTCATACTCTGCTACTAGTCTCCTTCAATCTAAGTCCTCACACTTTTTAAAATAACTCCCAGTTACATTAGTGGTATGTTTCTGTCTCTTTTTATTCACTCTATTATTTCTATTGTCATTCCTCATTATGTTTTCTTTCCTAGTCTGGTTTTTGTTGCATAAAAATATCATCATTTTTATCACAACAGGAATTTCAACTTACTAGTATATAATACTTCGAGGGTATTGGGGAATTTTGACCTTATTATTTGAGTACATTTTAAGTAGTAATCACTGAGATAAGTACCAAGCAAGAGGTCAGTGTTTAGTTACATCAACACCCCACTTGAGTGACAGACAGCCAGGCAAAGTAAGGAGGAAAGGAATGTGGTTCTGCTTAGTCTATCATCTACTTAGGTGTCCACTCAGTTTTATATTAGATAATAATTGCACCTTTTATTTCTTTTTCCTTCCTGATTACTCACTTCCTTTTCTGATTTCCCACACCACCATCATGTGCATATCTCTCAGTTTATTTCTCTCCCCAGTATTCAGTCCAGTTCTCACCACCAATATCTAAGCATTTCATAGCCATTACAAAAGGCTTTTTTAAACACAGGTGGTAAATATATGTAAAAAGTCCACTGGTGAATTGGATGTTCTTGGGGGAAAAGGGGACTCCCTAGATAAGCTGTGGGTACCTTGGTGCGCCCACTGTTTCAGATCATGGCCAATCTTTGGGCTTGTAAATCTTATTTTACAGTTTTTGGTTTTGTTTCAGCTGGATTTGGCTGGATTGTGGATGAATAACCAGCAGTCAGTTCAGTTTGAAGGTCTGTGTGTTTACTCAAATTTTTCATTTGTTTCATCAACAATCATTTGTTTATAAATTAATCATTCTTTTTTTTTTTTTTGTATGATAAGCTTTTGGAATATCTGGAATATTTCTGCAGTGGATCACAGAAAATATTTCTGAAACACTCTGGTTTTTTTTTCTGTGGGTTCCAAAGTGTGTCAGTGGTGTGGAACTAACCGTGGTTATAGGTTGTAACTAAGGTAGGTTGATGGTTTTACAGTGGTTTGGGTAATGTTTAAGTCCTGTAAAAGGTACTGCTGTTATGGTCTGATCTTGGGAGAGGAAGGCACTGGGGTTCTGGGGTTTCTGGGGTTTTGGGATCCTATAATGTAGATTGCAGGATGAGGAAGGGATGTGGATCCTCGTCCTGACAGACTATATAGTGGCCTGTCTGTGACATGTACGTGATAGACTATCTACATGTGGTGCGGGCTCTGGTGCGGGCGGGCCCGCAATACAGCTCATGAAATTATCCCCCTTTTAATGCTTAATCCTCCACTTGTTGTCCAATACCATAGAAAAATTTTCCACCTCTTATCAATTCCGTCCCTCACTTCCTTCTCCGCGTCCGCCGATGAGTAGTTGCCGCATTCGGAAATCTTGAATTAAATCCTGCTACCAGTTCCTCGCACTTCTTCAAGTTTTCCGCTGGTTCCTGTCAGCTTGCTACTATCTCAGAGACAAACTGACTAGCACTAATAATATATCAGATAAATTACCATTGTTACATACAGAGATGTAGTATTGCATTGATACTCACATAGCAATAAAATGATAAACAAAATATAAAAACACATGTAAAATACATATAAAATACAGCATATTATTTAATATTCTTATTCTACGCGTAAAATAACCTAGGGTACCCCAGCCAAAGTACCCCTCTAACTTTACTCCTTCCCATAGTAAATCTACTTTAACTACTATAATCATGAGGATACACATGAATAGTAGAATATACAACATGTATGACAAACAGAATAATCATCATAAAATAATGAAACTATATTACAACTCAAAAGAGACATATGTAAACATCACTAAATGCATATATTGTGACATTTGTGGCCCAATTGGGATGACAGATTACCAATGGTGATCATGACAGATGTTTTACATAGTTACCACTTCAGTTGGACACTCTGAAGCGCACACTTGAACCTTATTACATGACAGTAACTTTCGTAACACTCACATGTCAAACATTGACATCATTGCCAATCTGTCATGGCTCATCCTTAGTAGTTACTACTAAGAATCATGACACAAGACAGCCCTCTCTAGCTCTCCTGTTTCGCCACCAAGGCTCCAAAGAAGATATTTAAGAGGCTCTTCTTTCCCCTTGCTCTAATCTGCATCATCTTTTATACATACAACATACATACATAGCATTCCACCAGTCATAGTAACCAGTGTCCTGCCCTGTAAGTTTGTCTATTATAGACCTGATCACTCAGCCCTCTTTCTTCACCAACTTCCAGTCTTTAGCCCATCAATCCAACCGCCTCAGCCTGTCCAGTAACCCATAGACGTGCCCCTTCCTTCCAGAAAAGACCATAACAGTAAGTCCTTTCTTTCAGGAGTTGTGGCCCTTCTAGCCATCTTTACTGGGATCAAAACAACCCCTGCTTGCAGGCCCCAGTTGTAACAGGTCACCAATTTCCTCTGCTTTTGCAAGAAAACCTGTGGAGGGAACTAAACCACCCCTGCTTGCAGGCCCCTCCTTAAAAAATATATCCTTATATTTTTTATATCTCATATCACCACCATATTACCACCCTTTTCTATCTTTGCACCCTGTGTAGCTAGAAGGATCTTAGTCCTTGGCATCACAGAGCGTGACAGTTCCCATGAGTTCTCTTCCGCTCCAAATCCCTTCCAGCTAACTAGATATTGGGTCTTCCCGCCTCGCCTTCTACAGCTTAGTACCTCTTTGACCTCCCACTCGTCCCCGCCGTCTACTGTAATTGGTTCTGGGTCCTCCTTCCGCCGTTCTGTGATTTTGTCGGGTCTGTGTTTCCTGAGTATTGACACATGAAATACGGGATGTACTCCCTTCATGGATATAGGGAGTGTCAGCTTATACGCGGATTGTGAGGTTCTGTTACAGATAGAAAAAGGTCCCAGCCATCTATGTTCCAGTTTTGGGCTGGGGCGGGTTGTTGAAATGTTGCGGCCGTTTAGCCATACTTCATCCCCTATTTCCCATTCCGGTGTTTCCCTTGTTTTCTTGTCAAATTGGTCCTTCATTGTCTCTTGCGCCCCTTCCAAGCAATACTTGAGTTCATGCTGAACTTCCACAAGGTGGCAGAGTCGGTCTTCCACCACGGGAATGCATTGTTCTGTAGAGGGTGTTCCGCTGTATGCCGGGTTGAATCCGTAGTTGGCTTTGAATGGGGAAACTCCTGTTGATGTGTGGTCATTATTGTTGTAAGCAAATTTGGCCATGGGGAGGAGCGGGGCCCAATTGTTTTGTTGGTAGCAAACAAAGTGCCGCAGGTATTGTTCAACTGCCTTGTTTGCTATTTCGGATTGTCCATCTGTTCTTGGGTGGTACGCTGTGGAGGGTTGCAATCTAATTCCCAGGCGGGAGCTCAATTCGCGTGTGATTTGGGAGATAAAGATACTTCTCCGGTCTGAGACAATTGTTTTGGGGGTTCCATGCAGTTTCCATACATGTTCCGCCATCAGTTCCGCTAGTTGCTCCGCATTCATGGTTTTCCTGCATGGAATGAAGTGAGCCATCTTGGTCAGTCGGTCTACTACTGTAAATATACTGTCACTTGAGCAGGATTCTGGGAGATCGGTGATTAAATCATAACTAATGTCTGTCCACGGGCCAGCGGGGATCGGGAGGGGTTCTAAGGTTCCAAATGGCCGTTGGGTGCTATATTTGACTCTTTGACAGGAATCACAGCCGTCCACGTACTGGTTGACAAATCTCTTCATCCCATTCCACACAAAACTCCTGCGTACGAATGCCAAAGTGCGGGATCTGCCTGGGTGGCCTGCGGACTTTGTGTCGTGTCCAATTTTTTAGGATTGTTTCCCGCAATGCCGTATCCGCTGGCACTACTATCCGTCCCTTGTCGCAGAGTACTCCGTCTGCTTCTGTGTACCTGGTGTGGTTCCCTGATGGCTTCCGCAACAGCTTAATCCAGTTGGTCAATTTTGGGTCAAGCGGGGTCAGTTCCCTAATCTTGGCAATGATCTCAAGGTCAGATAAGGCTAGGTCATCTTGTCCTCCGTCCCCCAAATCAGTCCCCATCACGTTGACTTCAAACCAATGTTCACTATCCTCAATTTCAATCGATTCGTCCAAAAACCAGCTGTCCAATTCCGAGCATTCCGCAACCTCCTCAAACGTCCGCTCTGTGATGTTACCTGGTTTCAAAAGTTGGCCAAAAGTCAGCTTTTCTCCTGGTGCTGGGGCAAGGTCCGGTCTGCGGGACAGGGCATCTGGTTTTGTTGATTGTCGTCCCGGTCGGAATATGATCTCAAAGTTGAAACACCCCATGGTTTCAGCCCATCTTGCCTGTCTTCTGGTGAGTTGCTTGGTTTTCATGAAGCTTTCCAGGTTACGGTGATTGGTGTACACAATTGCTGTCAGGCGGTTCGGGTTCCCCTCCAGGTATTGCCGCCACTCTTTGAAGGCAGCCACAATAGCTAGTAACTCCTTGTCAAAGATCTCGTAGTTGCGTTCCGCCTGTACTAGGGATCGGGACAGGTATGCTACGGGGTGAAGTTCTTGGTCCTTTGCGCAAACCTGGGACAGTACTGCACCCAGTGCAAAGTCAGAACAATCACATTCAAGGATAAACGGCTTGTACGGGTCCGCAATTTTCAGGATCGGGGCAGATGTGAAGGCGGTTTTGAGGGATTCAAATGCGGAGTTGCACTTGGTGTCCCACACGAAGGGGGTTTCTACTTTTGTCAGGTTGTGAAGTGGTCTAGTATTTCCTGAGAAATGGTCGATGAATCGGCGGTAAAAGTTAGCAAATCCAATGAATCACTGGAGTTCAGTCACATTTTTTGGTGCGGGCCATTTGGTTACTGCTTGTACCTTTGCGGTGTGAGAACTCCTTTTGGGACGGGGGTAGTTCTGTGAGGGGGAAATAACAGTTATAGTATTTCAGGTATGTATGAATTTATTACAACTGTTAAGGGTGGTTTGAAAGACCTGCCCCTCTATTTACTACAAGAGTTAATACAACAATTTTATTTATTGTTGTGGCTGATAACTTTCTTTTTGTTTTCTTTAAGAGAACTGTTTATGTAGTAATCTCTTATCAGACAAAGATCTAATTTCAACGTACAAATAATCAGCAAATGAGATTGATGAAGGGATCAGGGAAGTAGATAGTGGATGGATTGTTACAGAAAGTTTGACAAATGGAATACAAGCCTTGGGAATTGATGAGGAACAGTATTTATATGTTTTTTAGTGTTTATTTTGTTTTTATGTTTAGATGCAGTCAGAGAGAATGAGTAGATGGATGTTTTTGGTATAATGTGAACTATTCAATGTGTTATACCCTCTTCCTTAACCTTTAGTTAAAAGAGCACAATTTCACTTTTGTTTCTTTTGTGTATTTTAAACTGATATGAAAGATGTTGTTGTGGGTCACCTGATTAAGATCACACTATTTATATGGATGAGTAATTTTATTTAGTTTGCTAGCTAGATGATGGGGCGTGGGATCCAAGTGGGATGCTGCTGGATGATTTCTTTTTCTGGGAGGGAACAACCTCCCCTTTATATAGTAAAATGTGAGGGATTTTTGCTGGTGGGATGTCTGATTGAGGTATTTATGCTGGTGGGGTCTCTTCTTCTACGCTGCCTTCATGCGGGGAGTGCATAAAGTGAGCTATTTCTGCTGGTGGGGTTATGTACTTAAGCTGTGTCATAGATCATGTGCTGCGTCTTGTGACCTAAAGTGAGCTATTTCTGCTGGTGAGGTTATGTACTTAAGCTGTGTCATAGATCATGTGCTGCGTCTTGTGACCTAAAGTGAGCTATTTCTGCTGGTGAGGTTATGTACTTAAGCTGTGTCATAGATCATGTGCTGCGTCTTGTGACCTAAAGTGAGCTATTTCTGCTGGTGAGGTTATGTACTTAAGCTGTGTCATAGATCATGTGCTGCGTCTTGTGACCTAAAGTGAGCTATTTCTGCTGGTGAGAGTATGTACTTAGACTGTGCCACAGATCATGTGCTGCGTCATGTGACCTAACACTAAAATACATACTACTTCTATATATATACTATGTACTTATTATTTACTCTAATTCTTTGTAACTGTATAACTTTTGATTTAGCCGTGCAAAACCCTAACATAAATGGGTGACTTATAGATTAAATTTACCCTAGATTTCAATTATGCATTTATATTGCTACTATTTTATCTTCTGAAAAATAGTGAAAGAATATAATCCTGCCTGATACTTGAAACAGGGTTTGGAATACCACATCCTCCCCCAACTTAATGCTGTCCACAGCATTCCTGTTTCAAGGATCACCATCTAGAATAGGTTGATTTATCCAACTATTTTTTTTTTGATTTAATCCCTTGTTTCCCACAATATTTCATACTCGTAGACATACTAACTTTAGATTTCTCTTTTCCCTACTAAATTCTGCTTCTTGCCTTGATTCATAACTAGTGACTCTAAAACTTCTTCACTCAAAAATAATAGCTAAACTAATAGCTCTAACTCTCCAATAATCCTATCTCCCTCTAAAATCTCCAATAATCCTATCTCCCTTATAAATATCTCTAAAATTTTCCAGTTTATTTAGTACACTGTCATGAATCTTGCCTCCACTTCTCTTCCTTGGTAAATAAAGCTGATCTTTTGTTCTGTATGGCTGAAGTGACATACTGTTTTCTGTATCTGTGATAAACTGCAAAAATAGAAAGTTCCTCTTCCATGTCCTGTCTGGTTTTTCCCTAAAAAGTGTGGGTGTAGATAATGTGGAATCTGGTCCTCTGTCCTTCTGGTTTCTAGGATTTGAATTTTGATCTGGTCTGTTAACTTATTATTACTGTCACTACTAATTTATTTCACTCTTGAGGATCTTACTGTGGGTATACCACATCCTCCCCCAACTTAATGCTGTCCACAGCATTCCATATCAATGATCCTTCTACATCCTTTTTCCCGGCCCTTTTTTTTTTCCGCAAGGCTGCTTCTACTTCAAGGTGACTCCAAATACTGGTCCTCCATTATCTGACTGATTTCCTTCTGCTTATACCAAATTATAGTATACGTATGTCCTAGATAACCTTTCCCCCCTTTGTCCAAGTCCAAATCCCAGGATACTAATGCACACTCTTTCATTCTCTTTCATGGTGATTGCTCCAAAAGAAAAGGCCCATGGTTGATGCTTCTGAAGGATCTCTAACCAAAAAACACTAATAACTCCCTAATTTGCTATTAATTTTCCCCCTTTTGTCCTTCACGTCATTTCTCCTTTTAAGGCCTAACTATACTTCTATTTGAATTAAACAAAGTGATCTCATTTCATCCTTCTTCAGCTTCCTGTTTTGTGTCCCTCTCTGTTCCCGCATACTTCATTGTGTCCAGCAATCTTCCAATAGTCCCCATAAAATCTCCAAGTTCTACCCTCTTTGTTTATTATTCTCCTGCTTCTTCCAGCTTTCCATGGAATTATTTTCATTATTGATCCTCCAGGAATATTGATGTAACTGATTGTCCAAAATATTGATTGGCAGCGCCGCTGGACCACAGTAGTGTAATTGATTACTTCTCTTGAAGTTGCAGTTTATGGTCACACAGGACATCAAAGTTCCTCTATTGTAATTATCTTCTTTATTTTTATTATACACATTTATATATATATGATTTTCCCTTAATAATGTGGGATAACAGTGGTAAAGCATTGCAGTCTCTTTTCTTCTTCTTCTTATTTTTTTTTATTATTATTTAACTTTAAGAGGCTGGTTTGCAGTTTTTGGTCATGCAGGACCAGTCAGCTTTGCACAACTATTGCCATATAAAATTTTCACCACACGCGTCATAAAAACTCAGGTTTTGTTAAGGTAAGTAAGCCTCAAATTTTATGTATATTTAATCCCAACATGGCTAGTTGTCCAAAGTATCTTCAAAATAATTCCAGTCCAGGTGTTTTCCAATAATTCTTCCCTCAAAACTTGTGCTGAAATTCATCTTCAATCCCTTTTTATCATGTTAGATTGTTCCATCAGTAATGTGGGCATTCCAAGAAAAAATGAATTTTCATTTGTATTCCTTCTATCTTTTATTTTTTTATTTTTTATTTTATTTTATTTTATTTTTATTTTTTTCAATTTTTTTTATTTGCGGCCGCCATTTCTAGCAAGGTTGCGCAATGCGCAGTGATGAGAATGCTCCCTTGGCACTCTCTTTTCTGCCTGGTTTGAGCCGCGCGGGGGCCTAGTTGCTTTCAAAGTTGAGGCCTAGCCTCCCGGGTTTGGGTTTGGCCTTCGGTCCGGGCCCTGGCTTCGAGTCGGGCCTAGTTTGTTCGGCCCAGGTGGGTCTCGGCCAGGACTGGAATACAGTATGCTCGGCCTCCCTTCGGCCGATGCTAACTACACATTCCTCTTAATACAACCCGCCGACTGCAATCTCGCCTCACTATTTCCGATCGCGATCTTGCCTCGCTATTTGGTATAGGTCTGTTCAAATCGTAAGTCCCCCCTTTTTTTTTCTTTTTTTTTTTTTTTTATATATGTATTTTCAAAAAAAACCGATGCTGATTGCTTCTTTTTATTCATACAATCCTGAGTTAAAGCGGACGACGGCCGTTGACCTTGTTTGGCTCCCCTCTCCCGTACAGGCTTTGATCGCCAGGAAAGACCGTTCGAGATTAGGAAAGAAGTCACCCGATCGAATACAGGTCGATCAGGCGGTGCTCCTGTTTGGCTTCATTGCTTCGAAAAGAAGCTTCGATATTCGACACAGGTTAGGCTATGCGATCCTCGTCCAACTAGTCCGTCAGTTATTTCGTCACATGATCTTCTCTATTTGTGTTTGGAGGCAGTGCTAATAAATAAAGCACCCCAAAAAATTTCTTCCGCTTATCGATTGGAGTTATTGTTGCCGACAAGGAAGTCTGGCCAGGGTATAAAAGGAAGGGTGTTCGCCACCTCCCTCAGCTCTCTTTCCCCAACCACCTCTGCCTTCTTCGTCGCTGCGAGCCAAAAAAAAACTTGCTCTCATGTCCCCGATATATAGTAGATTTTATGATGGTGTGAGTCCGACTGATAGTGTCAAGCTCCTGTCATTTCCACTTGTGTCTCTAGTTCTATCATCCTCCTCCCACTCTTCGCCATCTGGTTCTAGGCTCTCTTTCCCCAACCACCTCTGCCTTCTTCGTCGCTGCGAGCCAAAAAAAAAAAAAAAAAAAAAAACTTCTCATAATGTAATCGATATATAGTATATTTTATGATGGTGCGAGTCCGACTGATAGTGTCAAGCTCCTGTCATCTCCACTTGTGTCTCTAGTTCTATCATCCTCCTCCCACTCTTCGCCATCTGGTTCTAGTCCCCCTTCTCCCTCTTTTCATTGGTCTCTATTAGTATAACCAAAAAACTTGCAGTACTGCATGTTTTTTTTTTTTTTTTTTTTTTTTTTTGTACTAAATATATATATCATGATGTATGTTCCTCTTATCCTATTATCATTAGAAGTTAGAAGGAATATGAAGCTCTAAGATTTACACATGAAAGCTAGTCTGTGCAGTTAGAAGCAATGCAACTCCTTATGAATATTATCTTATTATTTTGTTGGTTTTTTTTTTTTTTTTTTTTTTTTTTTTCAAAAGAACCCAATAAAAAATACATAATTGAAATGTCAATAGATTTGAGCTGAGTGGATTATTTCATGCTGACATCCTACTGTAGTTTAAACTACAGTAAAATTTCTCAAATTTCTTGGGAGATTTGCAAACATTTTTCTTATACCATGACTTTCCCCCTCCCCAATAAAGATTTTGCCTTATATTCTGACTCACAAAGCCATACCTAGATGGCCAATAACCTTCCTTTAAGAAAGACTTTTCCCCAACATAACTTAGTAATTGGATAAAGTCCAAAGAGTCTGTAAGACCACCTGGCAGTTCCATAAGCCAGTCTTGCCCTTTTCTGATCCTCTTTGGCCGGGTAGTTTCATCAAAAACAATCCTGAACCTATAAGGAAGGCTGGCTAGCTCCCAATAAAAATTTTCTTGATAATAGTCCTCATTTCTATAAACAGGTTCTGCGCCCCAGGCTGCCTCTACCTCTGCTCCCTGGATACCAATTCTTGTTTGTTCTTCATCATTAATCTGCGTAGAGCCCAATTCTTCTGCCCAATTAAATTTCTCTGTAAGCTGCACATTCCAAGGGTATTCTATTGATACCTCTGTGGTTGGTTCACTTTCCTTCTCCCTTGATTCTGAGGATGCTGATACTGATATTTCTTCCTGTAGTATCTCTTCTCTCTCCTTACAAAGGTGCAAATTTTCCAACTTTTCTATATCTTCCCACTGACATTCAGGGACATTCTCATTCTTTTCAGAACAGGAAATTTGATCAAGCAGCTCCCAATCCATGATTTGAAAAGAGCAGCTTTGCCTAAATGCAGGTGGTTCCTTATGCCACCCCGGGGTGTTTGGTAAACATATTGGAATACATAGTCTTTTCCCTTCTGGATCTTCAAAACTCAGGATTTCTCCTTTTTTATTGGATAATTCAAGCCTTATGTTGTGGTCTGCTAGGAAAGGTCTGCCTAGAACTGTATGTACTGATCCTTTTACTATAAAGAAATTGGCCAGATTTTTATACCCTGGGAATACACTGATTTCAATATTTTCCGCAATCCCTATTATAGGAGTGAAGTGCCCTCCAATCCCTTTAAGTCTCATAAAGATCTCTGTAGTTACCAATCCTAACTTGCTAGCTAGCTCCTCAGGGATTATGTTCATTTCTGCTCCTGTGTCCACCAATGTGCGTATTTTCCTGTTGGCTAAGGTCATATCCACCATGCCTACTGGACATGCATAGGTGAGGCCAATTTTCTCCTCTTCTATATCTTCTTCAGATCCTCCTTGTTTGAATTTGCCAATACTGATGCTTTTGTCCATCAACTCCTCCTCAGCATAAGAATTTTGTAAATTCTGAAGAAACTGGGGAGCCATCTTGATAATTTCTTCCAATGTGAGTGTATAAGTTTGTTTGTAAAACTTCCTCCTCACTGATTCTGGCACTTGGGCGTTGATAAACGCACGCCAAGCGCGCACGCCAACGCCAACCCGCACGCCAATTTTTTTTGGCGTGCGGGGCCTACACGCCATTTTTTTTTGGCGTGTAGGGTCTACACACCAAAATAAATTGGCGTGTGAGACCTGCACGCCAAAAATGGCGTGTGGTTCCCACACGCCATTTTTTTTTGGCGTGTGGGCCCCGCACGCCAAATAAAATTGGCGTGTGGGCCCCGCACGCCAATTGTTTGGCGTGCGCTCTCACACACCAAACAATTGGCGTGTGGGAGCGCACGCCAAACAATTGGCGTGCGGGTCCCACACGCCAATTGTTTGGCGTGCGGGTCCCCCCTCGCTCACATAATCGAGTGGGAGGGACCACTCGATTACGTGAGCGAGGCCGGCTGACGAGGTTATACAACCTCGTCAGCCGGGAGGACTTCCTCCCGGCCGGCGAGGCTATACAACCTCGTCGGCCAGGAGGAAGTCCTCCTGGCTGACGAGGTTGTATAACCTCGTCAGCCGGGAGGAAGTCCTCCCGGCCGACGAGGCTATACAACCTTGTCGGCCAGGAGGACTTCCTCCTGGCTGACGAGGTTGTATAACCTCGCCGGCCGGGAGGAAGTCCTCCCGGCTGACGAGGTTATACAACCTCGTCAGCCAGGAGGACTTCCTCCTGGCCGACGAGGTTGTATAGCCTCGCCGGCCGGGAGGACTTCCTCCCGGCACGAGGCTGTATAACCTCGTCAGCCGGGAGGACTTCCTCCCGGCTGACAAGGCTATACAACCTCGTCAGCCAGGAGGAAGTCCTCCCGGCCGACAAGGCTATACAACCTCGTCGGCCAGGAGGAAGTCCTCCCGGCCGACGAGGTTATACAACCTCGTCGGCCAGGAGGACTTCCTCCTGGCCGACGAGGTTGTATAGCCTTGTCAGCCGGGAGGAAGTCCTCCCGGCTGACGAGGTTATACAGCCTCGTGCCGGGAGGAAGTCCTCCCGGCTGACGAGGTTGTATAACCTCGTCAGCCGGCCTCGCTCACGTAATCGAGTGGTCCCTCCCACTCGATTATGTGAGCGAGGGGGGACCCGCACGCCAAACAATTGGCGTGCGGGGCCCACACGCCAATTTTATTTGGCGTGCGGGGCCCACACGCCAAAAAAAAATGGCGTGTGGGTCTCACACGCCCTTTTTTTTTGGCGTGTAGACCCTACACGCCAAAAAAAAATGGCGTGTAGGCCCCGCACGCCAAAAAAAATTGGCGTGCGGGTTGGCGTTGGTGTGCGCCGTTGGCGTGCGTTTATCAACGCCCCTGGCACTTGGGTTGACGGGGCTTCTAATGTTCTATTTGTTTCTGATATAAGCTTCTTCTTAAATGGATTGATCTTTGGTTCTTTTTCCTTCAGGGGTACACTGGCTTCCTACTCTGATTCAGCTTCTTCAATCCATGCTCCTGGATAGATTTTCCTTCTTGCTGTCTTAATTGCTTCTTGGTTTGCTGGAGGCTCTTGGGACTGGCTTCCACCCACATTTTTATCTTGGATCCTTTGAGATTTCCTTATCCCAAAGCCAATATTATTCTGTAAGGAATCCTCTAAATCATGTGTCTGAGGTGGAACCCATGATCCCCACTCTTCAATTTCTGCTATTGCTGAAGTTGAATCCTTTGTTTGTTGATTTCCTTCCTTGGATTTCTCCTCATCTTTAGCCTCTTCTTGCGCAAATTTTTTTACCATCTCTCTTATGGATGCATCCTCCCGCAACACTACTGGCAGGCGGTTTGGATAATAATACACACCTTGGATCCGCAGCACTCTCCTATTTTGAAAGTCCTGTTGTAAAATTTCACAGTTTGTCACCATGTGCTTACCTTTACAATAATAACACTCAGGAGGGGAACATCTTGGCCTGTTTTCTAAAAATCCCGGAGATGGGGGCCTATTAAAATGAGGTGGGATTCCTTTCTTCTGACTCTCCACCATTGCGGTCAAATTTTTGATTTGCTCTTCCAAAGAAACTTGTTTTGATACCTCCTTAGGGTCCTGTAACTTCACAATCTTCTTAGGGGTCTCTGTCTTGACAGTTTCTTCATCCTCAAAGTCCAAAAGATCCAAAGCCAGTTCAGTATATTCTTTCAAGGTTGGTAAATCTGGAACAATGGGTCTCCCATCTTTGGTTTTCTTAAGTTTCTTTTTATGTGAAAGTTCCCTCAGGACCTCATTTTTCAACTCCTTGGACAATGTCTTCCACAGGGGCTCCCCATTGTCTTCATTAATATTTGGGTATTCCATGCGTAAAAAATAGTCTACCATTTCTTCATATTCCCCAATGAATTTCCGGTATTCCTGTTTAGTGTGGATTCCTCCTGAATCTTGAATTCTTTTGATAAGGTGAGGTATGGACTCTTCCTTGAATCTCCTATGTGGTGTAGCTCTTCCCCATTTCCTAATTAAATCTCTTTTTAGAACTTCCCAATCACTAGTCTCATGTCCCTCCATAAGTTCAATGGCTTTACTTATCTTTTGGTTGGGAATGATAAAAGGTAACTGCCTTGCTAAATTTCTACTACCGCAATCTTGAATGGACGCCATCTTCTCAATTCTTTTGATGAAATCTTCCACCTCTGTTCCATCAAAATTCAGATTGGTTTTCTTTGTTTCCAGATATCCCCGCAAGGTTCCTTCTTCCGGCAATGTGATAACTCTACTTTTCTCAAACTGGGAATCTGCGGGACTGTTGGATGGTGTTTCTTGAAGAGTTCCTCTGGGAGTAAAAGCTGGCCTCATCCTGGACCTGTAAATGTTGTAAGCTGCTGAGTTTTCATACCCTGTTTGTGGATTAGGTGTCTCTGGAAATTCTTGTCCTGTGAACTGGGGGAATGGTGTTGATGTGGCAAAACGTGTTTGTTGTGTACGGCTTGCTTCAGGATAAGACCCTGTGGCTAGGAATTTTGATTGAGGTTGGGGAGTCTCAGGAATGGGAACTTGCTGGGGTTCAGTGCTCTTGCCTTTTCCTGTTAGCATTTGAATCATTTCCTCCATTTTCCTAATCTTCTCCTCCATTTCATGCCTTTCCTTTTCCATTTGTTCTTCCATAAAGGTTATCCTTGACTTTTGCTCTTCATATTCTTGAAATCCTATTGTTACTGACTGTTCCTGCATCCCTGGATCTGCCATGGTGTATTCCTTATAACTAGTTCCAAACCAGTTGTTGAATAGCCTTATGAGTGCTTCCTTTTCTCTTTGAATGTGCTTTGCTGAATGTTTTGAAGTTGAAGGGTGATCTTGATGAAGGTTTTCGGCCACTGTTGGGACACCAGATGTGAGAACTCCTTTTGGGACGGGGGTAGTTCTGTGAGGGGGAAATAACAGTTATAGTATTTCAGGTATGTATGAATTTATTACAACTGTTAAGGGTGGTTTGAAAGACCTGCCCCTCTATTTACTACAAGAGTTAATACAACAATTTTATTTATTGTTGTGGCTGATAACTGTCTTTTTGTTTTCTTTAAGAGAACCGTTTATGTAGTAATCTCTTATCAGACAAAGATCTAATTTCAACATACAAATAATCAGCAAATGAGATTGATGAAGGGATCAGGGAAGTAGATAGTGGATGGATTGTTACAGAAAGTATGACAAATGGAATACAAGCCTTGGGAATTGATGAGGAACAGTATTTATATGTTTTTTAGTGTTTATTTTGTTTTTATGTTTAGATGCAGTCAGAGAGAATGAGTAGATGGATGTTTTTGGTATAATGTGAACTATTCAATGTGTTATACCCTCTTCCTTAACCTTTAGTTAAAAGAGCACAATTTCACTTTTGTTTCTTTTGTGTATTTTAAACTGATATGAAAGATGTTGTTGTGGGTCACCTGATTAAGATCACACTATTTATATGGATGAGTAATTTTATTTAGTTTGCTAGCTAGATGATGGGGCGTGGGATCCAAGTGGGATGCTGCTGGATGATTTCTTTTTCTGGGAGGGAACAACCTCCCCTTTATATAGTAAAATGTGAGGGATTTTTGCTGGTGGGATGTCTGATTGAGGTATTTATGCTGGTGGGGTCTCTTCTTCTACGCTGCCTTCATGCGGGGAGTGCATAAAGTGAGCTATTTCTGCTGGTGGGGTTATGTACTTAAGCTGTGTCATAGATCATGTGCTGCGTCTTGTGACCTAAAGTGAGCTATTTCTGCTGGTGAGGTTATGTACTTAAGCTGTGTCATAGATCATGTGCTGCGTCTTGTGACCTAAAGTGAGCTATTTCTGCTGGTGAGAGTATGTACTTAGACTGTGCCACAGATCATGTGCTGCGTCATGTGACCTAACACTAAAATACATACTACTTCTATATATATACTATGTACTTATTATTTACTCTAATTCTTTGTAACTGTATAACTTTTGATTTAGCCGTGCAAAACCCTAACATAAATGGGTGACTTATAGATTAAATTTACCCTAGATTTCAATTATGCATTTATATTGCTACTATTTTATCTTCTGAAAAATAGTGAAAGAATATAATCCTGCCTGATACTTGAAACAGGGTTTGGAACACCACAGCGGGGTCCATTCTGATCCGGTTGCATGATATCAACAGTCCCAGGTATTCCACTTCCGGCCTTGAAAACTTGCACTTTTCGGGTTTCAGCCACAATTGGTGCTTGCTCAATGTGTCCAGTATACTGCCCACCGCTTCCGCATGATCTGATCCTTTCCGTGTGTAGATCATGATGTCGTCTAGATATGCGGCGGTGTCCTTCCCAATCCGTCCAAGGAGGATGTCTTGCATGAAGTATTGGAAGTATTGCGGCGCTCCAGTGGGTCCAAATGGCATGGTAAGCGGTGCGAATTGTCCTGCCCGGCAGATGAAAGCCAGTTTATCTTTGTTGCCTTCCGCAACTCAGAGGTTCCCATATGCGTTCCGGAGGTCCAGCTTTGTAAATGTGTCCGCATCCAAAAGGCTGTCAACTAAGTCCATTGTCAGTGGTAGCGGGTACTTGTTCTTCACCGTTACTGCGTTGAGTCTCCGGTAGTCAAAACAGGGCCGCAGGTTTCCGTCCTTCTTCCCAGTGAATGAGACCAGTGCAGCCCAAGGGGATGTGGTCCGCCGGATGGTACCGTTTGTCAGCCCTTCGTCAATCATAACATCAAGCGCCTGGTTCTCCGCCGGAGATAGCGGGATGATTCTTCCGGCCTGTGGGGTAGCCCCTGGGATCAGCTCTACACAGAAATCATACTTTCTCCGCGGGGGAAGCCTCATGGCGCTCGATTTCTGGAACATGTCAAGGTGTCGGTGGTAGCACCGCGGTACCAATTCTTCGGTACTCCCTACCGCAGTCGTGGTTTTCCTTCTGCTGCCAATCGGGCCAATGTTGACCATGACGTTTTGGCCGCATTGATCACTGCGGGGGTATGTCCTAGAGGGGAAAAAGGCTTGCCAGCTGTTTCGGGAATCAAATGCGGGGAACATGTATCAGACTCACATTGCGGGGGTGTTATTGTGCTATAAGCACACACCCCCTTGTCACTAATCCTAACTTTCCCCAAGGGCCTGTAGACCGTTTGCGGGGATGTTGGCGGAGAGGACGATACTGCCTTGGCAGTAGCAATAATTTCATTGGTTGCCTGGTCAAAGCGTTGGGTCTTGGGGTTCCTTGCGGCAATTGGGGATCTATTTACGAGGTGTAAAAGCTTGCCAGCTGTTTTGGGAAGTAAGGTATGGGGTGGGGGGTTGTCAGACTCACATTGCGGGGGCGTTATTGTGCTGTAAGCACACACCCCCTCGTCACTAATCCTAGCTTTCCCCGTGGGCCTGTGGACCATTTGCGGGGGTGTTGGCAGATAGGACAATACTGCTTCAGCAGTAGCACCAGTTTCATGGGATACGGTTTCATCGGGTACTTGTTTGGCATGTCGGGTTTCAGGGTTCTGTGTGGGGCTTGGGACGTTGTCTACAGGGTGTACAAGCTTTCCAGCCGTTTTGGGAGAAATAGTAAAAATTGGGGCATCAAACTCACATTGCAGGGGTGTTATTGTGTTCAAAACACACACCCCCTCGCCTATTCTCCTAGCTTTCCCCAGTTTGCCAGTCCGGGTGTTTTTCGGGATAGACAAAACCGCCGAAGCGGCCGCAATGTCGGGGTTCCATAGGGTACGGCTTGTCCAATTGATTTGGTGTCCGTACCGGCGGATCCAGGGCATCCCTAGGATCCCATCGTACAAGTCTTTCAGTCTTGTAATGATGAACCGGGATGGGCGGGGTTCATTGGTCAGGATTAGGTCAATCTCATGGGTCGCTCTGCTTGCGGACCCGTCAAATCCAAAGACGGTCCGTTTTGATGCCGATGCAGCCTCAAGCAGTCCCCATCGGGATGCATACGACTTGCTCAAAACGTCGTGGGCTGCTCCGGAGTCAATGAGGAATAATAGGGAGGGGTAGGGTTCTTTGGGTGTGGCTCTGGAAGTTGTGATAGTGCATGAAAGGAAACATTGGGGATCAATTTCATTTACATTTAATGTCTGACTAGCACCAATACTACATGACAACTCCGCTACACTCGGGAAAGGCACAACCTTCATTCCCGAGCATTGCCATTTTTTGACTTTTCAGCCCGTCCCTTTCCGGTCTTATCCGCCTGTCCTTCCGCTTTAAGCGTTGCCAATCCATCGGCTAGTTGTCGGACCTGGTCTTTGAGTGCGGATACTGAGGTGGGCGTTTTGAGAACTCCTTTTGGGACAGGGGTAGTTCTGTGAGGGGGAAATAGCAGTTATAGTATTTCAGGTATGTATGAATTTATTACAACTGTTAAGGGTGGTTTGAAAGACCTGCCCCTCTATTTACTACAAGAGTTAATACAAAAATTTTATTTATTGTTGTGGCTGATAACTTTCTTTTTGTTTTCTTTAAGAGAATTATTTATGTAGTAATCTCTTATCAGACAAAGATCTAATTTCAACTTACAAATAATCAGCAATGGACTTGATGAAGGGATCAGGGGCGTAGATAGTAGATGGATTGTTACAGAAAGTTTGACAAATGGAATACAAGCTTTTGGAATTGATGAGGAACAGTATTTATATGTTTTTAGTATTTATTTTGTTTTTATGCTTAGATGCAGTCAGAGAGAATGAGTAGATGGATGTTTTGGTATAATGTGAACTATTCAATGTGTTTTACCCTCTTCCTTAACCTTTAGTTAAAAGAGCACAATTTCCTTGTTTTGTTTCTTTTGTGTATTTTAAACTGATATGAAAGATTTGCTGTGGGTCACCTGATTAAGATCACACTATTTATATGGATGAGTAATTTTATTTAGTTTGCTAGCTAGATGATGGGGAGTGGGATCCAAGTGGGATGTTGCTGGATGATACTGGCATGCTAACGGCATGATTTTTTTTCTGGGAGGGAACAACCTCCCCTTTATATAGTAAAATTTGTAAGAATAGCAAATACTAAGAGATGTATTTCTGTGTTAGACTACTGTGAGAACAAGTCTGATAAACAAGAGAGAACAAAGCTGAAGTAGTAGCAGAAACAGATAGTAATGATATAGTGAAAGGAGCTCTTTACCTAAGAGCGAGTCGTTGTCTGCTCTACTATGGTAGAAGATGAGATAGAGGGTTTGTTAAGCGATCGGCTAGACTCTTCTGGGAGTTAGGGTCTAAAGATAGTCCTAAACGTTAGTCAGAGGTCTACAGCTCGATTCTGCTATAGCTGTGCTCTGCAGTAGGTATTTTACTCACCTTTGCTGTCGGGGTGAGTAATCCTTTTCCTGAGGCTTGAGCCGACTAGGCCTGGTGAATCGTAGGTACTGAGCTTAATACTAATCAATGGTGGAAACCAAGGTTAGTGTTATTCTCGTACTCAAACGTCTGGACTAGCAATACTTACCTGGTTGGTAGTACGCTTCGCTTATCCGGATGGGTCTCTTCGTTGTTGTTCAACGTGGTTCGTCCTGGATTAAAGGTTTCAAGGTCAGCACTCGCTGGAACCTGATATTGGGAACACATGCATATATGCAAGGTCTAATATGGAGCGGTCACTGACCATGCTCACTATGTTGGTTAGGGTTATTCCCTTTTGCGCGCTTTCGCGCACCGTTGCACTTGAGATCTTGACAGCCCACCGTGCTTCGAGCACCGGTGCTTGAAGCAGGCTTGGTAGTGCTGAGGACATTGATGGATTCTAGAGCTCTTCTAATGATGACTCTTCCGACTGGCTTCGTAAGAAAGTCGGCTGAGTTGTAGGCAGATTGAATGTAGGCTAGGTTGATGATTCTTCCATTGACCAGTTCGCGAATGAAATGAAGTCTGATGGACATGTGTTTCGTACAAAAGTTGTTCTGAGAAGTGTCGCTTTTGGCTAGGTCAATCGCCCCTTGATTGTCAACAAAAACTGAGATGTTATTTGTTTTGATGCCTAGATCAATTTCTGAGAGCAAATTTGAGAACCACGCTATTTCCCTACCAAGGTCTGATAAGGCCTTATACTCAGCTTCGGTAGTCGATAGGGAGACCGTTTCCTGCTTGGAGGATTTCCAGGCTAACAGGTGTGATCCGGCTAGGACAATGAAACCGGTTGCGGATCTGCGAGTGTCTGGGCAGTTGCCCCAGTCAGCGTCGACGTAGGCGTTCAGCATAGCATCGCTGCTGCGCTTGTAGACTAAACCAAGTGTCGTTTTTCCCGCTAGATACCTGTATACTTGAGTCGCCGCTTGGTAGTGAAGCATACCTGGGTTCTCCAGGAATTGCGACAGCGTGCTGACGGCATATGCTATGTCTGGTTGAGTTAGGACGCTGAGGTAGTTAAGGGAGCCAACTAGAGCCCTGTAGTTGATGCCTGTTCTTTGGAAAGCAAGAATTTTCTCTGGCGTTGCCTTTCTCAGGTAGGCCTTTGGATTGAGAGGACACAACGCCGGGTAGAGCTTGTCAAAGCCGAATTCTTTCAGCTTACGTTGGATGAACTCTCCGGGTCGTTGCTGATGATAACTAAGTCGTCAACATGCACAAAAACATGCACATTTGCCCTGCCCGCTGTGTTGACTCGGTAGAAAACACAGGGGTCCGCCACCGAGATTCGAAATCCGATCTTCTTCAGATAGCCGGCTAAGCGATTATACCAGAGAAGTGGAGCTTGTCTTAGTCCATATATCGCTTTCTTCAGTTCCAGGACTGAGTTCGGAAGGCATTCAAGGCCGGGAGGAGGGATTAGGGTAACTTCATCTTCTAGAGGGCAGGTTAGGAAAGCGCTCCGTACATCCAGTTGATGAATTTTGAGGTCATGATTCACTGCATGAGAAAGTAGGAGTCTCAACGAGCTCGGTCTTCCAGTAGGAGCATACCGTGCTTCAAAGTTGATCCCGTAAGTTTGCCGAAAGCCTTGGGCGCATATTCGGGCTTTGAATTCAACTACCTGGTTGTCTGCACCAAGCTTTTTGCGATATGCCCAGGTAGCAGGAATCGGGGCATCCAATTTGCATTGTGGTCGTAGAGTCCACACTTCATGAAGTTGCATGTTTGCCACTTCCTTCAATTCTGCTTCCTTCCACATCGAGGCTTCTGAGGAGGCCATAGCTTGCTTATGGTTTTTGGGTTCTACCATTGCGGTGGTGTGGAATAGCTGCCTTCTTTTGTAGTTTATGATGTTTGAGGGGTCGATTTCACTTTGTATAATGGTCGGGTGTCTCGGCCCTATTACCGTTAAGCGTTTAGGTTGAGGTCGCAAGGACAGATTGTGTTCAGGGTTTTCTACAAAGTCGCTCTCCGGAGTCATCTGATCTTGCCCTTCCGCATCGACTTCTAGTCGTGGACCTGGCAAAAATTCCCCCAAGATATGGTTGATCTCAAATTCCTCTTCGTCATCGTCTTCTTGAGTGGAGTTGAGTGGCCTTGTTCTGATCTCGGATTCTAGATGTGCAGGGTCCGAGAAAGGAAGAGGTTCGTCATTAGAGAACGAAGGCAGCTTATTCAAGTCATGAGCTCCCATGGTCTTCGACAAAGCGGGACAGGTGGGGAAAGTTGCTTCGTCGAAGTGTGCGTGCTTAGTGGTGACGATTGTCTTTGATTCCGTTCGAAGTACCCTATATGACGAGAAGTCATTGTCGTATCCAAGAAGAACACCTTCCCACACGACTGAAGAGAATTTGTCTTCACGATTTGCTTTTGGTTTAACAAGCCATGCTTTGCACCCAAACGGTCGTAGGAAAGAGGGATTCGGTTTGATCTTGAACATCAGTTCGATTGGCGATGACCTGCTCTTGGATAACAACGGGAGGCAATTGGTCGTTGCAGTAGCCGTCTTGACTGCCTCACCCCACCACTTGGGAGCGGCATTTGCCTGCATCAGCAGGGTCCTGGTCATCTCAATGATTGTCCTGTTAGCTCTCTCCGCAAAACCGTTGTGTTGCGGAGTGTATGGAGGCGACACGTTGTGCTGCACACCATCCTCCCTCAGTTGTCCGCTAAGAGTCTTGTTGACAAATTCGCCACCGCCATCGGTGATGAGCTTCTTCAGAGAATGACCGGTCTGGTTTTCAAAGAAGGTTTTATATTCAAGTATTGCTTGCGTCGCATCACTCTTGCTTTTCAAGATTTCAGTATGAATGTGTCCTGAGTACTGATCGATTAACGTGAGGAAGTAACGAGCGCCACTGTTAGTTGGAGGCGAGATTGGACCGACTAGATCTGCATGTACAGCTTGCAAGGGAAAGTTGGCTGGTTTGAAATGGCTCAAAAATGGCAGTCGACTGACTTTTCCTTTCATGCAAGCTTCGCATGCCTTGCTGACCTCGTTTGAAAAATTCCTTTTTACCACGGCTTCGATTCTCTTCTTGCACGCGTGGCCAAGACGGCGATGCCACGTAGCATAATCGCTTAGGGTAGAGTGATTACCAACACGGGTCGTAAGGGCAGTGTGCGGTACCGTGGGACCTCGCAAGCCGACTATCTCGAAGATTAGGTTGGAGGTGTCAATTTCAAGTATATGTTGATGGTCAATCTTCAACTCGAGTCCGTCCCAAACAGTGGTGATTGTAGCGGATTCATTCATGATTTGGACAAAAGACACCAGGTTACGCGTCAATTTTGGGACAAAGAGGGCGTCTTTCAATAAGAGTGTCAGCTTGCTACTAGTTCAGAGACAACCTGACTAGAACAAAAATAAACATAAAATAAAAAAATATAGTATTAATCATTTAACAAAAGGTAATAAATGAATAATAATAAGATAATAATAAGATAAAGCAACATAAAAAATTAATATGTAAATAATAAATAAATTATTACATAGTAAATTAATAATTAATAAACAAAAACAATATTAAGTATAAAACAATGAACATGTTAATGAATAATAGCATAAGTGGAAATATTATTTCATAATCTTGAAGAGCGTGTAAAATAATCTAGGGTACTTCAGCCAAAGTACCCCAGATAACTTAAAACTTCTAGTAGTAAAACAACTTGAAAGAATATTACCACTAAAGCGCTGAAATAATTATTATACATTAAAATACAGAATAAAAACTATAAATACATGTACAAAACCACGAAATAAAAATGTATTTAAATAAAAATATAATAAAATAAATACATATAAAATTAATAATATAAGTATATAATACTAGTAAGATACTATGGTATCTATTTATTTATTTATTTTATTACATACTAGGTACACTAAGGATGATTCAGAGGGACAAAGACCACGAAAAAGAGGAAGGAAATAACATGAGAACCTTCTGAAAATAACAATTGAACAACTGTTCAAAATAAATGTATTACATCCTTAGTGGGAAATTATTGATTGACAGATCTCTGCAGTCATGCATTCCCAAAGAGCCTGCATGACAGGGATCAAACAAGAAGCTCTTGTAGCGCCCACAGAACAAACAAATACATATATCTCACATTGTACATAATACAAAACAAATTAAACTCTGACAAATGTGATCAACAGGTACATGTGATATTTAATCAATACATTTTGACATGTAATTAAAACCTTTGATCAACACATCTAACAAACCTTGTCAGAGGTTCAGAAGCGCCTCAAGATGCCAGCAAAAGAGCTTAGACAGGCTGTACCCATAGTAGACAGCCTGTACATATGGAAATTTGATTAAACAACTACATACATTTGTATTAAATGTTAACCCCTTCCTTTTAAATGTTCCCATAGCCAAAGATACATCCTGTGTTTCGCCATCAGGGCTCCAGAAAGGCATTTAAGGAGCCCTTGTTCCCCCTGTATTTTGCCTCATCATGCTTTTACATATATACTACAACCTTTGCCCACTTACATAGCTTTACAATTGTTATTCTGTCTGGTAAGGTCCTAGTATCTGTCTCTTAGCCCCTTCTTACTCCCCTGAAATTGCCCAGTGTCCACCCAGCTCTTCCAACACCCTTTCCAAGCGCTTCCAACTGTCCAATTTCCCCCTGGAAGAACCTCAAGTCTGTAAAGGTAATTTATTACTAGTAAGTAGATAAACCTTTCTCTTGAGATTCTCCCCCCATCTTTTATCTGGGATTTAAAACACCCCTGTTTACAGGCCCCAGTGTATTCAGGTACCTAAATCCTCTGCTTGCAAGATACCTTTGAGGGATTAAACACCCCTGATTTATCAGGCCCCTCATATTTTTAATTATATTAAATTTATTTAATATAATTAATCTTTTTTTACCGCTCATACCTCATATCCTTATTGGTATTACTTCTTATAAATCCTCCCAGAGCTTTATATTGCTCTTTATCTTTTATTTTGCACCTTGTGTAGCTAGAAGGATTACTCCTTGGCATCACAGAGGCTGACAATTGGGGGTCTGGCCGGGAAATTTCTTAAATTTCTTTCTGAAATATAAAACCCGCTTTTTTTTAAACAAAATAATAATATACATATTAAAACAAAAATCTTACCATCCTTTTTATATAATCTCTAAATTACAATCCAAACTAACAACTAACACTAAGGATGTATAATCAATTGTAAATAAAAAAAAAACATCAATTTTTTCGAAATTCAGAATACCCAAATATTTACATAAACATACGGAAAAACTCAACAAAATTTTATTCCCTGATACAAACTATCATCTCATCTTGGAATAAAACAGTATAATTATTATATTCAACATCTTGAAATATAGATTCATAAAGTGTTCAAAAACCTTCCTGTATTTCATTCTGGAAATCCTTTAGTCATAAAGCATCTGTATGAATCCAACTTGTTTCGTAATACATAATGTATACTCATAAAAATCCACAGAAGCCAACAAAACACAAAAACTCTTGCTGGTCTTCTCTCTAATCACCCGAGAAACCAGAGGGTGTAGTAGCACATGATCGCGTCTAGAGAAGTAAACTCAGGCAATGTCCTAATCATCCTTTGGTGAGTGATGTGAGCTTGCCTACGAGCTCACTTCACCATCATGATTATTAGGGCTCTGGTTTGAGCTTCCGTCCTTTTTATAAGTTTTTCTAACAACTGATTCAAGGCTTGGCCTATTTCCATCCCAAAGTACTTGACCGACTTCCACCAAGCACGCATGGTGTAGTAGTAACAGATATCTGTACGATGTGTTCTCCGACCGGCTTACCCGATCAGTTGCCTTTTTTTCGTGAGATTACATCAAACAATATTCCAATCAGTCAGTCGCTATTGCTCTACTGATATTAAACCCCGCCATTTGAATTGAGAAATACTTAGATGTGGTATATTGAGTCGAACCAGTTAAAGCATTGTGTAGAATGTTGTCACTTCATAACTCGCATCGGAGGCTGTTCCAACAATGTGGTCAAATAGTTCATCATGATGTTCAAAGTGTAATCTTTATTTCTGCGTTGAGCTAATTCTAAGACCGGGATAAAAGCTGCTTATGTATATGGCAGAAGAAAGTTACTACAGTACAAAATCAAGCAGACAACTAGAAATGGTCTGTTGGTTTTCCGACATTTTTTTGTCCGTTTTACCACCAATGACCACTTCGCCTCGAAGTAGATTCTTTGTATCATCATCCATATAGAGTGAAAATAAAAATGCCTTATTGCTAAGCGAACTGCTTAGTTATCAGATCGCCTGAGAGATGCTATATCAACTATAAATTGCACAAAAGTCATTATCTGTAGGTCAGGGTGATCGATCCATCGGCTGTACCTCCTTTTCATCATTATCGATGTAGTCTCTTATTAAATAGATTCAAGA
Organism: Puccinia hordei; assembly: GCA_007896445.1. Classification (NCBI taxonomy): domain Eukaryota; kingdom Fungi; phylum Basidiomycota; class Pucciniomycetes; order Pucciniales; family Pucciniaceae; genus Puccinia; species Puccinia hordei. Next base: position 160,743 of record RDRW01000389.1, read on the forward strand.
AATTAAATAGAAATAATAAAGTGAAAGAATACTAAGTTGTTTCAAACCAATAAGTTTTGTTTGCACTCAGCCTTGAGTTAGGCTTAAACCGATCAAGGAAAAGATTCTGAGCCAAAAGGCAATCTTGAGATGTTGTCCAAGCGATTTCCTATTACACAATTTTTGAGTGCACTTGGTTTCTTCCTGTGTAAAAAGAAGTCGCGATGCCGATTCCTCGAATGAGAATCAGTAGAAATGGTATTAATCTACACCATTCAAACCAAAAGACACCCAGGCTAGATCAAGTGCTTACCCGATATTCTTAACAGTCCAAGCGAACATGTTGGACACCATAACTTGGTGATTGGAACAGCTACAGAAAAGATCAGACAATTGTTAACCTTGAAAAAGACTACCTAAATGAGCTATTCCCATTGTGCAATCGCGATTTTAATACTTTTTACATGTTTACCTCTCCTTCATAGCCCTTTTTAAGCACTTATCCCATAATTGCATCGGCTGTACTGCCCTCGATTTTCAAGCAATCAAAAATCCGAGCAGACAGCTCTCTTTGCGTCGATCATAGGAATTGATAGAACCTTCCCCAAGAGTTGTTTTTGAAAAATTGAGCCTTTCCGACTGATTCTTCCACTACACCCTACAAACTGCAGTGTTATAGAAATGTTTGGACGAATCCAGTAACAAATTTGTTGATTTTTTACAAGTTATAACTGGTCTACAAGTTTTCACTTTGCTACTGAGTTTAATTATATCAGAGCAGAAAATTATGTCGAACCCAAGAGTACAACTTTTATCTACCTGTTTTATCAGACAAATTCCAATGACACCAATGTCTCAGTATGAATCCTCCTCAATCTAAATTAATTAATCACATGATAAAATGCAGAGCTGATAAAATGAAAATAAAAGAACACAATAATAAAATAAGAATAAAAATGAAAACAAAGTCATTTACAATCAAAACTCTTTTATAGGAAGGAAGTGCCCATCACAAATCGATTTTTACATTATTTGAAACAAACCAAGTGGGTGGAAGGTACTGGTATTTAATTATTTCATTATAAATTATTACATGCATGTGCATGTATTTATCATAATTATCATTAAAACTTATAAAAAAAAAAAAGCTTGATCAACTGATTAGATTCAGTCTTGTTGCAAAACTAAGGTGAAATGATTGTCAGGGGCCTAAACCCATATGTTCCATGGAACATTCTTAACTGAGAGCCTCTTGTTACAAGAATTAATTTTTGAAGGATTGCTTGTTATGAAAGAATGTTTTTGTTTTTTTGTCTCAATTAAAGATATTCTCATACCCTCACTGCTCCACAAAAGCCAAATACCCTTACAACCATATGCTGAAGGATAAAATTGATGTTTCTGGTTGTGTTATAGGATCAGGAAATTTTTCAAAAAAGAAATAAAAATAGAAATGATCAAAAAAAAATACAGCTTGCTGGGTTGATTGAAAAAACAAAAACCACAGAATATATATATATATAATAAAGAATAAACAAATCTGTGTGACTTGGCAGAAGTCTTGCTGAAAAACAGATATATATTCCAAAGTTTATACCAAATCATAAGGCTGATACAGCAATGGATGTAGCCATGCTTTCATGGAACAGGATGATGTCTGATGTAGGAATCACAAAAATTATAATAAGTGATAGAGACCCCAAGTTCACTTCAGAATTTTGGCGTAACCTATATGATATTTTAGGAACCAAGTTAGGTTTATCAACAAGCCAATCACCCTCAAATGGATGGACTATCTGAAGAAATGATCTGCAAACTAAAAAATATTCTCAGGAAACTTTGGGCTAGAATTTAAAAAATTATGATAGCTACTGGGTCAACCTATTACCAGCTCTGGAAATAGCATACAATAGTAGTAAACACTCTTCCACAATAGAAGTAACTTATATGGTAGAAAGTTGATGGATCCCTAGAGAACCCAAAGATCAAGTTAACTCTAAATTAAGTCATGTACATCCCACAGCTGCTGGGTTTAAAGACATGTTATATGTCACACATGATAATGTCAATAAAATAAGCAGTAAAGTATAAAATAAGCAGTAGAGTATAATAAATTAGATGGGATAAAGATCATAAGGAAACAGATTTTTTTGCAAATAAGCACCTACATTGTTAAAAATGCAGTAGAAGTGATACTGAAAGAAGAAACTATCAAGAAAACACCCTGTTTTCCCTGTTAGCCTGATTAAACCATACTCTACAAGAAATGAAGAAGAACCAATTACCCTACAACATGTCCCACTGATGGATATACCACCTTCTGGAAATTTAAGATTACATGAAATATTTTAAGATAGAAGGGAAATACACAAAACCATATCTGGTTAGATATTAGAACAATCAGCAGATAAATATGAATAGTTAACAGAAAGTAGTATCCCTGATGGAGCTATTAACCTCAGGAACTATAGAGCATCCAAAAAAGATCCTCATGAATATTCTTCTAGTTTTTTGTGAAAAGACCTGTGATTTTTCTTTTCAGAGAGACTTATCTTGAAGGTAGGGAATGTCAGCTTGCTACTAGTTCAGAGACAACCTGACTAGAACAAAAATAAACATAAAATAAAAAAATATAGTATTAATCATTTAACAAAAGGTAATAAATGAATAATAATAAGATAATAATAAGATAAAGCAACATAAAAAATTAATATGTAAATAATAAATAAATTATTACATAGTAAATTAATAATTAATAAACAAAAACAATATTAAGTATAAAACAATGAACATGTTAATGAATAATAGCATAAGTGGAAATATTATTTCATAATCTTGAAGAGCGTGTAAAATAATCTAGGGTACTTCAGCCAAAGTACCCCAGATAACTTAAAACTTCTAGTAGTAAAACAACTTGAAAGAATATTACCACTAAAGCGCTGAAATAATTATTATACATTAAAATACAGAATAAAAACTATAAATACATGTACAAAACCACGAAATAAAAATGTATTTAAATAAAAATATAATAAAATAAATACATATAAAATTAATAATATAAGTATATAATACTAGTAAGATACTATGGTATCTATTTATTTATTTATTTTATTACATACTAGGTACACTAAGGATGATTCAGAGGGACAAAGACCACGAAAAAGAGGAAGGAAATAACATGAGAACCTTCTGAAAATAACAATTGAACAACTGTTCAAAATAAATGTATTACATCCTTAGTGGGAAATTATTGATTGACAGATCTCTGCAGTCATGCATTCCCAAAGAGCCTGCATGACAGGGATCAAACAAGAAGCTCTTGTAGCGCCCACAGAACAAACAAATACATATATCTCACATTGTACATAATACAAAACAAATTAAACTCTGACAAATGTGATCAACAGGTACATGTGATATTTAATCAATACATTTTGACATGTAATTAAAACCTTTGATCAACACATCTAACAAACCTTGTCAGAGGTTCAGAAGCGCCTCAAGATGCCAGCAAAAGAGCTTAGACAGGCTGTACCCATAGTAGACAGCCTGTACATATGGAAATTTGATTAAACAACTACATACATTTGTATTAAATGTTAACCCCTTCCTTTTAAATGTTCCCATAGCCAAAGATACATCCTGTGTTTCGCCATCAGGGCTCCAGAAAGGCATTTAAGGAGCCCTTGTTCCCCCTGTATTTTGCCTCATCATGCTTTTACATATATACTACAACCTTTGCCCACTTACATAGCTTTACAATTGTTATTCTGTCTGGTAAGGTCCTAGTATCTGTCTCTTAGCCCCTTCTTACTCCCCTGAAATTGCCCAGTGTCCACCCAGCTCTTCCAACACCCTTTCCAAGCGCTTCCAACTGTCCAATTTCCCCCTGGAAGAACCTCAAGTCTGTAAAGGTAATTTATTACTAGTAAGTAGATAAACCTTTCTCTTGAGATTCTCCCCCCATCTTTTATCTGGGATTTAAAACACCCCTGTTTACAGGCCCCAGTGTATTCAGGTACCTAAATCCTCTGCTTGCAAGATACCTTTGAGGGATTAAACACCCCTGATTTATCAGGCCCCTCATATTTTTAATTATATTAAATTTATTTAATATAATTAATCTTTTTTTACCGCTCATACCTCATATCCTTATTGGTATTACTTCTTATAAATCCTCCCAGAGCTTTATATTGCTCTTTATCTTTTATTTTGCACCTTGTGTAGCTAGAAGGATTACTCCTTGGCATCACAGAGGCTGACAAAGAGGGTCGTCCCATTGGCAAAACTAAGAGAGGCATTGCCGCGAGCAACAGCAAAAAGTTCATGCTGATCTTTGTTGTTACCAGTGGTGATACTCATTCGCACCGGAGTAGTGCTTGTGAAGGCGTCGATCGAATTGAGCATGTGGTGACTAGCTCCTGAATCCAGAACAACGTTAGCCCGGATCGCAGAGTCAGTGGCTTCGGTGATGTAGCTGAATGCTGGTCTAGCTAGAGAGCTTGTAGCTTGTTCTTCATCGACTGCAGTGGTGCTGAAGTTCGCAGCTGGGGTTCTAGTCTTCTTGTACAATTCCGGGTGAAGGGTCCAACAATTGGCCTCGGAATGAGTTGCCTCGGGATTGTGGACACCATTACGACAGGGAGCATAGCAACGCTTTCTCTGCACAGAACCTCTTGAGTTGCGATTAGCCGCAAAGTTGGTGTTCAAAGCAGTCAGTCCATCGGAGTTAGCTGAGTGAAAGCGATTGCTTGAGGCCGACGTAGCATCATGGAGAGAAATATCCCTGAGCTTGGCAATTATGAGCTTTGGCTTTGATAGGAGATCGGCATTGCTGATCAAGGACTCCATGAGGGCAGGGCGTTTCTTCGATATTCTCGAGATGATGGCACAGCTGAGAATAGTAGGAGGTATTTCAAGTCCCATTGCAGCGAATTCAGATAAAACTGCTTCGAGTTGAGTGATATACCTAGCAATGTCGTTGTTGTACTGGATTTCCTCCCACTTACACCATACGTGGTAGATGGCCATGATGGAGGAGGAGGCGTATTCAGTTCGAAGCTCGTTCCAGATTTCAAAAGCATTCAAGATGTTTTTGTCCGTAATAACGTGGTTGTAGACGTCATCAGCGACGTGGCCGCCAAGGATATGAGCCGCTTGAGCGTATTCTTGGGCAATTTCCACAGGAGCGTCTTCATCCATTGGTTCCTCGATACACTTGATTTTCCTGTCGTTGGGGAACATGGAGCTGTTGACCAAGGTGTAAATCGCCACTTGTCGGGCGAAATTTTCTGCCTTCGTCCCCCGCTCACCATCAAACTTGTCGGGACATGCAATCTTTGGTCCGCGGAGTGGGGTGGGGATAGTTGGTTGGGATGGTTGGTCCCGTTGGGCTTCGGCCGCTTTTTGGCGGGAACGTTCATTTTCCCTTGTTTGGGTCATCTCCTCAAGCTGTCATCGGAGTTGCTCCATGTCATCCATCTTTTGGACACAGATGAGGTTGGGGTTTCTTGGGTTATCTGTTTGTCAGGTTTGTTCGGGTTTCTTGCCTTTGTCTCCGTAGTGTTAGATCCTGCAATATGTTATGGTCTGATCTTGGGAGAGGAAGGCACTGGGGTTCTGGGGTTTCTGGGGTTTCGGGATCCTATAATGTAGATTGCAGGATGAGGAAGGGATGTGGATCCTCGTCCTGACAGACTATATAGTGGCCTGTCTGTGACATGTACGTGATAGACTATCTACATGTGGTGCTGGCTCTGGTGCGGGCGGGCCCGCAATACGGCTCATGACAACTGCCTCAATCAGTAAGTCTTGTCTGAGAGGCTTGCTCTAATTTCTCTAATTAGGTGCATCCAAATCAATACAAAGTATTAATAGGCATCCAAGGAGAGACTCAACTTGGGTTTGTGGTTTCTACCTTATTGAAGGTAGGTTGTGGCCAATTCGTGAGGTAATAACAGTAATAGACTATATATTATCCAGAACGGGGGTATTGGTGGAGAATGGGGAACTAAGCAAGGTAAATAACTCTAAGGTATGTACTGTGCTAAGGTTTTCTAAATATTCTCTGGGGGATAAACAACTGTGTACAGTCTGTTCATATATTGTAAGAGCTCCTCAGGGGGGGACTGCGAGCGCTTCCATGACCTGGGAGGTACTGTGGAACTTCAGGGGCAAGACAGATCCTTTTGGGAGGATATGTTAATGTGTATGATGCAATTTCTACTAAGGCTGTGTTATGGGACACATCTTTGATCAGTAATCCTTAGTGTGATTGGATCACATCATGACATTTGTATATAATGATCTGTTATTAATATTATTAAAGATAATAACTTATAATGATGTCATTTATTATTGGCACATCTTATAAGTATTAATTATTATAATATTAATAAGTTCTTTTATTAATAAGATATTAAAGTACATATCTTATACGTGAAACATTCCAATTTTAAGGAATGTGGGCGTAATCAGAGGGGAAAGAGTGATATCTGTTACTCTGGATATTTCACGTGACAGGAGGGCAAAGGGCCTACAAGTTATGTATCTTGTATAACAGGAGTACATAGCGTAACCAGAATTATTCATGTGTTATTAATGAATATATTATTAAAGTGCTTATATTAATTACTGTAATCAATGTACTTTAATAATAATAATAGTAATGTAATAATAATAATAATAATGAATATATAATAATAATAATAACTGCAGAATAGTAATTATTATTAAAGATAATAATATGTAATATTACATGAAGTTATTTTAAGGAAATAATATTAATAAGTAGTAATAAGAATAAATGAGAATAGTAATTATTATTAGAGATAATAATAATTAATAATATTTGCAGTTACGTGGTACATGTCAGGTACTGTGATATGTACTCAGTGGCTGACACCTTCTAATAATAAAATTAACTTAAAGAATACTCCTACTCAGCACTGAAAATATTCACTAAGTATAAACATATGTAATGTGAGGGTATTCTAGTATTTAGAAGTCCATAAAACACGGAATAACAACTTAAACAAACTATGAAATTATCCTTTAAAAATATAAATAAAATATTCAATAACTTTTGACATAAATACAACATTGTCTTATAGTCTGTGTAATGTTATTAACTTCTACAAATCCGTACTGTAGAAGTCAAATAACATCATAATACATCAAAGAAACTAAACAGAAGAGAAGTAAAACATTAGATAACTTCAAATAAAGCCTAAAGGAACTTGTACAGTTAACATAAATGACAAGCTCCTTTAATCACGGGAAAAGGACAAATGCTGAAACTTTTCCCAGGATGTTTGCTTGTCAAATAATTGAATGGAGAGCTGGAAAAGCGCCAATAATGCAAGGATGACACACATTCTCATGGTACAGAACTGTATATATGAAATAACCAAATTAAACATGTCACGCTCTGTGATGGCAAGGACTGATATCCTTCTAGCTACACAAGGTGCAAGGCAAAAAATATGGGCAACAAAGAGGTTTTTGATCTTTTATATTAATATTTAAAAGATCTAAGATTTTATGGAGGGGCCAGCAAGCTGGGGTGTTTAGTTCCCTCCAAAGGTGTTCGTGCTAAAAGCAGAGAACTTAACATTTTAAAACTGGGGCCTGCAAGCAGGGGTGTTGAGTCCCAGTGAAATAGTGGCTAAGAAAGGGCCACAACTCCTAGTAGAAAAAGACTTACTGTGGTAGGCTTTGAGGGAAGGAGGTGGGGGACTTTCTTATGGTAAACTGAGCAGCTGGAAGCGGTTGGAAAGGTTTTCTGGAAGGCTGGACAGAGTTGGGGTTGAGGACAAGAGGCTTTGAAGTCTTGAAGACTGATTTACTGGGCAGGAAACTAGTATGCTGGACTGGTGGAATGCTGGTGGTGAATATGATAAAGCTGGGGAATCAAAATACAGGGGGAAGGAAGGGCCTCTTAAATTTCTTTCTGGAGCCCTGATGGCGAAACATCAAGTGTTCTTTTGGCTATGGGAACACTACAAGGAAGGAGTTATCCTTAGTAGAAATACATGATGTAATTTATCAAATTATTACATGTACAGGCTGTCAATAATTAATACAGCCTGTCAGTCATCTGTAAAAATAATCTGAGGGCGCTTCAGATGCTCTTAGTTTGATGTACAACATGTATTGATCACTTGATCAATAGAATAAATAATGAATAATCAAATTATAGTACAGAATCTTATTTCTGTTTAATTTGGTTATTTCATATACAAAGTTCTGTACCATGAGAGTTCTTGTCATACTTGCATTGTGGGCGCTTTTACAGCTCTCAATTCAATTATTTGACAAGCAAACATCCTGGGAAAAGTGTCATCATTTGTTGTTTTCCCGTGATTAAAGGAGCTTGTCATTTATTTTAATTGTACAAGTTCTTTTAGACTTGTTTGAAGTATACTAATGTTTTCTTTATCCCCTGTTTGGTGTATTTTATATATTATTATATTTATTAACTTATACAGTATGTATTTGTAGAAGTTAATAATAATAGAAAGACTATAAAACAGTGTGGTATTTATGTCAAATGTTATTTAATATTTGATTTATGTATTTAAAGAATAATTAAATAGTTTATTTAAGTAATTATCCTGTACTTTAAGGACTTCTACTTACTAGAATACTCTCATATTACATATGTTTATACCTAGTAAGTATTTTTAGCGCTTAGTAGGAGTATTCTTTAAGTTAATTTTATCATTAGAAGGAGTAGGTTTTCTAGGATACTTTGGCTGAGGTACCCTAGGTTATTTTACTTCCTCATTCAGAATATAAAATAATATCCTCACTTATCTCAAAGGTTTAATGAGTTATTACTTATTTTATTTTTTTATTTATTTATTTATTATATTTGTTTATTACATTCTTACCATGTAATAATGTTTATATTCTAATATTTTATCTTTTTCTGTTTTTTATTATAATTTGTGGTAAATTATTACTTGTGTAATAATGTCTCTTGCATATGTATTTTTAGTAATTAATTATTACTTATTTATTGTTCTAGTCAGGTGTTCTCTGAACTAGTAGCAAGCTGACAAAACAGAAATAAGCTTTTGTACCATAATTTAATTATTTTCTTTAAATAGTTATTGATCAAATGATCAGTACATGTTGTACATAAAACTAAGAGCTCTTGAAGCGCCCTCAGATGATGTCTAAAGATTATTGACAGGCTGTATTAATTATTGACAGCCTGTACATGTAATAATTTGATAAATAACATCATTTATTTCTACTAAGGATAACTCCTTCCTTGTAGTGTTCCCATAGCCAAAAGAACACTTGATTCTTCGCCATCAGGGCTCCAGAAAGGCATTTAAGAGGCCCTTTATTCCCCCTGGATTTGGATTCTTCAGCTTTATCATATTTACAACCAGCATTCCACCAGTCCAGCATAGTGTCCTTCCATATAAATCAGTCTTCAAGACTTCAAAGCCTCTTGTCCTCAACCCCAACTCTGTCCAGCCTTCCAGCACACTTTTCCAACCGCTTCCAGCTGCTCAGTTTACCATAAGAAAGTCCCCCACCTCCTTCCCTCAAAGCAAACTACAGTAAGTCTTGTATATTAGGAGATGTGGCCCTTTCTTAGCCACTGTTTACTGGGACTAAACACCCCTGCTTGCAGGCCCCAGTTTTAAAGGTTCAGTCCCCCTGCTTTTAGCACGAAAACCTTTGGAGGGAACTAAACACCCCAGCTTGCTGGCCCGTCCATAACATATATATCTTTTAATATTAATATAACAGATTAAAAACCCCAAAAATACATATTTTACTCTATATTAGCTAGAAGGATATCAGTCCTTGGCATCACAGAGCGTGACAGAACACCTATTTCTAGGTTGGAGGTTGTCTTTCAACAACTTAGCTCCTTTTATCATAAGGTTTAGCTTGAGTTACATCATAATCATTTTTGTTGGCTTCTACAAAGCCTTTTTCCTTGTCTCCTGCCGTCACTAAAGCGCCCAGGCTCACAATAAGTCACCAATTTAATACATATTGTTTGTTTATTATATTATATTCATCATTGTATTAATTGCAGTCATCATTACATTAGTACTAGTTGGTATTAGTAGTATCTGTGGCTTATTGTTATCTTATAATAAGCCACAGTACTTTTTTTGTACTGTTGTTCAGTATTACTGAAGTTATTTTTTAGTATTAAAGTAATATAAAATGATATAAATATTTATTATAGTCCCCAGTCATCTTTATTACATATGTAACATATGTAATGTGGTCACTGGGGCGCTTTTTGTTGCCTTGAGTGTATATTTTATTGGCTCTGGTGTCCGCGTGCCACGCTGAGAGCCTGTAAGGGGTCTATTGGTTCTGCGGGGGCTTGTAATCCAACTTTGGAGTGGGCTCCCAGTCATGCGGGTTGGTTTCAAGGTATGCAGATTGCGGTACGCGGGTTTGGAGTAAAACACAGTGAATTTACACTATCTCCCCTAAATTACACAGCACCTCATTTCCGTGACTGGAAATGGGGTTTAAGCATATATTTGAATATATATAAGCATACATTAATGTAAGTGCCTTGTATTTCAAAGGGTACTTGCTAAATATTGAATGCTAGTTTACACAGTCAAGGAGTAGGAATTAAGGGTACCTGTGAGTGAGATACCCTAGGTTAAATTAAGCGTAAATTTAAAATATCAAATAATATTCTTACTCCTGCTGAATGTTCCCACTACACTATTCTCAAATAGTGCATTGTGTTGACCCGCAGCCAGATGAGTGAACAGTCTGAACAGATTTGTTTGGGTGGATTACGTCCCTGCTTGTTTGATCAATAGTTGTGGTGATGTGCTTGGGCAAAGACAAGGATGTGGGAACGTTGAAAGTTTCCCCCTTGCACAAATTGTCTTGCATTGAGGCTGTGATTCATTTAAATTAATATTTTCATGAATCCTGTTGACGCATCTCTTTTCCCACTTTAATTGCTTCCTTTGAGTTAAATCAGCATTTCTTCTCATTCTGTGATGGGCATTCTGATTACTGTTTTGTGCAATTTCCATATGAGCAAGATGTGTTATTCAATTGAAATTTGTCCAGGCAGTAATCATACTTCCCAAAGCAATGAAAGAAATGCATATCCAAACATTGGAAAAACAAAAGATGGAAAGAAAACAAACAAAATAAGCTGTTTGGATTGCTGTAGTTGCACAAGTACAGAAGTTAAAACAGCATTTTGATTGCTTTACTTGTGAAAGTTGAGATTTTTGATAGCTTTACTTGCACAAGTACAGGATCCTAATTGGGCAGAGTGGACCAGCTTTGATGTACTTGTGCAAGTAAAGCAACCAAGAATATTAACTTTCACAAGTAAAGCAATCAAAATTCTGTTTTAACTCCTGTACTTGTGCAACTACAGCAATCAAAACAGCTTATTTTTGGGGTTTTTTTTTTTTAATTTCTATCTTTTTGTTTTTTTTTCAGAAAAAATTGTTTGTCTCTTTTCCATCTTTTCTCTTTCCAATGTTTGGATATGTATTTCTTTCATTTCTTTGGGAAATATGATTACTGCCTGGACAAATTTCAATTGAATAACACATCTTGCTCATATGGAAATTGCCCAGAACAGGAATCAGAATGCCCATCAGAGAATGAGAAGAAATGCTTATTTAACTCAAAGGAAGAGAGCAAAGCTGGAAAAGAAATGCTTCAACAGCATTCATGAAAATATTAATTCACAAGAATTCAAGCCTCAAGAAAAGACATGTTTGCTATACTCCCACAAGTATATTGCTAAACTAACAGTTACTGTAGCGCTAAACTAACAGTTAGTGCACTGCAAAAGGGCACTACGCTAACGGTTAGCATAGCTGAAAAGAGTTCTACGCTAACAGTTAGTTTAGCTGAAAACAGCGCTACACTAACAGGTAGTGTAGCGTTTTTTCCAGCTAACACCACTAAAAATCAGCTAACAGGAAATTTCTGTAGCGTTAACTTTTGTTTTTTTGATTTTGCTGACACTAAGCTACCAGCTATCTTCTTTTTTGAAATGATTTTTTAGCGTTAGCTGAAAAAATCTTCAGCTAACAATAACTTTGTGTTAGTGTAGCAACAATAGCTAAAGTTAGGCTACGCTACAGCAAATGTTAGCATAGCGGGCCCACCGTTGGTAGTATTACTTTGGCCCTTTCTTCTCCACCAACACTTCAGTTACCATCCAGCTCCATCAAACACCTTTTAAAGCACTCAAAACTGTCCTGTCTTCCCTCAGAATATCCTCAAGTTCCCCTAGGATTATTGCTAGTAAGTAATAAGCCTTCCTTCTTGAGAATATTCCCCATTCCTTTCCACTGGGATTGTCAGCATGCTACTAATTCAGAGACAACCTGACCATCGTAAATTACACCAATATACAAACTATATTCTTAGTCTCAAAAGAATGTACACCTTACGTCTTTTGTTTTGAAAGAAATTATTAAAACAAGACATATAACACAGAATCTAGATATAACTTCTAAAGTGTAAAGGAAACTTAGAATATTGTTTCAGATTCTGAATCTACATGTAAATTATACTAGGGTAGCTCAGCAAAAGTACCCCGTAATTATTACTCCTTCATATCAAGTTTTCATATGACTTGAAGATCTACATAACCTAAAATATATGCTAGTAGACTATGTAATTAAGGTTAATAGAGTTTGGGTATGATGCATAAATAAGGTTTACATCATCATTTCCATAGTTACATGTACCTGGCACCTGTAATAAAAAGCCACAACCAACACCACGGCCATACATTTCCTACTCAGGCCAAGATAGCCCAATTGGTTGGTTGTAAATAGACTACTGGTCCAAAAGGAAGGAAGAAACAAAAGTAATCACCTTACTGGGAACATTAAACCACTTTGGGCCTTTTGAAACATGTAACTAAGCCCTACTGTAACCAGACCAGTTATACAGGTGACTAGGGCTTAGTGGAAGACTAGACCACGCAAAACAGAGCATCTGCTTCGCCCCAAAAGCCCAGAATGGATATATAAACATCCCTTTCTTCCCACGAAATGATATACCCATGTTCATTTACATTTACCAGCTTTTACCCACCATATCAACCAGCCTTATAGCCTGTTATATAGTCATCTTTTGCTTGTTTTATACCTGAAGTTCATTCAACAACCCTTTCACCTTTCTCAGCACTCAACAACCACCTATTACTCAACCTTGTGAGTGCTTCTGGACCACCTACAACTCCCTGAAGAACCCCTGACAGGAAATAGAAGCAGTAAGTCTATTTCCTCCATTCCCTCAGTAGTTATTGTCTAGGTGTACTCCTTGTTCAAAGGAATAGACTTTCAGGTACCCAAAATACCCCCTGTTCACACAGGTCCTGAATACTTTAGAGGGCACAGTAAATACCCCTGTAACTCAGGCCCCTCTGTTAATAAAAACTTTGTAGTTTTTTTATATCTTTTCACCTTTTTTACCCACCTTTCACTGCACAACCTGCAGCTGTTTTTACCTTGCACCCTGTTTAGCTAGAAGAATCCAGCTCTTGGCATCACAGAAGCTGTCAATTGGGGGTCTGGCCGGGAAATTTTTATCTTTAATTGATAAAAATCCTGGTTCTTTAATTTTTTATTACTAAGAAAATTCAAACCACAAAAAAAAGTATTTTTGCTCTTTACAAAACTCAAAAGAACATACAAAAATATTCTTCACTAACTCCTTTACTTAAATCTGATTTTTGTTTTACCAAAATCTCAAAAATACATATCTTTTTAAACACAACAAAAAAGCCCAATTTTTTTCGAAAATTACTTCTTTCCCAAAAAATCACAAAACATATCAAAAAGTCTTTTTACTCATAACTTCCACCTCCTTTTTCTCAAAAAAAAAGGAGTCTTACAAAAATCTTCAAAAAATTCACTTGGAAAAAATTATTAATTTGTCACCGTTTTTTCTCTCTTTTCCTTAGTGAAGCTTGAGGAAACTGCAAAGCTAATTGAATATTACCTGAATCTTCTCAGAAATCTTAAAGAAGAAAGATTAAGCTAACAACAACCAGACATCTGGGATCTCCTCAGCAACAAAGAAACACAAGCACAAGCTCTCTGCCAAATCAAGTTAGACAAGGAATGATAATAAACAACCTATTTCTTCTAAACGCGCTCAAACGCAAAAACAAAGAGAAAAGAGCACTTATCTTAAAGCAAGTAAAGAAAGAAGGACTTGCTAAAAGTAAGTGGTCCCTTTTGTTTACAAACCTTACTCACAGTCGGCAAGACCCTGACGAGGTTGGACCTTCATCTTCCAGTGTCTGTCAGCTTGATACTATGACAGAACAACCTGTCACAAGATTTCTACACTACTTATTCAAAAATTACATAGAATATCAAATCATAGTTAAAATATTATGTGATATTCTGAATCTACACTAAAATTAACCTAGGGTACCTCACTCATAGGTACCCCTAATTCTCACTCCTTCACTATGTAAATCAGCAATTTAGAATTAGCAAGTACCTTTAATAAAAAGGCACTTGCATTACTTTATGCTTATATATACACATACATATTCTTATACCCCATTTCAAGTCACGGAAATGAGGTGTTGTGTAAATTAGGGGAGATAGTGTAAATACACCGTGTTTTACTCAAACCCCGCGTACTGCAGTCCACATACCTTGAAGTTCAACCGGCGTGACTGAAGGCCCGCTCCAAAGTTGGAAAATAAGCCCCCGCGCAAGCATTAGACCCCTTACAGGCTCTCAGCTTGGCACGCGGACACCAAAGTCACCCAAGCTACACTCAAAACAACAAAAACACGCCCCAGTAACTTCATTGCATATGTTACACATTTAATAAAGATTACTGGGGACTAAATGAATAATTACATTAGTTTTTATTAATATTATACATATAAATAAAAATAAATTGACTGAACAAACAGTACAAAAAATACTGTGGCTTATTATAAAATACAAATAAGCCACTAGTAGTAATCTATAACAACCAGTAATAATGTACTACAGACTGTAAGTCAACATAAATAAGTAAAAATACACTAATAAAATCAATTGGTGACGTGTACTCTAAGCCAGGGCTGCTTAAGCGTCACCAAGAAAGCAAAAATGGCCAAAATGTGGTCCAAGATCCCACAAGTTGGCCAATAATACCTACAGGGTGCCCAGAGGGTACTCAAGACTATTTAAGGAGCTCTTCAACCGCCCAAAGAATTCATGCTTTTTGATACCCACCAACAACCTTACCCACTTATTATTAGATATATATCTTTATAACACAGTCTGGTAAGCTTCTTAGTAGTTATTCTTTAGCCCTGTCTTCCCCAACAACTTCACAGTGCCCATCCAGCTCTACCATCCATCCATCCAAGCGCTTCAAACTGTCCAGTTCCACCCAGAATATCCCCAAGATCCCTCAAGGTTTATTACTAGTAAGTAATAACCCTTTTTCTTAAAGATATTCCCCCATTTCCATTCCTGGGATTAAACCACCCCTGTGTCAACAGGCCCCAGTGTTCCAGGTACCTAAATCCTCTGCATTTATTTGTAAGATACCTTAGAGGGATCTAAACCACCCCTGATTTATCAGGCCCCTCTGGTTTTAATTATATTAAATTTATTTAATATAAGTATTACCTTATTTTTTCTCTAATTTTACGTCACAATCCCGCCATATTATTTGGGAATAGTAACTCTTATACCTTACCCAGAGTCTTATTACTCTTTCCTTACATCTTTGCACCACTTGTAGCTAGAAGGACTTGTCCTTGGCATCAAGTAGGCTGACAGTGTTGGTTACTTCGGAAACATCATTGGTTACCCCTAACACGGAGACCAACTGCCTCAGTCTTAGTCTAAGTCAGTCGCTTACTGTCTTTTGATTAGTTTACCAATTTAAAACTATCAAAGAATTTATTTACACTTTTTTAAAAAAACATAACTATGTCGACCCGGTCCAGCCAACCCGACCTCTTTGGACCGCTGCCTCCTGCCACCAGGGCAAAGCGCAGCTGCAAACCAGCTTCAAGAACGGGTCAGTCGGTTGAAGCTCCTTACAATCAAGAAAAAGCTTCAGCCACTGACCCTCCCCAAGCCAAATGATCCGGCTACGGCCTTGGCAGCAGTACAGAGCCAGGTAGCACGGGATGCTACTATGGCCGTGGAGCCAAAACCGGTAGCGGGATTGAACCGAGTGTTGGAGCCAAACCAACTAGCGGGTCTGACTCCGGGGAACGGGGACAGCGGGGTAGATCCACCTCAATTAGCATCCTTGGCAAGTACCCTACCACCCCCTGGGTCCCCCGAGTCCCCCAAAATTCAAGAACTCACCAAGGAGGAGAAGATCAAATTGCTCATAACAGAGCACATCTCCCTCTGGAAGAAATGCAAGGCAGCACGCACCAAAGGGGACTTAGAGGAGCTAAAAGTGATGCTCATTACAGCCCAAGACAGCCAAAGAGCTCTCCAGAAGCTAGTACCCCAACAAGAAGTGGAAGAATACGTCAAAGGATGGAATCCTTGGACCATAAAAAAGGAAGTATTCCCCAGAGACAACAAGAGGAAGGGGAAAGCAGGGAGTTCTTCATCACAATTGGGGAAGACCCATTACGAAAATCCCCACAAATGGAGACAACTCACAGAACTGGGTCAAACTCTCCGGTCCGCCTACAACAGTATCCAGAAACCCTAGAGTACAAGATTTTGAGTGCAATCCTTGATGCTGTTGACACAAGCAACAAGAACATTAACATTTTAGATAACAATTCTGATATAAATTTCAGGACAATTTTATATACTTTTGACAACAATGTACATAGAAATATGGAAAGCCTTGAGGCAATTACCACTCAGCTTAACATCCTGCTTACTAAGCCTTTAAATGTCAATTCTGAGATCACAGGAAAAATTGTCAACAGCCTGATATCAGCGGAGAAATATTCCAGCTCAAATCTTTCAGCACTGGCCACTAAGATGTCTAGTGAACTTAATAACAATTCTGAGTATATCTTGTCTAATATCAGAGAAGATAGTGTCATAGAAACTAAGAAAACCAGAGAACAACTTGAGACCATACAAGATTTGCTCATCCAGCAAAATGGTAGGATAAATAACTTGGCTGAAGAGATTGAGTTAAGTGAGCTTAGAACTTCTCAAAAGCTCAAGATCTCCTTAGACCTACACTTTGAGAAATTAGAGAAACACTTCAAGTTTCCTGGAATAAAATCAAGCAAACCTTCCATTCCTGACCGCAATAAAGCACTAGAAAACCTGGCTCATGAATACCACAGGCAATTTACTCATTTTGAGTCTGAAATAGATCCTATAAAATATAAAAATAACTTTCCCAATACCAATGATAATGTTCAACAACAATTTGATCCACAAGAAGCCTTTGGTAAAACCAAGAATACTATTGGAAAGAATATTCCCCCCCATCTTTCCAGCTCAGGCAACAAAGGCTACTCACAGCCCGTCATGAATGAAGGGCCAAGACACAACAATCCATTCCTCAATGAACCACAGCTTCCCAAACAAGAGGAACAGAGACAAACCTGTCAGCCTTAGAGTCATCACAGGTGACCTAAAGCTTAACTTATTCCCTTTTTCTCCCAATAAATAATGAACAATACCCTTATATCTTTTTATCCTCAATCTTAATCATCATTCAGACTTCAAATTCTGTTTTCTCATGAAATTTTGACCATAGTGTTCACTGAAAACTGTGTAATTGCTAAACTCCTTCATAGAGTAATTAAATGAATAATTCTATGCCACAACTTGCTGGGCAAGTGAAAAATAGCCAGCCAACCACATCTACATGTTAGATTACATAAGAAAAGCTTGAAAATTTTCAAAGTTGGTGTATCCCCCGTTGCAGGAAGGATACACAACCTCAAGACACCCAGAACCACCAACTCAGACATCCAAGGATTCAGCAAGTTACAGCTCACCACTCTAACCAACAAACGGCCTCTTTCACCCAGTAATTCAAGTAATTTCAGTCAGTCCCCTTTTTGAAAATTGTTTCTCTGACAGTAGTTCTTCTCTGTCTTCCCCTTATCCTTCCCCTCTTCCCTTTTCCTTCCTCCTTCAATCAAAAGATCAGATCACTTCATCAGCAGGTTACCCTTTTAGAACCTTGACTACAAGTCTAAAAATCAGGGCAGATTAGTTTACTAATTCTGTTGTCCCTCCACTGTTTCCTTAGTGTGTGAGGAGGCTGTTGCACTTCTAAAGACTTTGGCACAGCTTAGCCAAAGTTTCCAGGTTGAGCTCATTGATCTTCATAAGAGCACTCTAAACAATTAAACAAAAAATAAAAGATCAATAAATTCCCTTTCCCCTTTTATCTTCCTCTTTTCCTCTACTAGTTGTATCTCTTATCCTTGAAATACAACCAGTAGTGCCCCCCAAACCTTGTGTCCTGCTGTCACTTTAGAGACCCAGGCTCACAAAACCACTCCAGCTAGGACAATGGATATTTCAATGATCAATAAGTTGATGCCTCCCCTTAGGGACTGGCCCAAGTTTTATGGCAAAGGTGAATATGACCACATCAGTTTCATTGAATTCATTGACCACATATTAAGAGTCTACAATCCAGATGATGAGGCAATTATATCTAGGCTAACTGGGTTATTTCAAGGTTTGGCGGCAAGATGGTTTGTCAAAAAGAGTAAATCTGTTGGTACCCAGCCCTGGGCCGTATGGAAAGAACTCATTAAAGCACACTTTGGAACCAGAGTTCTAGAAAAAGACTATTTGATCCAACAAAGGACACAGCAGCTGAATGGTGTCTGCGTCAAGCACAGAGGATTGAGTGTGTGTACACCAATCCCACTAATGAGGAAGTCAATGATAGATTGCTCAACCAGTGCAGAGGAAAAGTAGAAAGTATAATGAGATGTAGATTGACACGCATGGATGTAGATTTTTCAGAATTTATAGCTATCCTTCATGAAATTGTGATCCTTAATGGATTTAATAAGAGATGCATGAGGGTTAGCCCACATGAGTACAAAGAAGCTGCAAAAGAGGTAGCAAAAGAAAAATCCCCCGCAGTGGAGTCCTCAACAAAGACAATAAACATTTCTGAATGTTAAAACTGTGTAGCAAAAGGCCATAGGAAAAATGAGTGTCCTAACCCCAGGAGAAGAATCAACAATGTGACCTTTGAAAATCAGAGTGATGACAAGACTCCCTCCAATTTTGACTTGATACAATTGGACCCAGATGATGATTTTATTCAAACATACCAGAATAGGGAAGGATCAACAAATGGAGTTCATGTAATTCAAGGAGACATTGGAGGAGAACTTGAGATTAACACAATCCATGGTGATTCTAATCTACCTCAAAGATGGGACTCTTCAATGGAAATTGGCCACATTTCTGCACTGCCAGCATGATTGCCTAGGTTGAGTTCATCCCAGTTAAACTAGGATGCAAACAACCAATTCAAAGTAGGGTGACTTCAACCAATGAAATATAAAACCAAGGGGGGTCCCTTGGATTTATATTTTGTCAGCTGATCTCAACCAAGTTTAAATTGGTTTAGTGCATCCCAGTTTAACTGGGATGACTTCATCCTAGGAAATTATGCTGGCAGTGCTGATGTTAAACTCTTATCTGTTAAACCAGAGACAGGTATGAGTTATACATTGGGGAAGACAAGCTATACCACTGTCATTTTTCAAGGAAATGAATTCAGAGCTTTACTAGATATAGGAGCCTTCTGCTCATGCACTAGTAGTGACTTCCTCGGTGTCTGTTACCCAGAATGGAAGGATAATTTGTTACCTGTGCCCAAAGCAAAGTTTAGCAGCTGCAATTCCTCTATGAAACCCTTAGGAGTAATTAGCATGCCATTGATCTTTCCAAATTCCAAAGGATCATTAAGGCTTAGCATAGAGTTTGTAGTTCTTCAAGATGCTTTATGTGAATATTTGATTCTGGGAAATGACACATTTTGCATGTATGGAATAGACATTTTTCAAAGCAAAAATAGGTTCTACACCATTGGAGGAGACTGGAAAAGAAAATTCCAAATATGCAATATAAGTATAAAAATCCCAGATCCCATTAAAGCATTGCCACAATTATCAAAAGAGCTGACTGATTTTGATAATGAATACTTGTCACAAGCAGCTGTCAGTGATATCCTTAGTGAAGAACAAAAACTAGATGTCCTGACAGCATGCTTCAAATTCAAGGAAGGATTTTGCGCATTAGAAGAACCCATTGGGAATGTTAAAGGACCTGATATCAAGTTAGAACTAACTTTTCAAACTCCGTATCCCCCGGCACTAAGAAGAGCCCCTTACCCTTCTAGTCCAAATCCAAAATAGGTTTAGAGACCCATATTAAAGAACTACTGGATCTTAAAGTCGTTAGGAAAGTAGGGCATAATGAGCAGGTAGAAATTACCACTCCAGTGATAATTGCTTGGCATAATGAGAAATCAAGGATGGTGGGAGATTTTAGAGCTTTGAATAATTATACAAAAGCAGACAACTATCCCAAGGATTGACCATTCTTTGCACAATTTGTCCAAGGCAAAATATATTACAACCATGGATGTACTTAAAGGTTTTCACCAAATACCTATTGAGCCAGAGAGAAGACAGTTCATGCGCATTATTTGTCACTTAGGGGTTTATGAGTATCTTAGAATGCCTTTTGGGATAAAGAATGCCCCGTCTCATTTCCAAAGAATGATGGATCCTATATTTGGTAGTTTCATCCGGCAAAATTGGATGATGGTATACATAGATGACATTATAATCTACTCAGATGATGGGAACACCCATCTTGACAAAATAGAGTGTGTTCTGAGAAAATCAGTTGAATCTGGATTAAAAATATCCATCAAAAAGTGTAACTTTGGTTATGGAGAACTGAAAGCTTTAGGATGAATAGTCTCAGCTTTGACTGTCAGCTTGCTACTATGTCAGAGACAACCTGAAAAAAATATATAAAAATATAATAATGAAAGAGGAAATTATTACAAAACAACAATAAAAGAGACATTATTAAAAACCAACAATAAAAGAGACACTGTTACTTATGAAAGAGACATTGTTACTCTTTACGCCATAAAAAGAGAAAAATAGATATAAAAACATATAAATAATAAAATATTATTTAATATTCTGATTCTACATGTAAAATAACATAGGGTACCTCAGCCAAAGTACCCCTGTAACTTTACTCCTTCTAGTAGTAAATCCACCTTAAAACTACTATAATAAATAAGTATAAACATGAATAGTAGAATACACAACCTGTATGACGAACAGAATAATCATCATACAACAATAAAACTATAGTACAACTCAAAGGAAACATATGTAAACATCCCTACATGCATAATTTGACATTTGTGGCCCAATTGAGATGACATATTACCAATGGTGATCATGACAGATGTTCTACATGGTTACCACTTCAGTTGGACACTCTGAAGCGCACACTTGAACCATATTACATGACAGTAACTGTGGTAATACTCCCATGTCAACCATTGACATCATTGCCAATCTGTCATGGCTCATCCTTAGTAGTTACTACTAAGAATCATGACACAAGACAGCCCTCTCTAGCTCTACTGTTTCGCCACCAAGGCTCCAAAGAAGATATTTAAGAGGCTCTTCTTTCCCCTTGCTCTAATCTGCATCATATTTTATACATACAACATACATACATAGCATTCCACCAGTCATAGTAACCAGTGTCCTGCCCTGTAAGTTTGTCTATTATAGACCTGATCACTCAGCACTCTTTCTTCACCAACTGCCAGTCTTTAGCCCATCAATCCAACCGCCTCAGCCTGTCCAGTAACCCATAGACGTGCCCCTTCCTTCCAGAAAAGACCATAACAGTAAGTCCTTTCTTTCAGGAGTTGTGGCCCTTCTAGCCATCTTTACTGGGATCAAAACAACCCCTGCTTGCAGGCCCCAGTTGTAACAGGTCACCAATTTCCTCTGCTTTTGCAAGAAAACCTGTGGAGGGAACTAAACCACCCCTGCTTGCAGGCCCCTCCTTAAAAAATATATCCTTATATTTTTTATATCTCATATCACCACCATATTACCACCCTTTTCTATCTTTGCACCCTGTGTAGTTAGAAGGATCTTAGTCCTCGGCATCACAGAGCGTGACATTGACTCTGGAAATTGACCAAAACAGGGTAGCAGCAGTGTTACTAAAACCTATGCCTCAAAACATAACTGAAATGCAGTCATTTCTGGGATTTTGTAGCTATTACAGACAGCACATACCCAAGTTCTCTAAAATCACTAAGAGCTTTTATGAAATTTGTAGCAAGGATGTTATGTATGAAATGACTTATCAAAGAGTTAAAGACTATGAGATGCTTAGAGGATTGATGACTACTGCCCTGGTATTAGCTCAACCGTACTACTCTAAACCATTTATTTTATACATTGATGCCTGTTTAGATGGTCTACATAAAGAGTTTGAGTTGAATGATGTACCAGTAGAGAAGCCAGTTTTGTTTATCTCTAGACAAATTAAGAGCAGTGAGAGAAAATATGGTGCCAGCAAGATGGAATGCTTAGCATTGGTTTGTCACTAGAAAAACTTCACTATTACCTTGAGGGGACTAAAGTGGTAGTTGTCACAGACTGCACTGCAGTAAAAACCCTCATGAATATGAAGACTCCCAACAGGCATATGCTTAGATGGCAAATTGCAATCCAGCAATATAGGGGACATTTGACAATTGTTCATAAAGCAGGTATCAAACACAGGAATGCTGATGGTCTTAGCAGATGGGCTTTACCTAACACTCTGGATAATCCTGCTTGGGATCCAGAGGATGATGAAATATTCCCCATTTTAGGCATTCATGTATTAGATGCTGCTTTCTATAACTTGGTTCAAAATAGCTATAAGGAAAACATTGAAATGTTACAACTAGTAGAAATACTGAGTAATAAAAACAGCCCATCAGAATTGATTGCCAGTCAATCCCTCTTCATTATCCAAACCTTTTTCTGCAGGAAAATTCACACTATTAGATGGAATCCTATACTATAGGCATAGACATTCTAGTGTAATCATCCTTTGTGATCAAACCCACATGGATAATGTACTCCATGAATGTCATAATGGTATAAGCTCAGGCCACTTCTCTGAAGACAGGACCATAGAAAGGATGAAACACACTGCCTGGTGGCTAAACTGGAGAGTTCAAGTAGCTACATACATAAAGTCCTGTGAGACTTGCCAGAAATCAAACAAGCAGACAGGGAAAAGATATGGACTTCTCCAGAAAAAATCAGAACCAAAAACCAAGTGGGAGATAATTAACATGGACTTTGTCACGGGATTACCTCCTGGAGGACCTTACTCTTATAAATCTGTTCTAGTTGTAGTAGACAGGTATTCCAAGAGAGCTAGGTTCATTCCTAACCATAAAGATGATACAGAAATGGAAGTAGCAATTCTGTTTTGGAATAGAATAATGGCTGATGTTGGTATTCCCAAAATTATTATCAGTGATAGAGATCCCAAGTTCACATCTGAATTTTGGAGGAATCTTCATGACATGTTAGGTACTAAATTAGCTTTCTCCACAGCTTACCACCCTCAGACAGATGGATTGGCTGAAAGGATGATACAAACCTTAGAAGATATGCCAAGACGATTCTGTTCATTTTTCCTTGAGTTCAAAAAACATGATGGATACACTCATGATTGGGTTAGTCTGCTACCAGCACTAGAAATTGCTTACAATAGTAGTAAACATTCATCATCCAATGAAATTCCATATGTTCTAGAAAGAGGATGGGTACCTAGGATGCCTGAAGATACACTAAATGATAAAATACCACACATACATCCAACAGCTCTTGACTTCAAGAAAATGCTTGATATTACACATAACCACGCCAGAAATTGTGTCCAAGAAGCGGTAGATTATAACAAAACCAGATGGGATAAAAGTCACAGAGACCCTGATTTTAAGATTGGAGACAAAGTACTTTTATATACTATAAACTTCAACAACTTAGGTAGCAATAAGAAATTGAAACAATCTCTTATTGGACCTTTTACAATCAAAAACATACATGGAACAAATGCAGTAGAAGTCATCTTGAGTGAAGGGCTTTCCAGAAAACATCCTGTTTTTCCAGTAAGCTTGATCAAGCCTTATACAACTAGAGATAGTTTGGAGCCTTTACCATGCCCTACAGTACCATAAGTGGAGCCAAATAAATCTGAAAAACTCTAAGTCTCCAAAATACTGAAAGATAAGAAGGAAAGAATACAAGGAAAAGATACTAGACTCTACTTGGTGAGATATAAACATCAGTCTGCTGACAAAGACAAATGGCTTCCAGAAATTAATATACCTGATGGAGCGATTCATCTGAGAAATTATAGAGCATCAAGAAGATGTTGAGTAAAATGAAAATACGAAAAAATATTAAGAAATAAAAATAAAAAACCCTTAAATTTTTTTTCAGTTTCTAGTCTATAGTAATACCTTTTCATATGAGCTGAAGACTCATCTTAGGGGTAGGGAATGTCAGCCTGCTACTCATTCAGAGAAAAACTGACCATAGCAAATTATACCAATATACAACTTATATTCTTAGTCTCAAACGAATGCACACATTACGTCTTGTGTTCCGAAAGAATAGTTAAAACAAAACATATAACACAGAATCTAGATATAACTTCTAAAGTATAAAGAAAACTGAGAATATGATTTCAGATTCTGAATCTACATGTAAATTAACCTAGGGTAGCTCAGAAAAAGTACCCCGTAATTATTACTCCTTCATATCCCTTCACAAGGCCTTCAAGTTTTCATATGACTTGAGGATCTACATAAACTTAAATATATGCTAGTAGCCTATGTAATTATGGTTAATAGAGCTTGGTTATGATGCATAAATAAGGTTTACATCATTATTTCCATAGTTCATGTACCTGGCACCTGTAATAAAAAGCCACAACCAACACCGCGGCCATATGTTTCCTACTAAGGCCAAGATAGCCCAATTGGGTGGTTTTAAATAGACTACTGGTCCAAAAGGAAGGAAGAAACAAAAGTAATCACCTTACTGGGAACATTAAACCACTTTGGGCCTTTTGAAACATGTAACTAAGCCCTACTGTAACCAGACCAGTTATACAGGTAACTAGGGCTTAGTGGAAGACTAGACCAGGCAAAACAGAGCATCTGCTTTGCCCCCAAGAGCCCAGAATGGATATATAAACATCCCTTTCTTCCCACGAAATGATATCCCCATCTTCATTTACATTTACCAGCTTTTACCCACCATATCAACCAGCCTTATAGCCTGTTATATAGTCAGCTTTTGCTTGTTTTATACCTGAAGTTCATTCAACAACCCTTTCAACTTTCTCAGCACTCAACAACCACCTATTAATCAAACTTGTGAGTGCTTCTGGACCACCTACAACTCCCTGAAGAACCCCTGACAGGAAATAGAAGCAGTAAGTCTATTTCCTCCATTCCCTCAGTAGATATTGTCTAGGTGTACTCCTTGTTCAAAGGACTAGACTTTCAGGTAGCCAAAATATCCCCTGTTCACACAGGTCCTGAATATTTTAGAGGGCACAGTAAATACCCCTGTAACTCACCTCTGTTAATAAAAACTCTATAGTTTTTTTATATCTTTTCACCTTTGTTACCCACCTTTCACTGCACAACCTGCAGCTGTTTTTACCTTGCACCCTGTGTAGCTAGAAGAATCCAGTCCTTGGCATCACAGAGGCTGACAATTGGGGGTCTGGCCGGGAAATTTTTATCTTTAATTGATAAAAATCCTCATGTGTCTCAGCTTAGCTGAGGTCCTGAGTTCAAATCTCACCAGACACATCTCCATTTTACAGTCTCTAAAGGTTATGAGCACAAATTTTACCTAAGCGCTACTCGCTTACATGGGAGACTGAATGAAGATGTGAATGCTTCATGTAAGACCAAAAAACCCCCTAAGCCTACATCAAGGTCCCAGGTTCAATTCCCACAGTGGCTACACCTATATGGGTCCAAATCCCCATACTTCCTTGGGTCAAATCCCCACACTTACTGGGTCAAATCCCCACACTTTCTGGGTCATATCCCCACACTTAATGGGTCTAATCCCCATACCTCTTGGGTTCAATCCTTAATCTTCACATCATGTAGCAAGGGGGGGTGTTGAGTTTCCTGTTAGTCTGCTACCATGATGTATCACCAGCTGAACCATGAGCACTACCAACCAACACCCTGGCAGTCACAAGCGTCTGTAACCTAGTTGGTAAAGGCAGCACTCTAGCATGTGTCTCAGCTTAGCTGAGGTTGTGAGTTTGAATCTCACCAAACACATCCCCATTTTAAAGTCTCTACACGGCAAGATGAAGATTATGGGTAAAAGAATCTATTATGATTCAGTTCCACTTCAAGATTCCATAGCCTTGCATATTGTTTCAAACCTTATATTGAATCTTTCAGCTTCCAATCTTTTCCACTTCCATCATCAAATCCTTCTGGTTGTTCTAGAAAGATTTCTTCATCTAAGTCACTATTGAGAAAAGCGGCAATGTCATCCATTTGTTTGATTTTCCATCCAAACTTGGCGGTCATGGCAATCACCAATTGTAATGACAAGGGTTTTCCAGTGTGCGAATCCTGTTCCTTCTCACATCACTCTTTCTACATCTTATATGCCATCCATATATACATAATTATTATTCCAGATTGAGACTCTCCACCTCATTATACCCCTAGTCACTCACTCAAACCACCCTTGATTTCCTTTTGGATCAGAATTTATTAACATTCATAGTTTTCATAGGTACATTCTTTTCTTTTCTTTTCCTTATCAATTGGATCTTCACATACTCCATTGTCTTTTTCCGTAAATTTATCCTCATTAAAGTTTATTTCATGTGTGTTAACTATTTGCTTGTTCTCATAATCATATATTCTATAATTTTTACTGAACTCATCAAAACCAACAAGAAAACCTCTGCGCACTGTAGGACTAATCTTGCTATCTCAAGTCTCCTTCCAATTGTGTATTGTTAGCCTTAGAGTCAGTGCAGCTGTCAGCCTGGGTGTGGAACTAACCGTGGTTATTGGTTGTAACTAAGGTAGGTTGATGATTTAAAGTGGTTTGGGTAATGGTTTAAGTCCTGTAAAAAGGTACTTCCTCAATCAGTAATCTTGCCTGAGAGGCTTGCTCTAATTTCTCTAATTAGGCGCATCCAAATCAATACAAGGTATTAATAGGCATCCAAGGAGATACTCACTTTGTCACGCTCTGTGATGCCAAGGACTGATATCCTTCTAGCTACACAAGGTGCAAGGCAAAAAATATGGGCAAAAAGGGGTTTTTTGATCTTTTATATTAATATTTAAAAGATCAAAGATTTATGGAGGGGCCAGCAAGCTGGGGTGTTTAGTTCCCTCCAAAGGTGTTCGTGCTAAAAGCAGAGAACTGAACCTTTAAAACTGGGGCCTGCAAGCAGGGGTGTTTAGTCCCAGTGAAATAGTGGCTAAGAAAGGGCCACAACTCCTAGTAGGAAAAGACTTACTGTAGTAGGCTTTGAGGGAAGGAGGTGGGGGGCTTTCTTATGGTAAACTGAGCAGCCGGAAGCGGTTGGAAAGGTGGGCTGGAAGGCTGGACAGAGTTGGGGTTGAGGACAAGAGGCTTTGAAGTCTTGGAGACTGATTTACTGGGCAGGACACTAGTATGATGGACTGGTGGAATGCTGGGTGTAAATATGATAAAGCTGGGGAATCAAAATACAGGGGGAAGAAAGGGCCTCTTAAATGCCTTTCTGGAGCCCTGATGGCGAAACACCAAGTGGTATTTTGGCTATGGGAATACTACAAGGAAGGAGTTATCCTTAGTAGAAATAAATGATGTAATTTATCAAATTATTACATGCACAGGCTGTCAATAATTAATACAGTCTGTCAATCATCTGTAGACATCATCTGAGGGCGCTTCAAGAGCTCTTAGTTTGATGTGCAACATGTATTGATCACTTGATCAATAGAATAAAAAAGAAATAATCAAATTATAGTACAGAATCTTATTTCTGTTTAATTTGGTTATTTCATATGTAAGGTTCTGTACCATGAGAGTTCTTGTCATACTTGCATGGAGGGCGCTTTTACAGCTCTCCATTCAATTATTTGACAAGCAAACATCATGGGAAAAGTGTCAACATTTATTTTCCCGTGATTTAATAAGCTTGTCATTTATTTTACTTGTACAAGTTCTTTTAGACTTATTTGAAGTATTCTTATGTTTCCTTTATCCCCTGTTTCGTGTCTTTCATGTGTTATGATATTATTTAACTTATACTGTATGTATTTACATAAGTTATTAATAATACAAAGACTATAAAACAGCGTGATATTTATGTCAAATGTTATTTAATATTTTATTTATGTGTTTAAAGGATAATTACATAGTTTATTTAAGTAATTATCCCGTGTTTTGAGTACTTCTACTTATTAGAATACTCTCATATTACATATGTTTATACCTAGTAAGTATTTTAGCGCTTAGTAGGAGTATTCTTTAAGTTAATTTTATTATTAGAAGGAGTAAGTTTTCTAGGGTACTTTGGCTGAGGTACCCTAGGTTATTTTACCTGCTCTTTCAGAATATAAAATAATATTCTCAATTATCTCAAAGGTTAATGAGTTATTATTTATTTTATTATTAATTTATTTATTATATTTGTTTCTAGCATTATTACTAATTAATAATGTTTCTATTTTAAAATGTTATCTTTTTCTTATGTTTATTATAATTTATGTTTCATTATTACTTGTGTAATAATGTCTCTTTCATATGTATTTATTAATTAATTATTACTTTATTTATTGTTCTAGTCAGGTTGTCTCTGAACTAGTAGCAAGCTGACACAATTGGGTTCGTGGTGACTACCTTATTGAAGGTAGGTTGTGGCCAATTCTTGAGGTAATAACAGTATTAAACTATAGATTATCCAGAATTGGGGGATTGTTGGAGAATGGGGAACTAAGCAAGGTAAATAACTCTAAGGTATGTACTGTGCGGTGGTGTTCTAAATATTCTCTGGGGGATAAACAACTATTTACAGTCTGTTTATATATTGTAAGAGCTCCTCAGGGGGGAACTGTGAGCGCTTCCAGGACCTGGGAGGTACTGTGGAACTTCAGGGGCAAGACAGATCCTTTTGGGAGGATCTGTTAATGTTTATGACGTGATTTCTACTAAGGCTGTGTTATGGGACACATCTTTGATCAGTAATCCTTAGTGTGATTGGATCACATCATGACATTTGTATTCAATGATCTGTTATTAATATTATTAGAGATAATATCTTATAATGATGTCATTTATTATTGGCACATCTTATAAGTATTAATTATCATAATATTAATAAGTTCTTTTATTAATAAGATATTAAAGTACATATCTTATACGTGAAATATTCCAATATTAAGGAATGTGGGCGTAATCAGAGGGAAAGAGTGATATCTGTTACTCTGGATATTTCACGTGACAGGGGGCAAAGGGCCTACAAGTTATGTATCTTGTATAACAGGAGTACATAGCTTAACCAGAATTATTCATGAGTTTATTAATGAATATATTATTAAAGTATTTATATTGATTAAGGTAATTAATGTACTTTAATAATATTAATATTAATGTAATAATAATGAAGGTATAATAATAATAATAATAACTACAGAATAGTAATGATTATTATGGATAATAATAATTAATATTACGTGGAGTTATTTAGAATAAATAATGATAATAAGTAGTAATAATAATTAATAAGAATAGTAATTATTATTAGAGATAATAATAATAAATAATTTTTGCAGTTACGTGGTACATGTCAGGTACTGTGATATGTACTCAGTGGCTGACACTTCCTCCCTCTAAAAAAGGGTTGACTAAAAATTTTAATGGTTTCTTTTGTCAACTCTGTATTGTCTCAGAATTCTTTCTGAATCAGGGATCTGATCAGCTGTAAGCCATTCATCCTCTTTGGATCCACTATATCTGACTAAGTACTGTCTAACATCTTCATCATTCTTTCTAATTTTTCTATGTTGTATAACTTTCTTAACTTTAATGAGTTGGTCTTTCTCTACTGGAGGTATCACAACTCTAATGTTATCTTTCCTTAGAGGAAATTTATCATCATTATTAGGAATAAATGGTTTGATTAGACTAACTGGGAATGTGGGGTGTTTCCTTTCTAATTCTCCAGTTAATATAACTTCTACTGCATTTGCACCATGTAAAGCTTTAATTGTATAAGGTCCAACATAGGAGTCCCTGAGTTTCTTGGGTCCTGATAAATTAGTAAAATTAAATTTAGAAATAAGAACTTGATCTCCAACTTTAAATTGGTGAACTTTATGGGTTGTATCCCATCTGTTCTTATTATATTCAAAAGATTTCTTTATACATTCTGCTGCGTAATTAGCAGTTTTAGTCATCATTTGATGGAAATTTGTAGCATTGGGGTGAATTGTCACTGATTTAGAGAGAACTAATTCTTTGGGGAACCAAGGTATCCATCCTCTTTCTAATTCAAAAGGCGTGATATCAGTACTACTGTGTTTGCTGGAATTGTAGGCAAATTCTAATGCTGGTAATAGTGAACACCAGTCATGTGAGTAATTATCTTTATCCTTAAATTCTAGACCATAAGCACAATATCTTCTAATCATATCTTCCAAAGTTTGAATCATTCTTTCAGCTAATCCATCAGTTTGAGGATGATAAGCTGTAGAGAACTTCAATTGAGTGCCACATAAATCATATAAACCTTTCCAGAATTCAGATGTAAATTTTGGATCTCTGTCTGTAATAATATATCTAGGACATCCTACATCAGCTATAATCTTTTGCCAAAATAGTAGTGCTACGTCAAATGCATTATTTTCCTTATGACATGGCAAGAATTTAGCTCTTTTAGAGAATCTGTCAACTACTACTAGTACAGAGTTGTAGTTATTCATTCCAGCGGGAGGTAATCCTGTAACAAAATCCATATTAATTACAGACCATCTTTCTGTGGGTTCTTCAATTTCCTGTAGTAAACCATATCTTTTTCCAGTAGTCTTATTTGCTTTTTGACATCTTTCACAAGATTCACAATATTCTTTGGTTGCATTTCTATAATGGGGCCACCAAGCTATATGTTTAACTCTTTCTATAGTTCTGTCAAAGGAAAAATGTCCTGCTGTGATATTATCATGGCATTCTTTAAGAAAAAGATTAATATGTTCCTTTTTTGCCAGAACTACTACACTAGTATGTTTGGTTCTATGATATATTAATCCATCCAGAAGTGAAAATCTGTTTTCATTAAATGCAGTGGACCAAGGTTCTTCTAAAGAATTAATCAAGTCCAGGTTTTTATGTTTACTTTGTAGAATTTCTTTAAGAGTGGAGCAATTCTTGTCCAAGTTATAACTCTCACGTATTTCATCCCAAAATTCTTCCTTCATTTCAGTAACATGAAGTCCAAGAATGTCATAAGTTTCAGAAGGGTCATCATAAGCAGGATTATGTTCATCATTATTTAATGGAAAAAGGCACATAATTTTCGCAGCAATCTCTCCATCCCAGGCAGGATTTTCTGGTAGATTGTCTAAAAACCATCTACTGAGACCATCAGCATTTTCATGTATATTTCCAGCTCTGTGGACAATAGTCATACTGCCTCTCCATTCTTGGATTGCAATCTGCCATCTTAACATATGTCTGTTGGGAGTTTTCATACTGAGTAAACTTTTAAGTGCACTACAATCAGTAATAACTTCAAAATCACAACCATCCAAGTAGTAATACAATTTGTCCAAGGCCCACACTAGACATAAGCATTCTAGTTGGCTAGCACCATATTTCTTTTCACTGTCTTTAAGTGTGCGTGAAATATAACATATTACTCCTTCTTTGGGAATGTCTTGTAAATCTTGTACTTGATGTAAAGCAGCTCCAAGTCCTTCCATGCTTGCATCTACATATAATTTGTAAGGTTTGTGAGGGTCAGGCATTAATAGTATAGGGGCAGAGGTTAACATTTCTCTGATTTTATTAAATGCATCTACTCTGGGGGAAGTCATTTCATATGCAGTGTTTGGACTAGTAATTTGGTACAGAGGTCCAGTAATTTTAGCAAATTCTTTAATGTGTTGCCTGTAATAACTAGCAAAACCTAAAATGATTGTAATTCCTTGACATTAGTTGGCATGGGCTTAAGCAATACTGCAGCCACTTTATTCATGTCAATAGCAATACTAAGTCCAGAAACTATATGTCCAAGTGCTTTCAATTCCTTAAAACCAAATTGACATTTGCTCATGGATATTTTCATATTCATTTTTGTAACTCTGTCTAAAACTATTGAAAGTTTTTCCAGATTTTCTTTCCAGTCTTGACTAAAAATAATGATGTCATCAATGTAGATAATAAGCCAGCCTTCACGTAATTCTTTGTGGAATTCTATGTCCATCATTCTTTGGAAGTGAGAGGGGGCATTCTTAATTCCAAAAGGCATTCTTTGGTACTCATATATTCCCATATGTAATATTATTCTCATCAAATATCTACTGTCTTCATGAATTACATTCTGATGGAAACCTTTGAGTACATCCATACAAGTTATAAATTTTGCATCTTTTAGCTGAGTCAGTGCTTCACTGATTTTGGGCATAGGGTATCTGTCAGGTATGGTATAATTATTAAGACCTCTAAAGTCTCCAACCATTCTTGATTTTCCGTTGTGCCAAGCAATAATAACTGGGGTAGTAACTTCTACATTTTCATTTGCTCCCACTTTGCGTAAGACATTCATTCTTACTAATTCAGTAACATGCTGCTGTAAGGCTTCTCTACTTCTGGGGGAAGCAGGATAAGCAGCTTTCCTTAAAGCAGGAGGATAAGGTCTAGTAGTATTAAGATTAATTCTTACTTCATGTCCTCTAATGCTTCCAAAGGGTTCATCAGCAGTGGCAAATGCAAGTTTCTTTTTATGTAACAAGTTCTTCAGTTCCTTTAGTTGCTCATCATCTAAATTCTCAGCAATCTTTGCTTCTAATATTGTATTATCAAAGTTAGAATTATTGATAGAATTACATTCAAGTTGTTCCAGGTTCATTTTGTCACTTATTCCAAGTTCAAACTTGTTCATAATGTCACCATTGAAGGTAAAATATCTTCCATTAGAATTTATCACATCTATTCCATAATTAATGATATAATCATTTCCTAAAATGATATATTTCATTTTAAAATCTTCCATAACTATTAATTCAGTGGTAATCTGAATACTTTGTCTGTTATGAGGGAATATAATATCTAATTTGATAATACCTAGTGGTTTCAATTTGCTGTTACAACTGTAGAATTTCTCAGAATTAATGGGGATTAATTCTTTCTTCCATTGAGGCAATATCTTATCTAATAAATTGGGACCAATAATAGAGCAGAAAGCTCCTCCATCAATTAAACATTTAATTTTAAACTTGTTACATATTATATTAGTGATCTTAGTACCACCAGTCTTATGTATATTTCCAGTATGCATCTCTTTGGACAAGTGTAATTTCTTAATGTTTACAGGTCTGAATTTATCTTCCATTTTAGAAATATTAGATATGATCAATTCATCTTTTGAGACAATGGCATGAGTACTGTGAGTATCTGAGTCAGAATCAATGGAATCAGAATCAGAATCATCTGGTAAAGATTCTATACTGGATTGGGAATCATCATTAATTGGGACCAAGTTGTCATCAATGTTTTCAATACAATGTACCTTCTTACTAGATTTCTTATTGGGACATTTATTGGATCTATGTCCTTTCTTTCCACATTCATAACACGTAATTTCTTTCTCAGAAGTGTCTTTGGTTTCCTTCTGGTCTGATTTCCTGGAGTCTTTGTAATTATCTCTTTTGACAGATTTATACTTGTCTTTCTTGTCTTTTCTTTTAACATTGACAAGACTTTCCAGTTGATTGATGAATTCAGTTAAATCACTGTCACTTTGTAGAACTCTACGCATCATGTACTCAGTATTATGATCTAATTGTCCTAGTAATTTATCATTAATAGAGGCATTGTCTACATCTCTTTCAATGGCTTTAATTCTGTTCACTTGTTGTGTAACCCAATCAGATGGTTCTACATCACTTAGTATGTCAAATCTGCTTCTTCTGAAGTTGGTTTTCACTTTTCTCTTCCATTCAGGAGTGCTAAATTTATTAATGATTTCCTTTTTCCAGAATAACCAATTTTTATTGCCAGGTACTTCTTGTTTCCTAGAATTATACCATGAATTTGCAACTCCAGTAAGAATTGAATTCAATTTTGAGCATATAATTTGATCAGGGGCATTAGTATCTTCTTTCAAGTTATCAATCCAATCAATAAATTTAAAGTGGTCATATTCTCCCACTCCAGAAAAGGTTAGCCACTCATTAGTCTTTGGCAGACCTGCTAATACTAATTTGTGGATGGCCTTGTCTTCATCCAAACTATTAATGGTGGATGTGGCTACTCTAATTTGTTGATTATTGAGAGTTGGTGTAGCAGTTTGATCCCTGCTTGGTTCAACTTGGGTACTCTGTAAAGGTGAAGGGGTTAAATTGGCCAATTGAGTTGTAATGACTGGAGGAATAGATTGACTGTCATCTCCAATGTCAATAATAGTATCATGTCTGCTTCTTGGTTGGGCATCTCTAGTCAGGAGTTCTTCCAACTTGTGCATGATATCTGAGTTGTTTTTGGTCATTTCTGACGTAACACATGTGAACTGTTTCTCAATTCTGTTCACTACATCTTCAAAGGTTCTAAATTGAGAATCTACTTTATTAGTAGTATCTGATTGTAAATTCTGAATTTTTAATTCCAATTGTTCCACTTTCTTAACAAGATCTTGGTTGGAATTACCTTGTTCTTCAACCCAGTCATCAATTCTGGTCATAGAATTAGACAATTGTTTGCTAAATGTCTTACAATGGTCAGCCAATTCTACATTAAACATATCAATTTTGGTATCCATTTCAGTCAACCTCTGTTGAATAAGATATAATGTACTATCTTCTGAGTTCACCTGCTCATCTGTGGCTCTCATAATTTTACGGCATAATTCTTGTAAGTCATTGGACAGAGCTTTGTTACTATTGTTCATAGCATTTACTACATGTTGAAATGTGGTAATTTGTTGATGTTGTTCAGGGGTACATGCAGAATTGTTTGAGTCATTAATTACTACACATGGGGAACTTTGTGTTCTAATTTTCTGACTAGATGATGGGGAAGTGTTACAAGTTATGGGGATTCTTCCATCTGGCGCTCTTGACGGGCTATTTTGCCTTGCTCCAGATGTTGATAAGTCCCTTGGAGGGATCTCCCTAGGCGTACCATCTCTGAATAAATCTGGCTGCGCCACTGAGTATTCCTCCCTGTGTTTCTGGGATGTCTGGAATTGACATTTCTCCCCTTTGGACCACGGGGATTTTGGTTTCTGATGGGAGAACTGGACTGATTGGGGGGAGAGAAAAGGATTCCTGGAGACAGATGCAATGGGTTCCAATCTTTGGTACGGTAGAGGGCTGCTGGCAGACCTTTGAGGCTGACCATCTGACGGAAATCCTCCTGGCAGTAACTTAGATGGGCTTGTTGTTGGTGGGGTATTGATGGTAAGTATTTATTTATTTATTTTTAATGTATTTATATGTATTCATAATATATAATATATAATAAGGTGTATTAGATATGTGTGTATGTGTGTATATGAGTGAGTGGATAAGATGAGATGATGGAATTGAATGACAGATACAAATGGGGGAAAAGAAACTAGTATTTATAATAAATGAATGCTGAGCAAATAGCCAGGCAGCAGCCATTCTGAATGGGAAAGCTGCAAGGGCTTTTCCTTTAAGGAATGTAATTATACTTTTCTTCTTTTTAGAGGAATGCTCCAGTCCTCTGGTGCATTACTTCTTTTACTGCTTTCTGATACACCATGCTCAGCGGGTGTGGCAGCAGGCCCATCAATGCTGGTACCATTGCTGCTTGTATTCCCTTCTACAGGGATTACACCTTCAACAGGGCTTTCACAGCATTGAAGCTGCTTCTGTTTCTCACATCTTTCAACCAGTACTTGTTTTCCTTCATCCTGTAGTAAAATCTCTCGAATTTTTCCTCTGCTGTGACTAGAATCAGAAGAATTTCCCTTATCATTAGTCTTTTTACTTCTATAAATAATTTTATTTAAAGATTCTTGTCTGCCAGGGGGCAAAACTGACGCTGATGGAAATCCAAGTCCTGGCTCTGGCTCCCTGGTGCGGCCATTGTAACCTCTATTTCTAAGGGAAGGAGGAGTCATGGTAAAAATGCGTAAAAAGTTGTTAGTAGGAGATTCTTATAAGGAAATTTTTTGTTAAAATTCAATTCACCAGATGACTTGTCTGATGGAGTAACAGAGGCTTCTCTGTGAGTGGTGATCTCAGAGGTTTCTCTGGTGTCACGGGCTGTAGTGGTCTTGTCAGACACTTTCAAAATGTCCAATTCAGGGGTAAGCTTGTCTACGTTGGTGGACACTAAAAACAAAGAAAAATTAGTAAAAATATGTTATATTTTTACTTATTTAAAGATGTTTGCTTACTCTTCAGAATTTTTCTTTGAAGAGGGCTGAAAAGGGTTGCTATTTTATAAAAAAGGTATAAAGTAGTATGAATGTGTTACTTTATTGAGAGTAATAGTAGTTGTACTATGATTGTTATGCGGTAAAATCAAGTGGCTTGTTGTGAGTATGACAAGACTTGAAAGAGGCTGTTTTTATGTCTAAATTTCCGGGCGTTGATAAACGCACGCCAACGGCGCACGCCAACGCCAACCCGCACGCCAATTTCTTTTGGCGTGCGGGGCCTACACGCCATTTTTTTTTTGGCGTGTAGGGTCTACACGCCAAAAAAAAAGGGCGTGTGAGACCCACACGCCAAAAATGGCGTGTGGTTCCCACACACCATTTTTGTTTGGCGTGTGGGCCCCGCACGCCAAATAAAATTGGCGTGTGGGCCCCGCACGCCAAACAATTGGCGTGTGGGTCCCCCCTCGCTCACATAATCGAGTGGGAGGGACCACTTGATTACGTGAGCGAGGCCGGCTGACGAGGTTATACAACCTCGTCAGCCGGGAGGACTTCCTCCCGGCACGAGGCTGTATAACCTCGTCAGCCTGGAGGACTTCCTCCCGGCTGACAAGGCTATACAACCTCGTCGGCCAGGAGGAAGTCCTCCTGGCCGACGAGGTTGTATAACCTCGTCGGCCGGGAGGACTTCCTCCTGGCCGACGAGGTTGTATAGCCTTGTCGGCCGGGAGGACTTCCTCCTGGCCGACGAGGTTATACAACCTCGTCGGCCAGGAGGACTTCCTCCTGGCTGACGAGGTTGTATAGCCTTGTCAGCCGGGAGGAAGTCCTCCTGGCTGATGAGGTTGTATAACCTCGTCGGCCAGGAGGAAGTCCTCCCGGCCGACGAGGCTATACAACCTCGTCGGCCAGGAGGACTTCCTCCTGGCTGACGAGGTTGTATAACCTCGTCAGCCGGGAGGAAGTCCTCCTGGCTGACGAGGTTATACAACCTCATCAGCCAGGAGGACTTCCTCCCGGCTGATTTAAAGTGGTTTGGGTAATGGTTTAAGTCCTGTAAAAAGGTACTTCCTCAATCAGTAATCTTTTCTGAGAGGCTTGCTCTAATTGCTCTAATTAGGCGCATCCAAATCAATACAAGGTATTAATAGGCATCCAAGGAGATACTCACTTGGGTTCGTGGTGACTACCTTATTGAAGGTAGGTTGTGGCCAATTCTTGAGGTAATAACAGTATTAAACTATAGATTATCCAGAATTGGGGGATTGTTGGAGAATGGGGAACTAAGCAAGGTAAATAACTCTAAGGTATGTACTGTGCGGTGGTGTTCTAAATATTCTCTGGGGGATAAACAACTATTTACAGTCTGTTTATATATTGTAAGAGCTCCTCAGGGGGGAACTGTGAGCGCTTCCAGGACCTGGGAGGTACTGTGGAACTTCAGGGGCAAGACAGATCCTTTTGGGAGGATCTGTTAATGTTTATGACGTGATTTCTACTAAGGCTGTGTTATGGGACACATCTTTGATCAGTAATCCTTAATGTGATTGGATCACATCATGACATTTGTATTCAATGATCTGTTATTAATATTATTAGAGATAATATCTTATAATGATGTCATTTATTATTGGCACATCTTACAAGTATTAATTATCATAATATTAATAAGTTCTTTTATTAATAAGATATTAAAGTACATATCTTATACGTGAAATATTCCAATATTAAGGAATGTGGGCGTAATCAGAGGGAAAGAGTGATATCTGTTACTCTGGATATTTCACGTGACAGGGGGCAAAGGGCCTACAAGTTATGTATCTTGTATAACAGGAGTAAATAGCTTAACCAGAATTATTCATGAGTTTATTAATGAATATATTATTAAAGTATTTATATTGATTAAGGTAATTAATGTACTTTAATAATATTAATATTAATGTAATAATAATGAAGGTATAATAATAATAATAATAACTACAGAATAGTAATGATTATTATGGATAATAATAATTAATATTACGTGGAGTTATTTAGAATAAATAATGATAATAAGTAGTAATAATAATTAATAAGAATAGTAATTATTATTAGAGATAATAATAATAAATAATGTTTGCAGTTACGTGGTACATGTCAGGTACTGTGATATGTACTCAGTGGCTGACAGCAGCTGACCTAAAGTCTGCCATCATCACTCATTATCTTAATCCCAGTACCAAATGCATTATATATATTTAACCTGAGGTTACCATAGTGTTCACTTAAAACTTTGTATTTGCTCAACTCCTTCATGGAGTAATTAAATAAAAAAATTCTACACTACAGCTGGCTGGCCAATTACCACATCTACATGTTATATTACACAAGCAAACCTTGAAAATTTTTGAAGTTGGTGAGTCCCCCATTGCAGGCAGCATACAAAAACTCAAGAAACCCAAAACCACTACCTCAGGAACCCAAGGATTCAACCAGGTTACAGCTCACCACTCTAACCAACACAAGGCTTCTTTCACCCAGTACTTCAAGTATTGTCAATCAGTCCCCTTTTTGAACATTGCTTCTCTGACAGTAGTCCTTCTCTGTCTTACCCCCTTCTTCCCTGTTTCACTTTCCTTCAGTCCTCAGATTAAATCAATCTCCAATCATCAGATCAAATCAAGCTCCTACTATCAGCTTATATCAATCTTAATCTTCGCAAGAGATCATCCAGTCTTTTTCTGTGTTTTTCCTTGAAACAAATCACATAGGTTTCCCTCTAAAGAACCTTGACTATATTGCTTGACCATAGTCTAAAAAACTGGGCTGATTAGACTTTTCTTCTCAGACACCTTCCACATTTCCATTGTGTGAAGAGACTGTTGCTTTTATCAAACTCATTGGCACAGCTTTCCAACTTTCTAAGTTGTTGATTATCATTATTAAAGAGAACTCGGACTATTCAAATCTCAGATCAATCAATAGTCTTCCCTTCTTTCTTCCTCTGTCCCCTTCTCTTCCCTCCACAGTTTTTTTCTTTATCCTTCTGAAATACAACTTTTGCCCCCATTTTCTTGTGTCCTGTTTTCACTTTAGAGACCCAGGCTCACATGTATATAGAAAATACATCCAAAAGTATTGATGTAATCAAGGGTTGGCTTATGGCAATACCAAAATTTGTATGGGAATTCTTCAGGGTCCTTGCGCAATTTTGTATATATTCTATTTTGAATGAACACAGCATATTGACATTCCAAGTGTCAGCCTGGGTGTGGGACTAACCGTGGTTAATGGTTGTAACTGAGTTATGTTGATGGTGTAAAGTGGTTTGGGTAATGTTTAAGTCCTGTAAAAAGTTACTTTCTCAATCAGTAAGTCTTGTCTGAGAGGCTTGCTCTAATTGCTCTAATTAGGCGCATCCAAATCAATACAAAGTATTAATAGGCATCCAAGGAGATACTCACTTGGGTTCATGGTGACTACCTTATTGAAGGTAGGTTGTGGCCAATTCTTGAGGTAATAACAGTATTAAACTATAGATTATCCAGAATTGGGGGATTGTTGGAGAATGGGGAACTAAGCAAGGTAAATAACTCTAAGGTATGTACTGTGCTGTGGTGTTCTAAATATTTTCTGAGGGATAATCAACTGTTTACAGTCTGTTTATATATTGCAAGAGCTCCTCAAGGGGGAAATGTGAGCGCCTTTATGACCTGGGAGGTACTGTGGAACTTCATGGGCAAGACAGATCCTTTTGGGAGGATCTGTTAATGTTTATGATGTGATTTCTACTAAGGCTGTGTTATGGGACACATCTTTGATCAGTAGTCCTTAGTGGGATTGGATCACATCATGACATTTGTATTAATTGATCTGTTATTAATATTAATAAAGTTATTTAACTTATAATGATGTCATTTATTATTGGTACATCTTATAAGTATTAATTATTGTAATATTAATAAGTTCTTTTATTAATAAGATATTGAAGTACATATCTTATACGTGAAATATTCCAATGTTAAGGAATGTGGGCGTAATCAGATGGGAAACAGTGACATCTGTTACTCTGGATATTTCACGTGAAAGGAGGGCAAAGGGCCTACAAGTTATGTATCTTTTATAACAGGAGTACATAGCTTAACCAGAATTATTCATATGTTATTAATGAATATATTATTAAAGTATTTATATTAATTATTGTAATTACTGTACTTTGATAATAATAGTAATGTAATACTAATGAATGTATAATAATAATATTATTAATAAACAGTAGTAAGAATAAATAAGAGTAGTAATTATCATTAGAGATAATAATAATTAATGCTATTTTGCAGTTACGTGGTACATGTCAGGTACTGTGATATGTACTCAGTGGCTGACACCAAGCTCCAGAAACGTGGGGGAAAATTGCTATGAATCATTACAGATTGTGCTTTGGTTACAATTGTCCTCATGCTATGTTCAACCATTGAGTTTTGTTGTTGTGTGTAGGGAGCTGTGGTATTTTTAACTGTCAGCCTCCCTGATGCCAAGGACAAGTCCTTCTAGCTACAGGTGGTGCAAGGATAGATGGTAAGAGTTATATAAACTCTGGGTAAGGTACAAGTTACAATTCCGAAAAAG
This sequence comes from Puccinia hordei, assembly GCA_007896445.1. Lineage (NCBI taxonomy): Eukaryota > Fungi > Basidiomycota > Pucciniomycetes > Pucciniales > Pucciniaceae > Puccinia > Puccinia hordei. The sequence continues at coordinate 202,013 of RDRW01000389.1, forward strand.
ATATGGGGGGATTGTGATGTAAAAATTGAGAGAAAAAATAGATTAATAATTATATTAAATAAATTTAATATAATTAAACACCAGAGGGGCCTGATAAATCAGGGGTGGTTTAGATCCCTCTAAGGTATCTTACAAATAAATGCAGAGGATTTAGGTACCTGGAACACTGGGGCCTGTTGGAACAGGGGTGGTTTAATCCCAGTAATGGAAATGGGGGAATATCTTCAAGAAAAGGGTTATTACTTACTAGTAATAAACCTTGGGGGATCTTGGGGATATTCTGGGTGGAACTGGACAGTTTGAAGCGCTTGGATGGATGGATGGTGGAGCTTGGTGAACACTGTGAAGTTGTTGGGGAAGACAGGGCTAAAGAATAACTACTAAGAAGCTTACCAGACTGTGTTATAAAGATGTGTATATCTAATAAGAAGTGGGTAAGGTTGTTAGTGGGTATTGGAAAGCATGAGGAGCCTTCTTTGGGCGGTTGAAGAGCTCCTTAAATAGTCCTGAGTTCCCTCTGGGGACCCTGTAGGTGTTATTGGCCAACTTGTGGGATCTTTGGACCACATTTTGGCCATTTATGCTTTCTTGGTGACGCTTCAGCAGCCCCTGCTTTGAATACACGTCACCAATTGATTTTATTATGATATTTATTATTTATTTATTCATTTGTATTGAAGTACAGTCTGTAGTACATTAGTACTATTAATACTAGTGGCTTATCAGTATTTGTAATAAGCCACAGTATTGTTTGTACTGTTTGTTTATTCAATACAAAATGTATAAGTTATTAATATCATTCAATATAATTAATTATGTAGTCCCCAGTATCCTTTATTACATATGTAACATATGTAAAGAGGTTACTGGGGCGTGGTTTTATTGATTTGGGGGTACCTGAGTGACTGTGGAGTCCGCGTGCCAAGCTGGGAGCCTGTAAGGGGCTTGATGCTTGCGCGGGGGCTTATATCTCAACTTTGGCGCGGGCTTTCAGTCACGCGGGTTGAACTTCAAGCTCTGCGGACTGCGGTACGCGGGGTTTGAGCAAAACACGGAGTAATTACACTATCTCCCCTAATTTACACAACACCTCATTTCCGTGACTGGAAATGAGGTTTAAGCATATGCATATATATATATAAGCATTTTTAAGGCAAGTACTTTTTATTAAAAAGGTACTTGCTAATTCTTCTTTGCCTATTTACATAGTGAAGGAGTAAGATTTAAGTGGACCTATGAGTGAGGTACCCTAGGTTAATTTTAGTGTAGATTTAGAATATCAAATAATATTCCAACTATTATTTGATTTTCTTATTTATTATTTATTTTTTATAATATGTTTTTTGTAAATCCTGTGACAGGTTGCTCTGTCATAGTAGCAAGCTGACATTAACAATACCAAATTTGTTGCAATACGGTCCCAGTAAAGAATTGATAAATTCACTCCAGCAATCAGTGGTAATCATTTTTACTTTTGTATACCAGTGTCTCTCCGCTGCAATTAATCAATTTATTGCCTTGACAACGTGTTCCTTTGTTTTGGTTCTCAGAAAGTATATTAATGTCATTTGTTTTGATTCATCAATTGCAAGGATGAAGTAGTTATAATTGTAGATAAATGGGATTACAATAATTCCACTGAGATCAATGTGGATATGATCATGTTGTTTGCAACCTTTGGGCCTAGTGCCTGAGAATGGAAGTGTCAGCTTGCTACTAGTTCAGAGACAACCTGACTAGAACAATAAATAAAGTAATAATTAATTAATAAAAAATACATATGAAAGAGACATTATTACATAAGTAATAATGTAACATAAATTATAATACACATAAGAAAAAGATAAACTTTTAAAATATAAACATTATTACGTAGTAATAATGCAATAAACAAATGTAATAAATAAATTAATAACAAGATAAATAATAACTCAGTAACCTTTGAGATAAGTGAAAATATTATTTCATATTCTGAAAGATCAAGTAAAATAACCTAGGGTACCTCATCCAAAGTACCCTAGAAAACTTACTCCTTCTGATAATAAAATTAACTTAAAGAATACTCCTACTAAGCGCTAAAATACTTACTAGGTATAACCATATGTAATATGAGAGTATTCAAATAAGTAGAAGTCCTCAAAATACGGGATAATTACTTAAATAAACTATGTAAATATCCTTTAAACACATAAATAAAATATTAAATAACATTTGACATAAATACTACACTGTTTTATAGTCTTTGTATTATTATGAACTTATACAAATACATACAGTATAAGTTAAATAATATCATAACACATAGAAGACACGAAACAGGGGATAAAGAAAACATCAGAATACTTCAAACAAGTCTAAAAAACTTGTACAATTAAAATTAATGACAAGCTCCTTCAATCACTGGAAAATAATAACTGTTGACACTTTTCCCAGGAGGTTTGCATGTCAAATAATTGAATGGAGAGCTGTCAAAGCGCCCTCCATGCAAGTATGACAAGAACTCTCATGGTACAGAAATTTACATATGAAATAACCAAATTCAACAGAAATAAGATTCTGTACTATAATTTGATTATTTCTTTTTTATTCTATTGATCAAGTGATCAATACATGTTTTACATCAGACTAAGTGCTCCTGAAGCGCCCTCAGATGATGTCTACAGATGACTGACAGAATGTGTTAATTATTGACAGCCTGTACGTGTAATAATTTGATAAATTACATCATTTATTTCTACTAAGGATAACTCCTTCCTTGTAGTGGTCCCATAGCCAGAATAACACTTGGTGTTTCGCCATCAGGGCTCCAGAAAGGCATTTAAGAGGCCCTTTCTTCCCCCTGTATTTTGATTCCCAAGCTTTTATCATATTTACCACCAGCATTCCACCAGTCCAGTATACTAGTGTCCTGCCCAGTAAATCAGTCTTCAAGACTTCAAAGCCTCTTGTCCTCAACCCCAACTCTGTCCAGCCTTCCAGCCCACCTTTCCAACCGCTTCCAGCTGCTCAGTTTACCATCAGAAAGCCCCCCACCTCCTTCCCTCAAAACCTACTACAGTAAGTCTTTTCCTACTAGGAGTTGTGGCCCTTTCTTAGCCACTATTTCACTGGGACTAAACACCCCTGCTTGCAGGCCCCAGTTTCAAAGGTTCAGTTCTCTGCTTTTAGCACCAACACCTTTGGAGGGAACTAAACACCCCAGCTTGCTGGCCCCTCCATAAAATCTTAGATCTTTTAAATATTAATATAAAAGATCAAAAACCCCTTTTTTGCCCATATTTTTTGCCTTGCACCTTGTGTAGCTAGAAGGATATTAGTCCTTGGCATCACCAAGTGTGACAGGAAGTCTTGTTGATTTTGAAATCTTACAGGTATCACAGTTAGACATTTTATTGTGCTTGATTCCTGTAGTCTTGTTCAGGTATTCATCATTTAAATGGCCTAGAAAATTATGTATAGTTTCAGATTCAGTCAGGTGGTTTTGTGTCTTGATGTTGAGTATTGATTGATATGACTGACCGGTTCAATCTTGACAATCATCAGGAAATTTTCGAAACAACCTTGGAGAAAAACATTGTCTTCAATGACAACTTTGGAATGTTTGGGGTTTTATGGGTCTAGTTAGATAGTTGCTCCTTGTTTTTGCAGGGGTCCGGCAGCAATACGGTTATGAAATAGGCCAGGGACCAGTAGAGATTCACCAATTTGAATCTAGGAACATTTTGTCCCTTCAGTACCACCATTCCTACTCCTTTTATCGGAAGTTCTTGCAATCCGGCTGTTCCGAGAGATTCTTGATTGGGTTCAGGTATCTTCATTGTTGGTTGATCAAAGAATTCATTTGATAGGAACATATGTTTGGAATGCCTGAGTGCCAGATAGCCTCCCTGATTTAATCACCTGGGTTTGCTTCTGATCCATTGGTAATGAAAGCCCATGTTTTCTTTTTGATTTTGGTGTTATGAGCTGATGGAATAGAATTAGAATTTCTAATAGACTTTTCTTGGTTGATCTGATTGTGACTTTTGACATGATTGGTGGACTTCCTTGCTCAAAGCTTGTCAAACCAGGCTTTCTTTGCCGCAGAATCCTTGGGTTTGAAGAAACATTTATTGGAATCATGTGGTCCTTGGAACACAGTGGGAGTAAATTTCCTTCTAAAGTTGGTGTTATTAGATTGGTTGGAGTACTTGGATTTCTTGACTGAATCAGAAGTTCTTATATTGCTATTATTGGCAGAGTTGAGACTACCGGACTTATCAATTGAATCAGAGGTTTCTTTGAATTGTAAGCTTTCTTGTTTCTACTGTCTTAGACCTGAAATGAAAAGACAAGTGCTAAGCTATTTCTGCAGAGGCACTGGGTCCTGGCCTGGTTTTTTGGGTAGAAATTCCTGGTCCGCTTCTAGTTGGGGTGAGGTTTGCTGCTCTTGTTGAGTCAAGACTGTAAATCTAAAACATTTGACACAAGCAAAAGTGATTTCTCTAGTTAGACTGAGTAATTTTTCTATTTACGTTTTAGTTTGTGAATGATAATGAAATGAAGAAAAGAAATATAATTGATCTTTACCTAAAAGACGGCCAGGGTCCTAGACTTTTAGAAAAAGAGAAAGAGATTGAAGGTAATGGAGAAACTGGGTCAATATTGAGAATAGAAGGAGAATGCTTCTATTTCTTTTATGGGGATAATATTCAATTGACTAGTTTGTTTGAGCTGTTGGCGTCTGTTTATTAACATTGATAGCCATCAGCACTGAGTCATATGTCTTTTCTACAGTAATTGTACTCACTTCCTCCCGTTGGTGAAGTAGTCAATTTATTGTATGTGGAACCTATTTGGTCCACAAGTGGAGTGCGGTTACTGTTGCTGTTGTGTTGTATAGCATAAAGCTAGCTGACTTGCCTCCTTCTTGTCTAAGATCTAGCAGTACTTACCTTTTAGGCTGTTTGCTTTGCTAGTTTCTTTTGGGCTCTTTGTTCTTTGCTGACTAGGCTGGATCTGCAGAGTGGATGGAGGTAAGCACTTGCTTGAACCTTCCATCTGCATCTCATGCATATGCATGTAATAAAACAACTGGCCCAATTTATTAGGATTTTTTATGTTGGCCCCTTTTTCCTTGGTTACACGTTTGCAACCCAAGCCTTGACAAGATTGTTTTCCTTTGCCCAACTGTTCAATTTACCATTCCTTGTTCAAGCACCACATATTTTTGGGCCTAAAGATGCTTCTCTTACAAATGTCCCGCTCTTAGGCAAATAAACAGCTTAAGACCCATCAAATACAAAGTTGTGATCTTTTCAACAATTGCTAATAAAGACATAAAAACTCTTAGTTGTGTAATTCCTAACAGTGTCATGAGGGATTGGGGAATTCTCCGCGCTCATGTGCAACACATTTATTGAAAAACCAAAAACCCCTTTCAGTCGAATGGACTTTTTTGCTTCCACTTGAGTTTTTGATACATTAGTCCGTGCCTGCGGGATGGGCAGCTACACCGTCGGAGACAGTACTGTGTCCCAACAATTCAGCTTACATCTCCGCATACCTTTTGTCTGCGGCCATCATGATTTGTTTTGCATCATCAGCGCATCTCGACTTGATCACATTATAAGTAGCCTGCGTGGCCAGCGGATGGTCATGAAGCCCCGAGCCCCTCTCCTTCAGTCTCATTTTTCTCTGAGATCATTTTCCCCTTTCTGCCCGATTCTTCAATTTATTATTGCATGTTCAAGCAGCACATTTTATCGGGCCTCAAGATGTTTCTCTTACAATCGCTCTTATTCATAGTTGAGTGGAGTTATGTCCACTTTTGCAATATAGTACAAGAGCTATGCATATGTGAAAGATCAAAGACCGTTCTGACTGGAAGTTTATTTGCACGTAGACATGTGTTGTCATTATTCCGACGCTCTCGATGCCCCCGGGGAATCCGCTTGAGGACAACTTGGCGTAGCAGCTTCGCAACAGACTTTGGCGGGTGGAGCGTTGCATCCTGGAGAATTGCTCATGCAGGGCGTTGAAATCCCTGTGGGCTCTACCGCTGCTGCGGCGCCAGCCAGGTTAAGCAATGAGCGCGGACCTCAAAGCTTGGCACAATCCTCCAATCAATTTAGATCAAGCAATCAAATCAGCCCTCAACACACGGAACATCAATATCTTTTCACCAGTGATCTGGAACGAGCCACTGCTGACGCCCGAATTCAGAAGCGCTTGGAGAGGAACTTGCACATCACAGGCTTGACCGCTTCTGCGCTTGCTTGTCTTCTCGTTTTTTCGGCCTCAAGCTTTCCTGCTCAACCTGATGATACATGGGCTTTAAAGCATATCAATCCAGCAGGAATACAAGTTATTTGGGGTTTCATTGCCTTGATGGCAGTTTTCTTTATTAGTCATGGGTTTTCTAAATATCAAGTAAGGGACGCATTCAGATCCACACTGTGGTGCTCCATTTGCGTGACAATGCCAAAAGCGCATGGTGGAAGCATTGGGATAGCATACACACAAGCAACATTCATTACAAGAGGAGGAATAGTATAATAAATGTAAGATACACTTCTACGCAGGACAATAGGATTACAGACAGCATGGCGTTATGGGGAATGGAATGGAGGACAAGGGGTACATAGGATGGAATGGGGTATAAAGGAAGGGAATAGAAGAGGTGGAAGGGATTTGGGAGAACATGTCTCAACCAGGAAGGTAGAAGGTAAGGTGGTAAGTAGTGGGAGATCATGTCTCAACCAGGTATGGAAGGAAGGATGGAAGGATGTTATTGGTACAGACAGTTATAAGGGTATACCACCTTTATAAGGGTGGTATATGGCATTATAAGGGTGGAGGAATCAGTATTTCGTGATTTGGAGGGAGGAATTAATTAGGTGAGGAGGAAGAAGGGAGGAAGGAGCAATGTGGGAGGAGAGGCTTTGACCCCCAAATATTCTGGGTGGAAGGAGTTAACAGCTGGTCATGCAGGCGTGTGGATTATGTGTCATGTTGTTTGGTTCCCATATCAATACATGATATCATGCTGTGCAATATATGCAGGCAGATAAGGTGTATAGATATGTCCCTGCAGCATTATTCCCTCATTGTTTGGCAGGCAGTGCAGTACGGATATCCAGGGGCTGTGCAACGGATTATATCCCTTAGCAACATAGGATATCATTTGGTACAGCATATGCAGGCAGATAAGGTGTATGTGTGGTTTCCTGCAGCTTAATTCCCTCCCAGGGCGAAATCTTGCAGCATAGCACACTCACAAGGAGCTCCCCTGGAGCTAAAATCCCTCACTCTTCAATATATAAGGAGGCCTCTTTCCCCCTTTTTCATTTCCCTTTTTTATCATCAGCCTACAGAGGTTTGGTCACAGTGGTTATTTATTTAGTGGTAGTTTAGTTAGTGGTAGTGGTAGTGGTAGTGGTAGTGGTCGTGATAGTAGTGGTAGTAGTAGTAACAGTAACAAATAGTTTTATTAACAGTAACAAGTAGTAGTAGTAGCAGAAGCTCTAGTATTGATTAAAGTGCCTTATCAAGAGATTGCTTAAGGAAGAGATCATTACCAACCTTCAATTAACAACCCATTTATTAGTAACAATTTATATCTTACATAATTAATCCCACTGGATTATCTTTATCCATCATTGTTAGAAGTTGTAACAGATCTACGTGAATAGTGATTTGAGGTATCTAGGTCTGATAGAGATTACTATATAAAAGTAAGATCTATCTTGGAATCAGCCATATCTTTATAAATATTGATTACAAGACTCTTAGTTATTTGCATAGTACCATTTAGAGGGGCAGGTCTTTCAAACCACCCGTAAGTTGTAATAGCCTTTCAACCTATTTGCAATTTATTTCCCCCTCAGCGGATATTTCACCAAATATATTTTAGTGTCCCACAAGAGTCCTACAACACCCTTAACTGGCGAAAAAACATAGCACCGAAGTCAGAAATGTAAAACCAAACTCACCAGTAGAAGATTAGATGAAGCCATACGCTCTTTTTTTCATCTGCTCCGACTTTGAATCTTTATTTGCCACCCCTTTCATCTTCTTGTGTTTTCCTTGAAGCCGCCTAGAGATAAAATTCAGCATACTAAATTTTCCCTCCAAGGTCCCACCTTATTGTAGGTTATCTTCTTGCCGGTTTCATAGATTTCAACATTATGTATCTGGCCTCCACAAAAATATGCAAATACATATTTACATATTGAGTTCCCTTGAGTTATACTGTCCCACAACAGAAGACGTCTCATTGGTTAGATTGAATTTTCCACCAATTCAGGATCTCTTTGTATAGCTTCCTGCAGTGAAGATTAATGTACTAGGCCAGAAAAAAGAAAATTTGCATCAATTCCATACTTCTTGAAATCTTTACCAACAATCAATCAAGACTAAAGTATTTTGAAGTGTCAAAGTAGGCACTTCTGGATACACATTGCTAACACATCCATGTGATAATTCATACCAGAATTGGAGGCATGCATCATCATCACCATCACACATGCATACATATCAAATGTGTTCAATGTTAGGCAATGCATACTTAGCTCAATGGGTAGAGCAGCACTCATTAATGCTGAGGTTTTGGGTTCAATTCCCACAGTACATGACCATTATTTTCATTCGTTCATTAAAATATAATTCTTCTAGGAACCTGTAAGAAGGATAGATCATATTAACACTCTTGAAAGACCAGGAGTAGAAATAGCTTGAAAACACAGGAAACAATTTTCAATATATGATCATGAGATAAAATGAAAAAATATATATTTGAATTTTTAACTGATAAGGATGTTAACAACATGTTGAAACTGGACGTATAGCTATTAATCAGTATCCTGTGAAACATGTGTGAAATCTGACAACCACATGCCAAGACCTCCACCAGTAGCTATCATTCATCAAAACCTGACTGAAGATCAACCAGTACCCGCTCTCTTAAAAATCATCATCATCTTTCCCTTTCCTTACTCAACCTTCATCATCAATCATCTCTTGTTCAACAAATCCCTTCCTCACTCAACTCCTCTCTTCAAACCAACACTGAATCCCATCCATCAAATCTTATCCTCTTTCTCTTCTTTTCCCCTTCCTTTCTTCCTTTCATCCTTCTCTTCCATTCTCTCTCAATGAATATAAAATACTCCTCAAAAAATCCTCTCAATCTATGTCAGCCACTGAGTACATATCACAGTACCTGACATGTACCACGTAACTGCAAATATTATTAATTATTATTATCTCTAATAATAATTACTACCCTTATTTATTCTTACTACTATTTATTAATATTATGTCCTTAAAATAACTTCATGTAATATTCATTATTATTATCCTTAATAATAATTACTATACTGCAGTCATTATTATTATTATACATTCATTATTATTACATTACTATTATTATTATTAAAGTACATTCATTACAAGAATTAATATAAATACTTTAATAATATATTCATTAATAACATATGAATAGTTCTGGTTAAGCTATGTACTCCTGTTATACAAGATACATAACTTGTAGGCCCTTTGCCCTCCTGTCACGTGAAATATCCTGAGTAACAGATGTCACTCTTTCCCCTCTGATTACGCCCACATTGCTTAACGTTGAAATATTTCACTTATAAGATATGTACTTTAATATCTTATTAATAAAATAATGTATTAACATTATAATAATTAATACTTATAAGATGTGCCAATAATAAATGACATCATTATAAGTTATTATCTTTAATAATATTAATAATAGATCATTAAATACAAATGTCATGATGTGATCCAATCACAATAAGGATTACTGATCAAAGATGTGTCCCATAACACAGCCTTAGTAGAAATCACATCATAAACATTAACAGATCCTCACTGCCAGCATAATTGCCTAGGTTGAGTTCATCCCAGTTAAACTAGGATGCAAACAACCAATTTAAATTAGGTTGACCTCAACCAATGAAATATAAAACCAAGGGGGGTCCCTTGGATTTATATTTCATCAGTTGATTTCAACCAAGTTTAAATTTGTTGAGTGCATCCCAGTTTAACTGGGATGACTTCATCCTAGGCAATTATGCTGGCAGTGCCTGTCAGCCTCCCTGATGCCAAGGACAAGTCCTTCTAGCTACAGGTGGTGCAAGAATATGTGGAAAGAGTATATTAACTCTGCGTAAGGTACAATGTGAAAATTCCCAAAAGATATGGGGGAATTGTGACGTAAAAATTGAGAGAAAAATAGGTTAATAATTATATTAAATAAATTTAATATAATATAATTAAAAACCAGAGGGGCCTGATAAATCAGGGGTGGTTTAGATCCCTCTAAGGTATCTTACAAATAAATGCAGAGGATTTAGGTACCTGGAACACTGGGGCCTGTTGGAACAGGGGTGGTTTAATCCCAGTAATGGAAATGGGGGAATATCTTCAAGAAAAGGGTTATTACTTACTAGTAATAAACCTTGAGGGATCTTGGGGATATTCTGGGTGAAACTGGACAGTTTGAAGCGCTTGGATGGATGGGTGGTGGAGCTTGATGGGCATTGTGAAGTTTTTGGGGAAGACAGGGCTAAAGAATAACTACTAAGAAGCTTACCAGACTGTGTTATAAAGATGTATCTATCTAATAAGAAGTGGGTAAGGTTGTTAGTGGGTTTTGGGAAGCATGAGGAGCCTTCTTTGGGCGGTTGAAGAGCTCCTTAAATAGTCTTGAGTTCCCCCTGGGGACCCTGTAGGTATTATTGGCCAACTTGTGGGATCTTTGGACCACATTTTGGCCATTTTTGCTTTCTTGGTGACGCTTCAGCAGCCCCTGCTTTGAATACATTTCACCAATTGACTTTATTAATGTATTTACCTATTTATATTGTCTTACAGTCTGTGGTACATCAGTACTGGTTGTTATAGATTTAATACTAGTGGCTTATTTGTATTTTATAATAAGCCACAGTATTGTTTGTACTGTTTGTTCAGTCAGTATATATGTATAAATAATAATAAACTCTAATATAATTAATTATTTAATCCCAGTAACCTTTATTGCATATGTAACATATGTAATGAGGTCACTGGGGCGTTTTTTTACTGATTTGGGTGTACCTGAGTGACTGTGGAGTCCGCGTGCCAGCTGAGAGCCTGTAAGGGGCTTACTGCTTGCGCGGGGGCTTATATCCCAACTTTGGCGCGGGCTTTCAGTCACGCGGGTTGAACTTCAAGTTCTGCGGACTGCGGTACTCGGGGTTTGATTGAAACACGGTGTATTTACACTATCTCCCCTAATTTACACAACACCTCATTTCCGTGACTGGAAATGGTGTTTAAGCATATGTATTTATATATATAAGCATTTAATTAAGGCAAGTGCTTTTTATTAAAAGGTACTTGCTAATTCTTCTTTGCCAATTTACATAGTGAAGGAGTAAGATTTAGGGGTACCTATGAGTGAGGTACCCTAGGTTAATTTTAGTGTAGATTCAGAATATCAAATAATACTCTAACTATTATTTGATATTCTATTTTTTATAATAAGTTTTTGTAAATCCTGTGACAGGTTGCTCTGTCATAGTAGCAAGCTGACAGTGCCTCCCAGAAGGATCTGTCTTGCCCCTGAAGTTCCACAGTACCTCCCAGGTCATGGAAGCGCTCACAGTCCCCCCCTGAGGAGCTCTTACAATATATAAACAGACTGTAAACAGTTGTTTATCCCCCAGAGAATATTTAGAACACCTTAGCACAGTACATACCTTAGAGTTATTTACCTTGCTTAGTTCCCCATTCTTCACCAATCCCCCAATTCTGGATAATCTATAGTTTAATACTGTTATTACCTCAACAATTGGCCACAAACTACCTTGAATAAGGTAGCCACCACAATCCCAAGTTGAGTCTCTCCTTGGATGCCTATCAATACTTTGGATTGATTTGGATGCACCTTATTAGAGCAATTAGAGCAAGCCTCTCAGACAAGACTTACTGATTGAGGAAGTTCCTTTTTAAAGGACTTAAACATTACCCAAACCACTTTAAGAACATCATCCTACCTTAGTTACAACCTATAACCACGGTTAGTTCCACACCCAGGCTGACAATCTATCTCACATCACAATTAGATGTCTTGTCTGAATCTCAACTTGGTGAGAAGTGAAATCTAGCACCTCAAGGAATCTCAGTAAAACTAATCAAATATTCATTTCCCAGTCCTGTGTCTTCTCTGTCCTCTTACCTTATCTCTAGTGGTCTGTTAGAATTTAATTATTACTAATTGGGTAAGATTATCTCTCTCATTTTGTCAGCTTGCTACTATGACAGAGGAACCTGTCACAGGTTTCCTACAAAAATTATTATAAAAAATAGAGAATATCAAATAATAGTTAGAATATTATTTGATATTCTAAATCTATACTAAAAATAACCTAGGGTACCTCACTCACAAGTACCCCTAATTCTCACTCCTTCACTATGTAAATTAGCAAAGAATAGTTAGCAAGTACCTTTAACAAAAAGGAACTTGCATTAATTAATGCTTATATATATATATACATATGCTTAAACCCCATTTCCAGTCACAGAAATGAGGTGTTGTGTAAATTAGGGGAGATAGTGTAAATACACCGTGTTTTACTCAAACCCCGCGTACCGCAGTCCGCAGAACTTCAAGTTCAACCCGCGTGACTGAAAGCCCGCGTCAAAGTTGGGATATAAGCCCCCGCGCAAGCAGCAAGCCCCTCAAAGGCTCCCAAACTTGGCACGCGGACTCCACAGTCACTCAGGTACACCCAAATCAACAAAAACACGCTCCAGTGACCTCATTACATATGTTACATATGTATTGAAGAGCACTGGGGACTAAACAATTAAATATATTAAATGGTATTGTTTATTTATACAATACATTGATTGAACAAACAGTACAAACAATACTGTGGCTTATTATAAATACAAATAAGCCACTGGTATTAAATCTATAACAACCAGTACTAATGTACTACAGACTATAAAGTCAATATAAATAAATAAATACACTAATAAATTCAATTGGTGAAATGTATTCAAAGCAGGGTCTGCTGAAGCGTCACCAAGAAAGCAAAAATGGCCAAAATGTGGTCCAAAGATCCCACAAGTTGGCCAATAATACCGACAGGGTCCCCAGAGGGAACTCAAGACTATTCAAAGAGCTCTTCAACCGCCCAAAGCAGTCTCCTCATGCTTCCCAATACCCACTAACAACCTTACCCACTGCTTATTAGATATATATATCTTTATAACACAGTCTGGTAAGCTTCTTAGTAGTTATTCTTTAGCCCTGTCTTCCCCAACAACTTCACAGTGCCCATCCAGCTCCACCATCCATCCATCCAAGCGCTTCAAACTGTCCAGTTCCACCCAAAATATCCCCAAGATCCCTCAAGGGTCATTACTAGTAAGTAATAACCCTTTTCTTGAAGATATTCCCCACTTTCCTTTCCTGGGATTAAACCACCCCTGATTTATCAGGCCCCAGTGTTCCAGGTACCTAAATCCTCTGCAATTTATTTGAAAGATACCTTAGAGGGATCTAAACCACCCCTGATTTATCAGGCCCCTCTATTTTAATTATATTAAATTTATTTAATATAACTATTAACCTATTTTTCTCTCAAATTTTACGTCACAATTCCCCCATATCTTTTGGGAATTGTAACTGTGTACCTTGCCCAGAGTTTATATACTCTTTCCATCTATCCTTGCACCACCTGTAGCTAGAAGGACTTGTCCTTGGCATCAGGGAGGCTGACAACTTGGGTTCGTGGTTTCCACCTTATTGAAGGTAGGTTGTGGCCAATTCTTGAGGTAATAACAGTAATAGACTATATATTATCCAGAATGGAGGTATTGGTGGAGAATGGGTAACTAAGCAAGGTAAATAACTCTAAGGTATGTACTGTGCTAAGGTGTTCTAAATATTCTCTGGGGGATAAACAACTGTTTACAGTCTGTTCATATATTGTAAGAGCTCCTCAGGGGGGGACTGCGAGCGCTTCCATGACCTGGGAGGTACTGTTCAACTTCAGGGGCAAGACAGATCCTTTTGGGAGGATCTGTTAATGTTGATGATGTGATTTCTACTAAGGTTGTGTTATGGGACACATCTTTGATCAGTAATCCTTAGTGTTGTTGGATCACATCATGACATTTGTGTTTAATGATCTGTTATTAATATTATTAAAGATAATAAATTATAATGATGTCATTTATTATTGGCACATCTTATAAGTATTAATTATTATAATATTAATAAGTTATTTTATTAATAAGATATTAAAGTACATATCATATATGTGAAATATTCCAATGTTTAAGGAATGTGGGCATAATCAGAGGGGAAAGAGTGATATCTGTTACTCTGGATATTTCACGTGACAGGAGGGCAAAGGGCCTACAAGTTATGTATCTTGTATAACAGGAGTACATAGCTTAACCAGAATTATTCATGTGTTATTATTGAATATATTATATGGCTGGAGAAAGGGTAGCAGCAGTTTGATCAATTAGTTGTTGGTAGCAACATTAATTAAATAATGTGACTTGGTTGCCGGCAACAGTCTACAATGTGTGAACTTTGGTTGGTAGCAACATGATTGGTTGTTATAATGTGTTATTTGTTGTTAGCAACAGTATTGGTTGCTTTAGTGAAGAAGTGTGCACAATGTCAAAACACAAATCCCAAATAAGTATGTAAAACAAACAGAAAAAGAAAGAGAAAAACAAAAAGAGGGACAATAGAAAAAGAATACAGCTCATGCAAACAAAAAGCAAGAGAATTAAAAAAGAGCAAAAAAAGCAAAGAAAAAAGAGGGAAAATGAGAAAATGAGCAAAGAACAGCAAAAAAAAAGCAAAAAAAAGCAAAAAACAAACCGAAAAACAAAAAGTGAAGACAAAAAGCAAAAAAAAGTGAAGAAAAAAAAGCAAAAAAAGGCAAAAAAAAGTGAAAAAAAAGTGAAAAAAAGCATAAACAAGTGAAAAAAAAATCAATTAAATATTTAAGTTTCTAATTTCACCCTTAGTGTTAGAAATTAACCTGGGGATGTTGCCCTTGGCATTAGAAACTGAACAAAGGTGTCAGGATTTGTTTGGCTTGCAAAGGCCATTCCTTTAGTTATATGTAGATTTAAAAGCTCAAAGCCGCAAAACAAGACATTTTGTGCAAGGGAAACACTTTCACCATTCCCACATCCTTTACTTTGCCCAACCACCTCTGTCAACTTGCTGTACTCTACTACACTTATTGTGGCGTGTACAGTAAGGAATAAAAAAGATCTTACACTTAAAAAGTGTAATAAAGAATTTAAAAGTAGGGGGTATCAAATATGACCAAATCCACAATTACCTAATCAACGGGTTTCACCAAATCCACAATTATGAAACCAGTGGATAAAAATTCCAAATAATGCCATTATTTGCACTAGACGTGTCAAGTATCAACAACAAAAACACCAATTATAATTACAAAAACCACGAGCCTTGTCACGCTCTGTGATGCCAAGGACTGGTATCATTCTAGCTACACAAGGTGCAAGGCAAAAAACAATATGGAATAAGGGTTTTTTGGGTGATTTTTAATATCTTTTTTATTAATATAAAAGATACTAAAGGTTTTTTAGGAGGGGCCTGCAAGCAGGGGTGGTTTAGTTACCTCCAAAGGTTATTTAAGACCTTAATAAACTGGGGCCTGCAAGCAGGGGTGGTTTAGATCCCAGTGGTAATAGTGGCTGAAAAGGGCCACAACTCCTGAAGGAAAAAGACTTACTGTAGGCCTTAAGGGGAGGAGTGGGGACTTTTCAGAGGGAAACTGGACAGCTTGAAGCGGTTGGAAAGGTGGGATGAACAGCTGGCCAGAGTGAGAGTTGAGAGAGAGAGGCTTTGAGTCTTGAGGACTGATTTACTGGGCAGGACACTCCTGGTGAAATGCTGGTTGTAAATATGATAAAGCTGGGGAATCAAAATACAGGGGGAAGAAAGGGCCTCTTAAATGTCTTTCTGGAGCCCTGATGGTGAAACATCAAGTGTTATTTTGGCTATGGGAACACTACAAGGAAGGAGTTATCCTTAGTAGAAATAAATGATGTAATTTATCAAATTATTACATGTACAGCCTGTCAGTAATTAATACAGCCTGTCAGTCATCTTTAGACATCATCTGAGGGCGCTTCAAGAGCTCTTAGTTTGATTTACAACATGTATTGATCACTTGATCAATAGAATAAAAACGAAATAATCAAATTATAATACAGAATCTTATTTCTGTTTAATGTGTTTATTTCATATATAAAGTTCTGTACCATGAGAGTTGTTGTCATACTTGCATGGTGAGCGCTTTTACAGCTCTCTATTCAATTCTTTGACAAGCAAAACATCCTGGGAAAAGTGTCAACATTTATTATTTTCCCGTGATAAAAAAGGTGCTTGTCATTTATTTTAATTGTACAAGTTCTTTTAGACTAGTTTGAAGTATTCTGATGTTTTCTTTGTCCCCTGTTTCGTGTCTTTCATGTGTTATGATATTATTAAACTTATACTGTATGTATTTGTATAAGTTAATAATAATACAAACACTATAAAACAGCGTGATATTTATGTCAAATGTTATTTAATATTTTCTTTATGTGTTTAAAGGATAATTACATAGTTTATTTAAGTAATTATCCCGCATTTTGAGGACTTCTACTTATTAGAATACTCTCATATTACATATGTTTATACCTAGTAAGTATTTTAGCGCTTAATATGTTAAGATGGCAGATTGCAATCCAAGAATGGAGAGGCAGTATGACTACAGTCCACAGAGCTGGAAATATACATAAAAGTGCTGATGGTCTCATTGGATGGTCTTTAGAAAATCTACCAGAAAATCCTGCTTGGGATGGAGAGATAGCTGCAAAAATTATGTGCCTTTTTCCCTTAAATAATGACCTTTTTTAGAGGGAGGAAGTGTCAGCCACTGAGTACATATCACAGTACCTGACATGTACCACGTAACTGCAAATATTGTTAATTATTATTATCTCTAATAATAATTACTATTCTTATTTATTCTTATTACTATTTATTAATATTATTTCTTTAAAATAAATTCATGTAATATTAATTATTATTATCTTTAATAATAATTACTATTCTGTAGTTATTATTATTATTATTATACATTCATTATTATGACATTACCATTATTATTATTAAATTACATTCATTACAATAATTAACATAAATACTTTAATAATACATTCATTAATAACACATGAATAATTCTGGTTACTCTAGGTACTCCTGTTATACAAGATACATAACTTGTAGGCCCTTTGCCCTCCTTTCACGTGAAATATCCAGAGTAACAGATTTCACTCTTTTCCCTCTGATTACGCCTGCATTCCTTAATATTGGAATATTTCACGTATAAGATATGTACTTTAATATCTTATAAATAAAAGAACTTCTTAATATTATAATAATTAATACTTATATAATGTACCAACAATAAATGACATCATTATAAGTTAAAATCTTTAATAATATTAATAAAAAATCATTGAATACAAATGCCATGATGTGATCCAATATAACTGATCAATCAATATAAATGTCATGATATGATCCGATTACACTAAGGACTACTGATCACAGATGTGTCACATAGCACTGCCTTAGTAGAAATCACATCATAAACATTAACAGATCCTCCCAAAAGGATCTGTCTGTTGAAGGTGTAATCCCTGTAGAAGGGAATACAAGCAGCAATGGTATCAGCATTGATGGGACTGCTGCCACACCTGCTGAGCATGGTGTAGCAGAAAGCAGTAAAAGAAGTAATGCACCAGAGGACTGGAGCATTCCTGTAAAAAGAAGAAAAGTATAATTACATTCTTTAAAGGAAAAGCCCTTGGAGCTTTCCCATTCAGAATGTCTGCTGCTTGGCTAATTGCTCAGCATTAACTTATTATAAATACTAGTTTCTTTTCCCCCATTTGTATCTCTCATTCATTCCATCATCTCATCTCATTCACTCACTTACATATACTCAATACACACAACCCACAAGATCTGGTAGCCTTAGCTCAACAGACTTGAATATAACCAAATAGAAATATACATATTCATCGCATAATTATAACACATTATCAGTACCACAACACACTATCAACAATATGTCTAACTCGTTGACTAAACCCTACCAGTCAACCCCTCGAATACTTTTAAACAACAGCAATTATCACGTCTGGTCCACTCTCATGGAGAGTGAACTGGACAACTTAGGTTGTCTAGAGGTTACAACCGATGAGGCCAGCAACCTTTCTCAAGAAACAGAGAAGAAAGGTTATCACCTCATCGTTCGATACCTGAGCGAAGAAGTCTTGGGCTACCTATCAAATGTCATCAAGACAGACGAGAAAGGCAAAGGGTCCGTTGCCTGGAACTTGCTGAAAAGCAAGTTCGCGGGAAGTACAACACATGCGAAAAGTGTTGCTTTTGGAAATTTGAACAAGATCAAATTTGGGGACACGTCCCAGTTTGTGAACGATGTTCGCGCTGCAATCTCGCGACTTCGGGCGACACGTCTCAGCATGGACTCTGAGTGTTTATCACTCACAATACTGCAGAAGCTGCCGAGGGCGTATGAGTCTCTCGTTCGCATCATATCACAAATGGAACCGATCCCGAATGAGGAAGACGTCCTCAAGCGAATTGAAAAAGATCAACTCCAGTTTAATTTTCGCGAGAAGCACGCCGAGGCTCTGGGCGACAGGTCTCAGCATGGACTCTGAGTGTTTATCACTCACAATACTGCAGAAGCTGCCGAGGGCGTATGAGTCTCTCGTTCGCATCATATCACAAATGGAACCGATCCCGAATGAGGAAGACGTCCTCAAGCGAATTGAAAAAGATCAACTCCAGTTTAATTTTCGCGAGAAGCACGCCGAGGCTCTCTTCACAAAGAAACCTTACAAAAAAACCTAACAACATGACTGACAGAAAGAAGCGAACCAAGTGTTACAAATGTAACAAGCTTGGTCATATCGCTAAAGACTGCTGGTCCAAAGGACCAGAGAGTCACTATACTGATAAGAAGAATGTTAAACATCAAAAGAAAACCTTCATAGCTGACGCCGACGACGAATATGAAGAAGAGGTTACCAGCCTCATGGCTAAAAAGGTCAATGTCAATGACCACATGGACATTGATAAACATCAGGCCATCAATGAAAGTTTTGAATGGACCAATCTACCATATGGCGAAGAAGCCATGGAACCCCAGGCCCAGGGAGCAGACTCAGGCTATGAAGCTGATGTGAGTCAAGTGTTCAACTCCAATTATGTGAACAAAAGTGCACAAGTTGTTAATTATAGCCTTTTATTAAATAAAGACAGAGGACCTAGTGGAATCTTAGTTGATTCAGGTTGCACTGACCATATGTTTAACCAGAAGAAATTCTTTAGTAATTTTATTGAATGTAAAGGCAATGTAAATATTGGAGAAAAAGGCAGATCAATAAAAATTGAAGGAAAAGGCAATGTTAAACTTATTGGTATAAACAACAAAATAATTGAGCTTAAAACAGTGTATTTTGTTCCAGAATTACCATACAATTTGTTGTCTTTGAGTAACTTATGGAGCCATGGAATCCAAATTGAAAATGTTGGAAAAACATTTCACATAAAAAGGAAAGACAAAATTATATTTGATGGAGAAGTCAAATCAAGGCTATTACATGCCAATTTAAAACCAATAGAAGCCAGTGTTTATTCCTCCATCATCCATAGAAGATCAGGTCACAAGATGACAGATGAAAACTATGAAAGCTGCAAATTTGGCAGAATGACTAGAAACAGATTTTTAAAGTCTAGAAAAAGAACAGTTAAGGTAGGAGAAGAATACTCCATAGATTTGGCAGGACCTTTTAGTCCCGCATCACTAGGGGGAGCTAGATATTTTATCAATTTAGTTGATACTGCTAGTAATTTCATATGGGTAAAACCTATAAGAAATAAAAATGATACAGCAGAAGAAGTCATGTTCTTGTTAAAAAAGTGGCATAGAATGGGAATTTTGAAAGACCTTAGAAGAATTATTACTGATGGAGGAGGTGAATTCATTGGAGAAGAATTCCAAGATGTTTTAAGAGATTTTGGTATTACCCACATAAAAACAACTCTTCATACCCCTCAGAATAATGGAATAGTAGAAAGAATGAACAGGACTCTTATGGAAAGAGTTAGGACTATCATGATTGATGCTAGTCTCCCAAAGTTCCTGTGGGCAGAAATATTGTCTACAGTAAGCTACTTACATAATGTAATTGAAACAAATAGAGGTTGTCCATTTGAGATGTTTATGAAAGAATTACCCAATAATAAGAAGTTAAGAACCATTGGATGTTTGGTTTACTATAATATTAGCCACTATGGAAAAGTGGGAAAATTAGAATCCAGAAGCAGGAAAGGAATCATGATTGGTTATGACCAGTTAAGTACATGTTATAGGATATATGATCCTGAAAACAGAAAGGTCATAAGAACCAGAGATGTAAGATTCCAAGAAGATGTTTTCCCATTAAAGAAAGTTATTGAAGATATCTGGGAAAATCCAATCTTACCAGTCAAAGAAAATGATACTGAATTGATAGAAACAAATGGAAAATCCCAAGTTGAAGAAGTTATGAAGCCTGTAGAACCAGTCAGAAGAAGTGAAAGCATTAGAAATATAGAGGATAAATATGGCAAATGGAGAGCAAATTGTGCTTACATTGAAGTCATAGAAGAACTCATAGAAGAAGAGCAAAATGCCATGTCTTTTCAAGCTTCATTTGAAATGGAGAACAGAGTTGTTCCAAATAGCTACAAACAAGCAATGAAGCTGTCAGACAAACAAAAATGGAAAACTGCTATCTTTGAAGAATTAGATTCATTAGAAAATAACCAAGTATTTGAGATAATAGAAAGATCTGATGTTGAAAAAGAAAAAACTTTGGTTGGAAGTAGATGGGTATTAACCCAGAAATTCAATGAACTAGGAGAACTAAAAAGATACAAAGCAAGATGTGTTGCTCAAGGGTTTAAGCAGAAAGAAGGCATTGATTACCAAGAGACATTTTCCCCAACAGGTAGATTATCAACTTTAAGATACTTAATTGCTCTTGCTGTAGAAACAGGAGAAGAAATCAGACAAGCTGACTTTGTAACAGCATACCTCAATGCTACTTTAGAAGAGGATGAAACTGTTTATATGCACATTCCAGAAGGATTTAAAGAATGGTTGATTGAAACCAAGCCAGAAACCCTTAGAAAACAAAATATAGATAACTTCTTGAGGGGGGGTAATAATGATTACATCATGAAGCTCAAGAAGTCACTATATGGTTTGAAGCAATCAGCAAGATCATGGTATAATACCATGTCCAGCTGGTTAGAAAATAAGGGATTTCAGATAAGTGAAGCAGACCCATGCCTATTCATTAAAAATGGCACAATATTATTTGTATGGGTAGATGACATAATTGTCATAGGACCAGAAAAAGAAGAATTGTTAAAAATGATTAAAAAGGACTTTAAAATTAAAGATCTGGGCAAAGCACAACATGTTCTGGGAATGAAGATATCTCACAAGCCAAATGGATCAATTAGAGTTGACCAAGAGCATTATGTCAAAGGATTATTGACTAAATATAATATGGAAGATGCAAAAACATTTGGAACTCCTATGCAATCTAATATCAAGTTGGAAAAAGCAACAGAAGAAGAGATAATAGGTTTCAGTAGATCTGGACATGATTATAGAGCAGCAATAGGATGTTTAAATTATCTATCACAATGCACCAGACCAGATATTACCTATACAGTAGGAATACTATCCCAGTTCTTAGAAAAGCCAGGGCTGAAGCATTGGCATGCCTTCAAGAGATGCCTGAGATATTTAAAAGGAACTCAAAGCTTAGGTCTTGAATATGTTAAGAGTCAAGATTTTAATCTTGTAGGATATACTGATGCCAGTTGGGCTGAAAATGATTTGAAACAATCCACAAGTGGTTTTACCTATTTTCTGGGAAAGAATCTTATCTCATGGAGATCCAAGAAGATATCAGCAATAAGTCTATCCTCTACAGAATCAGAATATAGAGCATACTTGTCTGCTGCACAAGAATCAAAATGGATCAGAAAGATGTTGGAAGATACTTATAAAGTACAGACATATGGGATACTATTCTCAGATAATCAAGGAGCCATTAAATTAGCCAGTAATCCAGTTTTTCATTCAAGGACAAAACGTATAGATGTACATTACAACTATATCAGAGAAGCTGTAAAATACAAAGAAATAGTGTTGGAATATATTCCAACAGCTGACATGACAGCTGACATAATGACTAAAGCTTTAGATAGAGTTAAACATATAAAATTCAGCATCAGCCTCAGTTTATCACCTGCTACAGGATTAAGGGGGGGTGTTGAAGGTGTAATCCCTGTAGAAGGGAATACAAGCAGCAATGGTATCAGCATTGATGGGACTGCTGCCACACCTGCTGAGCATGGTGTAGCAGAAAGCAGTAAAAGAAGTAATGCACCAGAGGACTGGAGCATTCCTGTAAAAAGAAGAAAAGTATAATTACATTCTTTAAAGGAAAAGCCCTTGGAGCTTTCCCATTCAGAATGTCTGCTGCTTGGCTAATTGCTCAGCATTAATTTATTATAAATACTAGTTTCTTTTCCCCCATTTGTATCTCTCATTCATTCCATCATCTCATCTCATTCACTCACTTACATATACTCAATACACACAACCCACAAGATCTGGTAGCCTTAGCTCAACAGACTTGAATATAACCAAATAGAAATATACATATTCATCGCATAATTATAACACTGTCATCCCCCTGAAGTTTCACAGTACCTCCCAGGTCATGGAAGCGCTCACATTCTCCCCAAGAGAAGATATTACAATATATAAACAGCTTGTAAACATCTGTTTATCCCCCAGAGAATAATTAGAACACCTTAGCACAGTACATACCTTAGAGTTAATTACCTTGCTTAGTTCCCCATTCTCCAACAAATACCCCAATTCTGGATAATCTATAGTTTATTAATGTTATTACCTCAAGAATTGGCCACAGACTACCTTCAATAAGGTAGCCACCACAAACCTTGAGTCTCCCCTTGGATGCCTATTAATACTTTGGATTGATTTGGATGCACCTAATTAGAGCAATTAGAGCAAGCCTCTCAGACAAGATTTACTGATTGAGGAAGTTCCTTTTTTACAGGGCATTTACCATACCAAAACCACTTTAAACCATCAACCTACCTCAGTTACAACCCTTAACCACAGTTAGTTTCACACCCAGGCTGACATTGCACTTGGTGTGGTACTGTCCCCTGTTTGCACTAAAGACCAGGAACTTCACCCAGTAGCATACCTGTCAAGATCCCTTGTACAGGCGGAATGTAACTATGAAATCTTTGAAAAAGAGTTACTTGCTATTGTGGCCGCCATCAAAGAGTGGCAGCAATACCTACAGGGTAACCCCGCCGCCTGACAGCCATTGTGTACACCAATCACTGTAACCTGGAAATCTTCATGAAAACCAAGCAGCTCACCCGAAGACAGGCAAGATGGGCAGAGACCATGGGATGTTTTGACTTTGAGATCATATTCCGACCGGGACACCAATTGACAAAACCAGATGCCCTATCCTGCAGACCGGACCTTACCCCCGCATCGGGAGAAAAGCTGACTTTTGGTCAACTTTTGAAACCAGGTAACATCACAGAGCGGATGTTCCAGGAGGTCGCGGAATGTGCAGAATTGGACAGCTGGTTTCTGGATGAATCAATTGAATTGGAAGAGGGAGAACATTGGTTTGAGGTTGATGTAATGGACCAATTTGGAAGATGGGGAATGGACAACTTAGCACTATCTGACCCTGAGATTATTGCCAAGATTAGAGAACTGACCCCGCTTGACCCAAAATTTACCAACTGGATTGAGCTGTTGCGGAAGCCAACAGGGGACCACACCAGGTATGCAGAAGCAGACGGGGGACTCTACGACAAGGGACGCATAGTGGTACCAGCGGACACGTGCTTTGCAGGTGGCAATACTCAAAAGTAGACACAACACAAAATCGGCAGGCCACCCAGGCAGATCCTGGACGTTAGCATTGGTCCGCAGGAGCTTTGTATGGAATGGAATGAATAGATTTGTCAACCAGTACGTGGACTACTGTGATTCCTGCCAAAGAGTCAATTCTAGCACCCGACAGCCATTTGGAACCTTAGAACCCCTCCCTATACCTGTCAACTTCCTGTACTCTACTCCACAGATTGTGGTGTGTACAGAAAGGAATAAAAAAAAGGATATTACACTTTGTAAGTCTAATTAAGAATTATAAGCTTAATAAGATATTTACTACAGTGTAATAACACTTAAGTAACAATAAAAACAGGTTCTAAGCCTGCTACCAAACTTCTAGTGGAAATAATGTTCCACAGAAGGGTTAACCAGAATGTGACACGGTTCTTCCAATAGAATTGATAAGTATTATTTTATTGGGGGGAGTTTTTGAGGAATTTTAACTAATAAGATAGTATATAAGAGAAAAGGCCAGTCCTCCTTACTTACAGGAGAAGGTGAGCGCCTTGGTAGCTTATAATAAGCTTTCTAGTATGGGTTAAAATTGATGGGGGGAGGATGCTTTCAATTTGGTGAAGAAACCTCCTCCTTGAATAATAATTATATTTGTATTAATCCCTCTGCAATTCATTTGACAGTGGGGATTGGGGGTAATTTGGCAGGTGAATCTGATCAGCCTGTTTGTGGTAAGAAGTGAAACGTGGTGTCATTTTTAATTAAAATGATGCCATAGTTATTTCACAGTAATTAAAATAATTTAATGTTTATTTCACTTAATTAAACTAAATAATTATTAAATACATGTACATATAAATTCCTTTGGGGTTAGTTCTTCAAACAGCGCTTTCTCTGGAGAGCGAAAGAGGTGGGAATTCATTTATAAGTTTTTATTGCATATTTAATATATTTTACATAAAGATTTACCTTAATTTATGTGTAATTTTATACTATAAATTACCATGTGTTAATTTTGGATCTTCCAGGATTTTCAAGAAGAAAACTATGCCAATAAATGGTTCTTTATCCATTTATTGCATGTTTGAAAATTAATTTTCCAAAGATTTTCATTAATTAAATTATAACTTATTTTTGGTAAAAACTAGGAATAATTTATATAAAGGATTTGTTATTGAATGTGGTCATGAGTGTGGATTGAACTCAGGTCCTTATGTTTATATCAGTTATTCCTAAGCTAGTCATTAACTGTTAGACTATTATACAATTTGATGAAATGTTGAAGTCTGATTTTGTTTTGGTTGAGAATGTCAATGTAAATAATAGATAATCATAAAAAAATAAAGAATAATTATAATTATTCAAGCTTGCAGTTTCAAGTATTACATGTTACATACTACATGTAATATCTTGGTGGCTGACAATACCCGCAGGCCCGTGGACAGACATTAGCTATGATTTAATCACCGATCTCCCCAAATCCTGCTCAACTGACAGTATACTAACAGTAGTAGACCGACTGACCAAGATGGCGCACTTCATCCCATGCAGGCACTGCCAGCATAATTGCCTAGGTTGAGTTCATCCCAGTTAAACTAGGATGCAAACAACCAATTTAAAGTAGCTTGACCTCAACCAATGAAATATAAAACCGAGGGGGGTCCCTTGGATTTATATTTCATCAGTTGATTTCAACCAAGTTTAAATTGGTTGAGTGCATCCCAGTTTAACTGGGATGACTTCATCCTAGGCAATTATGCTGGCAGTGAGGAAAACCATGAATGCGGAGCAACTAGCGGAACTGATGGTGGAACATGTATGGAAACTCCACGGAACCCCTAAGACAATTGTCTCGGACCGGTGTGGTATTCCAAACCCTGTTTCAAGTATCATGCAGGATTATATTCTTTCATTATCTTTCAGAAGCTAAAATAGTAGCAACGTAAGTGCATAATTGAAATCTCGGGTATATTTAATCTATAAGTCACCCATTTATTTTAGGGTTTGCACGGCTAAATCAAAAGTTATACAGTTAAAAAGAATTATAGTGAATAATAAGCACATAGTATATATATAGAAGTAGTATATAGTTAGTGTCTGGTCACAAGATGCAGCACATGCTCTGTGGCACAGCCCAAGTACATAACCTCACCAGCAGAAATAGGTCACTTTATGCACTACCCACATGAAGCAGTGCAGGATTAAAAAACATCACCAGCAGAAATAGCTCACTTTATGCACTCCCCGCATGAAGCAGTGCAGGATTAGAAAACACCACCAGCAGAAATAGCTCAATTTATGCACTCCATGCATGAAGGCAGCGTAGAAGAAGAGACCCCACCAGCATAAATACCTCAATCAGACATCCCACCAGCAAAAATCCCTCACATTTTACTATATAAAGGGGAGGTTGTTTCCTCCCAGAAAGAAAATCATCCCAGTTTGATCCCACTCCCCACCATCTAGCTAGCAAACTAAATTAAATTACTCATCCATATAAATAGTGTGATCTTAATCAGGTGACCCACAACAAAATCTTTCATATCAGCTTAAAATACACAAAAGAAACAAAAGGTAAATTGTGCTCTTTTAACTAAAGGTTAAGGAAGAGGGTACAAAACTTTGAATATTTCACATTACACCAAAACATCCTTTTACTAATTTCCTCAGACTACATCTAAAAATAAATAAATAAATAAATAAACCATAAACACGTAAATACTTGTTCCTCATCAATTCCAAGAAGCTTGTATTCCATTCACCAGAACTTTCTGTAACAATCCATCCACTATCTACTTCCCTGATCCCTTCATCAAGCTCATTGCTGATTATTTGTACGTTGGAATTAGATCTTTGTCTGATAAGAGATTACTACATAATAGTTCTCTTAAAGAAAACAAAAAAGAAAGTTATCAGCCACAACAATAAATAAAATTTTTGTGTTAACTCTTGTAGTAAATAGAGGGGCAGGTCTTTCAAACCACCCTTAACAGTTGTAATCGATTCATACATACCTGAAATACTATAACTGCTATTTCCCCCTCACAGAACTACCCCCGTCCCAAAAGGAGTTCTCACACCGTGGAAGTATTTTTATCTCCCAAATCACACACAAATTGAGTTCCTGCATGGGTATTAGACTGCAGCCCTCCACAGCTTACCTGGACAATCCGAAATAGCCAACAAGGCGGTTGAACAATACCTGAGACACTTTTTTTGCTACTGACAGAACAATTAGGCCCCGCTCCTTCCAATGGCCAAATTTTCTTACAACAATAATGACCACACATTGACAGGGGTTTCACCGTTCAAAGCTAACTATGGATTCAACCTGGCATACAGCGGAACCCCCTTGGCAGAACAATGCATCCCCGCAGTAGAAGACCAACTCCGTCACCTTGCGGAGGTACAAGGGGAACTCAAGCACTGTCTAGAAGAGACGCAAGAGACAATGAAAGGCCAATTTGACAAGAAAACAAGGGAAACACCGGAATGGGACGTAGGGGACAAAGTATGGTTGGATGGACGCAACATTTCAACAACCCGCCCTACCCCAAAATTAGAACATAGATGGCTGGGACCTGTTCCTATCTGTAATAGAATCTCAAAGTCCACGTATAAGCTAACACTCCCTATCTCCATGCAAGGGGTACACCCCATATTTCACATGTCAATACTCCGCAAACACAGACCTGAAAACATTGCAGAGCGGCGGAGGAGGGACCCAGAAACAATTACAGCAGACGGCAGGGACAAGTGGGAGGTCAAAGAGGTACTGGACTGTAGAAGGCGAAGTGGGAAGACCCAATACCTGGTCAGCTGGAAGGGATTTGGAGCGGAAGAGAACTCATGGGAACCGGCGGAAAACTTGAAGAATTGCAAGGAATTAGTAGCGGGATTCAATTCAAAATTCCCAGATGAGGCAGCTACTCATAGGCGGACGCATAGAAGGAAGTGAGGGACAAAATTGATAAGAGGTGGAATTTTTTTTTTTTCATTGGTGAACGAGTGGAGGATTTAGCATTAAAAGGGGGATAATTTCATGAGCCGTATTGCGGGCCCGCCAGCACCAAAGCCCGCACCACATCTAGATAGTCTATCACGTACATGTCACAGACAGACCACTATATAGTCTGCCAGGACAAGGATCCACATCCCTTCCTCATCCTGCAATCTACATTATAGGATCCCAAAACCCCAGACACCCCAGAACCCCAGTGCCTACATCTACCCAGATCAGACCATAACATCAGCTAGCTAAGCATTTGTAGGTGTAAACATTAATCCTACTTGAGGAATCATGAAAGTCAGTATGGGTTGATTAAACATCTTAATCTGCTTGTAAGTGTGATAATTGTGTGACTATCACCAGTGAGATAAAACAAGAGCACCAATGATCTCACATTACTTTTGGGATATTAATTTATTGGATATCACATATATATAGTCCCAACATAGTTTCCATGACCCCTATTAGGATAAATGGGTATCCACATGAGCTTGGGGAGCTGCTAAGCTTAATAATTTTGTTCAAAATAGACAATCTCTACTATCAAATCTTGAAGAGACTTGTTGAGCAAAAAAATGTCTCATTATTATTTAATTCATTCCACACCTAGTGGTGAGATCACCATTTGATTGTAATTTTGTAGGGTGACATGAAAAGAATGTTTCTTCAAATGTTTATGATTACAATCCTTGGTCTAATGAAATTAAAATATATTTTACTGCAGTTCATGAGGTTGTTGTGGTTTTGTGGCCACCAGATAGACTTCAAATGCTTTACACTGGCTTTTCTGTGGAGCTTAGTTTTATTTTTGATTGGATGAAATTTCAAGTGGGAATTTAGGTCTGTTTGTATGAGGCAGCTGGCATCTTGCTTATATATATTATTCAAGTGTATTATTTAAACATGAGAGATAGTATCTATTTCAACTTCTTGGAAGGTTTATATTGAGATTTTCAATTGCTATTTATATGTAAGGCAGAAATGTGATCCCCCACCTGGACATGTGTTCCAATTTCAACTTTCAAATTAGACTGACTACATTAAATTTTATTGTTAGAAACCTTCTAAATTAAATTTGTGAATGTGAAATTTGGCACTAATGTTGATGAAGGAAGATTTTTTTGCATTGGTGTTATCTGAGACTATATTTGGTAACCATGAGTTGAAAGCTTCACAGAATTAGAGGCACAATTTTCATAGATGCTTGTGGATTGTACAAATTTTAGGCTCCTGTTGCTAGTTTGACTTGCACTTTCATTAATTACAAATAATCTGATGATGGCAAAAGTTGATCAGACAATTGTATTTTTGAAACTGGTGAATATAGAGAGAATATGGTGTTGTTGGTATTGTTGGACAAAATGACCATATTGGCTTGAAATCAAATCAATGATGGATGTAAAAAGATCATTATTACCAACTGAAGGTTTCAAAATGGACTACAGAGATGGTTTAATAATTTATTTCATTGTCAACTAGGCAAGGTGGGTCTCTTAATTTATACTTTGCAATAACATCCCTCTGAATCATGTTTTTGACCACTTTCATTATCAAGATTCATTTGAGTTCCAGTTTTAATCACATGTTAAATATATACCACATAAAATCTAACTTGTAGGTACATAACTTTGCAACAGAAATATTTTAGCTACAAATTCCAAGGAGGTTATGTTAGCCATGGTTTAAAGAATGTTTTTAAAATCTTGAATGTCACTTGATCAAGCTACTTGATATTTTTTTGGATTGTGCAGCTTGTGCATATGAGAAATTCAGCTTCCAAGGTATTGGCAGTGGTGGTGGTGGATCTCCTGGGGTGATAGATGCACTTTTATAAATATGACTGTCTTATTTCAGAGCTCTATGGTCAAGTTCTCCAGAAATGTAGTAATTGATCAACCATGGCTAAATATATTTTTCATCAAAGCTCAAACTATATTTTCTATTCAAAAAATTATAACTTGTTTGATTTTGATATGAGCTATCATTGGTCAAACATTGGTTGTAATAAGAAAATTTCTTGCCTCAGAAATTTCTATAAAAACAATTGGATCTTTGTAAATGTTTTTGAAAACTCCTCTGATATATCATTATATGCTGGTGATACATAATATATAGGCATGGAGATACCATTGGTGCACACAAAGGATACATAGCAGATAGAACCTCGAGGTTCCAACTTTTGTTTTCCTGGTGGTATGTATTTACATTACTAGTATTCACCTAGTGCACAATGTCAAATCAATAAGCACTAAAAAAACAAATGTAGCGGGTACCCGAGGCCATCCCTAAGGAAGGGGTGCATTATTCCTCTTTTATGTTACAAAGGACGTAAATACAGCCACATTCTTTGTCTTTAGGGGCAATTTTCCCCAGCATTATTTACAAGGGTTTGATTTCCAAGGCCTACCTTGCAAGATAAGCCTTGTCGATCTCAAATATAATTTGCCAGCTGCCAAGTATTTTTACAAGGCATTGGCATTCCAATTCTTAAGCCTTACACAAGGTACATTGGAAAATTCTCCTCCCTTTTTTTTGCAGTGTTGATTATTCCCCCGCCTGCCTGCCAACGCAGAAAACAAGGACTGACTCAGTTCAAAGTCACCTCCTCAAGGTGGTTTGGACAAATTTTGAAAATCTGCAGACGAAAAAAGTCCACTAATGTTGTTTATAATTGGCTAATTGAACACAACCCCCAGCTCAGTTGGCGGCTAGTGGCCAGATCCTTTGGCCGCCCTCTCTCAACCAGGGCTTATCTGAGTTGCGAGTGTCTTGCTCTTGAGGATTCCAATGTCCAGTGCTGCTTCCTTTTAAGCCACACATGTCCGCTGAGTCAACAATCCCTTTGAGTTCACCCTCATGTACAAAGCTGAGGCCCGAACCAGTAAAGAAGCTGATCAACCACTTGGGGAACTTGTCTCATGGAGATATTGTTCTTGGAGCACTGGTCCTGGTCTATAGAGAACCCCGAAGAAAAGATAACCGTCCAAGAGAACTGGAAAAGGAGATTCTGCGATGGTCGCAGTTCACTCAAAAAAACAGGATACTCATTTTCTTAAAAAAATTCAGTCATTCAATCTTTTCTGTTTCCAGTACAATGATCTGTCTAAAGATTGATGTCAAGGTAGCATATTGGAATTGACCTTTGATTTTATAGTATAAGTTGATTCAGATGATGCAAAGATGATCTTTGGTGCTAACAGAGAGAACTCGGCAGTCACAGGTAAAAGGGGGTTTGCAGTAGTATGTTTTGTGGTCAGTACATCTCTTCAATAGCCTTCCTTTTTGCTCCAGCATTGTTTTGGTTGTCTTTGTCTGTCGCTGGCTTCTCGGCCCCCGTCGGGATCATCAGAGCCCACTGCTCCACTTCGCCGACATCACCAAGTTGAGCTTTGAATAGTTTCCCGTCTTTGGTATGGTATGGCTGACATTTGTAGTCCCGATAAACATCGGATGGAACCACAAAGTATAGCCTCGGGTGAGATTCGGACGTGTCCGCCACCTGTTTTAGAGCATTGCTGAGGCCCCAATGCTGGATGGGATGTATTTGGGACACTGTCATTTGGAAAAAATTTGCTGGTCCACGCAGCGAATCGATTGATGGCAGAGTTCGACTGAACGGCCGCCAGAGCGTGTTATCGCGCAGGTCTACTTCTTCGTAAGCTCGGAAATATCGAACCTTGGCTGGGGGAAACGCTACCTGAACGTTCTGACCGCTCGTCGCATCGCCTTCGCAAAGTTGACGGGCTTGAAAACTTCCGCCATCTCGCAACATCACGTGAGCGTAGGACTCAAAAATCAGTCCGCGTAGATTGCTCGGCTCGTCGACATAAGCGGGTCGAAGGAGGTGCTTCATGTCCTTCAGAATTTCCCGCGAGAATCTTTCGACCACTTCGTTCTCGACTAAGGTTGACGCCCACGCCAAGCGAAACTGATCGAGGTTTCCGCTGGGGTGCCTACACAGGTGTAGCACACGATGTGAATACTCTCCTTCACAGAGTCTGGCCTCATGCGCTTTTAGAAGATTGCTCAATGAACCTCTGCCCATGGCTTCTTTCAGAATATTGACAATCTTTTGCACCGCAGCTTTCACGTCGCCATCATTGGCTCCGTATTCAGTCGAGGAAAGCTCTAAAACGTATCGCGGTACACCACCGCACCAGTCGAAAAGCTGGTCCATGAGCGCTGTGGGTAATTTGTCTTCATCTGCATAGAGAACGGCTTTGCAATGTTGCAATTCCTCGTAGCTCCAAGGTGGCATATACAATAAGGTGCAGCGCGCTTGTTTGCGAAGGTCTTTGTAAATTTTGTAGTTTGGAGGCGTGACGAGGAGAGTCCAGGCGTGGCGCAGGAGTGGAGCTTCGCCATCAACGATGTAGACTGTTTCGGAGTTCTGCAAAGCGTTAACAACCTCAGGACTGTGAATAGCTACGCGGTGAACACCGTCCGATGTCATCAAATAGGTCGATTGAGTATCCCGATTCGTTTCGAAAGGCTGCCACACCACAGTTTTTTGCTTGCATGCAGCGACCCACAGGTAGTAAGCGGAAAAAAAGGATTTTCCAACCCCAGGAGTACCGGTCACGACCCATTTGGATTTGGCACTCGTGCGATCAAAACATTCGCGGAGCTCTTTGTAAACTGGGCGGACGACGATGCGGTGACCAAGCTCTGGATTTCCGAGCACATAGGATTCTTTTAGGTCCAAATATTGCCCCTCGTCCTCGCCAACCAATTTGGCCGCTGGCAGATTCTTCCAAAAGCGTAGGATCTCCTCGTGAACAGCGGCAAAGTTCGGTTTGACTACAAACAACAGGGCAAGATGTTTAATGATCAAGCAGTGAGAGTGAGCACAGAGAAAGCTTTGACTTTGTATTGCTAGCACAAGAGTTTTGACAATGGAGGCTTACCTTTGATTATAAGGGGAGTCTTTGGGTTTGCGCAATCGGAGAGTCGTTCAGCGTATTCGCTGAGGAGGGATCGGGAATCAAGCGGCTCTGCGTTTTCCTTTGTATGGAGGAAGATAGCCGGGTTGTTGAGGTCACCCAATGGACCCAAGAGTCTGTTTTGCGCCGCGAGGGCGAGGTCATCGACATACTCGAGCTCCTTCGTTTTAATGCTAGTGACGTTATCCTGGAATGACACCCAGATTCTCGCGGGAACCATCATGAGTGTGGAGTGTGGGATCTGTTGAGGTAAAGACTGATTACTAATTCCAGCGCCTGGAATGCAGAAAACAAACAATTAATAAAAAACAGGAAGACAGATAATAAAAGATTGACGGGAATCATTTACCTGAGCCAGAGTGAAGTTGAGGTGATGACTCCTCAGCCAATTTGAGACGGCTCGCAACGTTCGGTTTGACTACAAACAACAGGGCAAGATGTTTAATGATCAAGCAGTGAGAATGAGTACAGAGAAAGCTTTGACTTTGTATTGCTAGCACAAGAGTTTTGACAATGGAGGCTTACCTTTGATTATAAGGGGAGTCTTTGGGTTTGCGCAATCGGAGAGTCGTTCAGCGTATTCGCTGAGGAGTGATCGGGAATCAAGCGGCTCTGCGTTTTCCTTCGTATGGATGAAGATATCCGAGGCGTCGAAGTCACCCAATGCACGCGGGAACCTGTTTTTCACCGCGAGAACAAGGTCATCAACATGCTCGAGCTCCTTCGTTTTAATGCTAGTGACGTTATCCTGGAATGACACCCAGATTCTCGCGGGAACCATCATGAGTGTGGAGTGTGAGATCTGTTGAGGTAAAGATTGATTACTAATTCCAGAGCCTGGAATGAAGAAAACAAACAATTAATAAAAAACAGGAAGACAGATAATAAAAGATTGACGGGAATCATTTACCTGAGCCAGAGTGAGGTTGAGGTGATGACTCCTCAGCCATTTTGAGACGGCTCTCAACGTTCGGTTTGACTACAAACAACAGGGCAAGATGTTT
Source organism: Puccinia hordei (assembly GCA_007896445.1). Taxonomy (NCBI): domain Eukaryota; kingdom Fungi; phylum Basidiomycota; class Pucciniomycetes; order Pucciniales; family Pucciniaceae; genus Puccinia; species Puccinia hordei. The sequence goes on from RDRW01000389.1 coordinate 236,088, forward strand.
GATGATCAAGCAGTGAGAGTGAGCACAGAGAAAGCTTTGACTTTGTATTACTAGCACAAGAGTTTTGACAATGGAGGCTTACCTTTGACTATAAGGGGAGTCTTTGAGTTTGCGCAATCGGAGAGTCGTTCAGCGTATTCGCTGAGGAGTGATCGGGAATCAAGCGGCTCTGCGTTTTCCTTCGTATGGAGGAAGATAGCCGAGATGCTGAAGTCACCCAACGAGAAGCTGTTTTGCGCCGCGCGGGCGAGGTCATCGACATACTCGAGCTCCTTCGTTTTAATGCTAGTGACGTTATCCTGGAATGACACCCAGACTCTCGCGGGAACCATCATGAGTGTGGAGTGTGGGATCTGTTGAGGTAAAGATTGATTACTAATTCCAGAGCCTGGAATGCAGAAAACAAACAATTAATGAAAAACAGGAAGACAGATAATAAACGATTGACGGGAATCATTTACCTGAGCCAGAGTGAGGTTGAAGTAATCGCTTCTCAGCCAATTTGAGACAGCTCGGTAGTCGGTTGATGAAGAGATTAACGGATAGCTTGATAAAAGTGGTTGAGGTTGTTTGATTGTTGAGTTGATGTTGTTTGATTGTTGAGTTTGATGAGCTGAGTAGTTGTAAGCCCTGCTCCTCACAGGCTTACACAAAGCTGTCACTAGATTACATAAGCTGTTTCTGTCTTGTATTTAGTCTCACCATTTCCCTTTACCTAGACAGCAGAGATCTTTCTCTCCTGTCTAGGTAAGTACCTTTCCTCCCATCCTTCTCTTCTCAATTCCTTTCCTCATTGTCCTTCCCTTGTAGATACTGATGAGAGATCTTTCTCTCCTGTCTAGACTGCAATTTATCCGACTTTGGTACTAGAACCTCCTTTTGAGCTCCATTTCCAGTACCTATCCGACAGCCAGTGAAGGATCAGAACGTGATCCTGTACACTTTTTTTTTCTAGTTCCAAGACCAAGAAAGGCAGAATTTTGCAAGATTCAATAACGTGCCTTATCCAACCCCAACTTTTCAAGATCTCTATTCTTGAACATCAATTTATCTCCTGAAACTCCAATCTCGCTAAGAATCAACTTCAAGTCCAAGCTTTCCCTTGCCCGCCATCAAAATGTACCACGATTTGCCTAAACGATCCTTCAACCAGACAGAAAATAGCTATGAGGCCCGTATCCGACAACTGGAGGAGATTGTAAACCTTCTTTTAGCTAATCAGAAACCGGCTCTGTTCACCTCGGCCTCTTTGTCTCCCCTAACCAGCTCGTTTAGATACTCGAAGGATTGTGGTCTTGTTCCACTGTTATCCAAGACTGCAGCAAGATCGCTAGCAGCTGCTAAATCAAGCCGGCGTGGTTCCCCTTATTTTCAGGCCAACACTATCTCCCGTCCACTCTCAATCACCTCAACGAATCGTCCATTCAATCCATCCTCCAAGATCAGCGCTGCTGCCTTCTGTGAAGCACGAGCGACACAAAATTCACGCACCAGTATCTCTAGCTCATTCTCTGAAATTGCCACTATCACTAGCATCCCATCTTGGCCCGCGTTCACAAAAAACAAGTCAACAAGCACCAAGGCCCTTCTTCAAAGCCCTCCGCGCACTCAGCCTACTCCTCTTGCTAAACGACTCCAACCGTTGGACATGTCGGCTGAGGCTCTTGACTTGATTCAGACTGATCCGAACATGTCACTACCCCAACCCGACTTGCCAGAAGCCATCGGACGGACACAAGCTGCCCTGTGCGACTTGTCTGAAGCCTCACTGCCCCCCTTGGCACCAGCCTTGCTGCCACCTACACCAGCTCCCACTCTTTGCCCGACAGCCCTGTCGGATCATCCTGTTGGCTTCGACCGACTAATTCTCCAACTCATGACAGCTCAAGAGACCGCTACAAGATTGACTCAGGCGAACCAAGAAGCGGCTGCACTAGATCGACAGGCCACCACGGATTGTATTTCCCGATTAAAGCACACAATGATGAGCCTGGCGTTGAAGAATGACCTCTGCTCTCAGTCCAAAGAGGTAGCGCTGAGCTATTTGCGACCACCCTCAGCATCCGATACTCATCTTCTCCCATCCACACCAAATGAAGACAACATCTCAACCTCCTCCCCTCCTTCTTCTCTCTTACAAGCCCCAATTCAATCCTCTACCAACAATATCATAGACACTCTCTCCAGCCCATCAGCACCCTCTGCAACATCCTCTATCGACTCCTCTCGTCCACTATCTACTCCTCCAACTGCTCAAAACCACCCTGAAAGCTTTGACGTAGCTGCAATCGGTGGCATTACTGTCATAGATGATACCGACATCACTGTCAATCATCGACTAGCCCCTGAGGACCCCAATGAGGCCCTACAATGGGAAATGGACTGCCAAGCATATTACAACGACATCCTAGAACAAGAAATGCTTTTGAACAGGGAAAATACTGGAGTAAAGAAGAAAAACAAAAAGAAGAAGAAGAAGAAGGAGAAGGCCTCTAACCTGACTGAAACTCCTGACAACCCGGTTTTGTTTTATGTTTGATATCTTCACCCTCCCCCTCATCATCCATTTTTCTCTACTCTATCCTACCTCAAATCTCAAAAACATTTTCCCCATCCTTGACTGCCTCCACCATCCCATTTGACAGTCCCATCATCCAACTTCATCCATTCCAATTCCAAACAATTTCTTCCACCTTCCAGCCTTTCCTCTTCCTCTATCACTAATTTTTTTCTCCTCCACTCTCTTTTATAGGAGGGGAGACTGTAAGCCCTGCTCCTCACAGGCTTACACAAAGCTGTCACTAGATTACATAAGCTGTTTCTGTCTTGTATTTAGTCTCACCATTTCCCTTTACCTAGACAGCAGAGATCTTTCTCTCCTGTCTAGGTAAGTACCTTTCCTCCCATCCTTCTCTTCTCAATTCCTTTCCTCATTGTCCTTCCCTTGTAGATACTGATGAGAGATCTTTCTCTCCTGTCTAGACTGCAATTTATCCGACTTTGGTACTAGAACCTCCTTTTGAGCTCCATTTCCAGTACCTATCCGACAGCCAGTGAAGGATCAGAACGTGATCCTTACAGTAGTGTAGCCGGGATACAATAGGCCTATGCGAGGGGCGCACTGTACGCGCCAAGGGTTTCCCGCTCTGGTTTACAGGCCAGGAGTTAAGGAAACCGAAGCCCCTTGCATATTTGTCTTCGCAAACCCCTTTCCCCACCGAAGATTTCGGCACGATGCATAGTAGCTTACCAGTAATTGGACACAGCTGTGTACAGATCCTGAGTTCCAAGAGATGATTTAGGCACTCAAACTCGTAGTCCTGCTCTGAACGTTCATGCATCTCTTCCAGCATGAAAACCACTTCCCAAGTTGCCGCTGGCCTATCCATTCTCTCTGCATCTATTCTTTTTGGATAAATAGTAGCAGTGCTGCCAAAGATCTCAAGGACCTTCAAAAAATTATTCAACAGACAGAAATCAATTTATTCAATGGTGAAGTTAGGATGCAAAGCAAACAGAAATACGTTGGTGGACTCCATAGCCATCTTGAGATGATCCATTATCTCTTACTCAAACAATATCACCCAGAATTGGCCCCCAAACATCTCAAGAATTGCATATTCAAACAAAATCAAGTAAAGGACCTATATCTGAATTACTGTTTAACTAATACCAGAAACTAAGACAAAACAAAGTGTAAGAGACATGTGAATAAGAGAAAGAAAAGAAAAGAAAGTGAAACAAACCCTAGGAATATATTTGATGATAATAATAGGAAAATATTATATTATACTCTGAAGAGTTATACAAGAGAGACTAAAAAAAGACTGGTGATTAGTTGTTTGAGAGAGATGAGATTTGATAAGAGAAGGATAACAAACCCTAATATAATAGGTATAAAACAATATGTAAAGATGAGATAAAAAGCAGGATGTAATCTGCAACAAGTTGACTGAGCAAAAAGAGAAGTTAGTGATTTGACTGGGTGCAGAGAGAAGATGATAAGAAATGCGATGAAAGCATTTCTCACCAAGTTGGAAGCTACCGAAGGCTTTCCGAGTTAAAGCTTCACGCAAGTTTGACAATGTCGTCGAGTGTTGAGTGTTGATGATTGGTTTGATGACTTGAATTGATGGTTGAGATCATGAGAATCGTTTGATGAGTTGATGAACCGATGGACTGAAGTGATACAAATTGGGGTTAGGTTAAGAGGGTGCGCTGAGAGCACACAGAGAACGGCTCGAGTTTCAACATCAAGGTTATCCATCTGGCAAAGCTGGAGGTCCACAAGGGAAATGGGAGGAAACAGCTTTATCCAAGCTCGCAAGCCTATTCCAATGGGAGGCTACACTCAAAGATATTTGGACCAATACACAACACCATCAGTTTCAAAAATCAATTTTCTTAGCTATCCGTTTGATGATCATACATGATCTAGTGAAAAACACGGAGCATCATCCTTTCTTCCAGAATACGGAAATTGCACAACTTCTTTGGCGTTTTGGCCTGGTAGAAGATGAAGTCAAAGTGCAGCACCTGAGAAAACCAATCACATCATCAACAATACCAACCAGGTCAACCACAAGACCACCAAAATTAAGAAGAAAACCAACAGCATTTCCTAACCTGTTTTATGACCAACATTGGTACAAATTATTACAAGGTAAGCACCAATTTTTCAATTGAAATCAGTCCTGGTTGCAAAGTTGAAGAAAAGCATATCAATCTTTCATATGGCCCCTCCTATCTGCATACATCAATGATCACTCACCTTTCCTTCTTTGCAAAAATGATGCACAAAATACTCCCTGTCTTTCTTGGTATCAGCATTTAAAAAAAACATTCCAGGAAGCATCAAAAAATGAGTTGGCAGAAGTTTGTGAAAGAATAATTCAGCAGGAGAACTTGGCACAAAATCATTAATGCAACAGCCATCACTTCAAATGATGAAACAGCTTCTTGGAGAAATTCAACTCTATCCTGAGCTTGGTATAAATAGGATATGGTAGTCATTTAAGTACACTGGTTAAGACGTATGTTAAGGTTGATACTTGGCGGTTTGAATGGAGGATGAATGGAGGATTGGATAAAGCAGCTTCAAGTGGGTGTTATAATTGGATCCTGGAGGTTGGTGTATCTAGATAGAGAGAGCTGACACTGGAACTACCTCATGAGCAGCTAGCTCTTCAGAGGGCAGTTGAGCAAATGACTTGCAATAAACAGATGAGACATATGTGAGCTAACGTGATTTGCATGAACAAGGGTGCTTGCATGTCACAATATAATGGAATAAATGAGAGGTGGATTAAACAGACCAATCTTTGCACATATGTCATATGACAATCCACACAACACAGCCGGAATTTGATTGGAATCCTTCTGTCAGCCTACGTGATGCCAATGATAAATCCTTCTATAGCTACACATGGTGCAAAGTACAAGGTAAGAGTATAATAACTCTGGGTAAGGGATAAAAGAGTATAATTCCCAAAAAATGTGGGGAATTGGGATGTAAAGAAATAGAGATAAAAAGGTAATGATTGTATTAAATAAATTTAGGGACTTGGTTAAACAACTCCCTTTTTTTGGAGTATCAAATCCCAAAAGAAGAGGACATCGCCGCTACCCCCTCTCAACCAAGATGCAACCATTTGGGAGTCAATCTCCCAATTCAGCTTGAGAATCGGGAGTCAGCAGGACAATTGCCAAAAAAATAAAAATAACAACAGCTGCAACCCCCGTGGGAGTCGCTACACCAAAAATGAGACTGAGCACGGGATTCAATCCCCAAACACCTCTGACCACGCGTCAGAGGCAGTCCTTGACTCCCAAGCCAAAAAAAAAAAAAACACGCTTGAACCAAACGGAACAAACAACCGAGATCCTCAAATTAGCAAACGACACCCACCATCAAATCACTCCACATCTCAACCCACCCAACCACACCAAAGCAACATGTCCACCAGCCCTACAGATTGACCATCCCCCTTCCTCAACCCCTCATTCTACCAGAAACCAGGAGAGAAGACAGAAAAAACAGAAACAACTCCAAAAAAAAATAAAAATGAACAAAAAAATGAAACAGAAGATAAAAAAAAATGAAACAGAAGATAATCCTATTAGAAGTAGTTTTGGAAATACTATTCCAGATGTAGAAGAAGCTAACCAAAAGCAGCTAATTGAAACCTGTTTAGAAATACTAGAAAAAAATAACCAAGAAGATGAGCAAGAAAATCAAAATCAAGCCACTGAACTAGTTCCAAATTTAGAAATAAGAAAAAATCAATCCACTGAACAAGAAGATGAATGCAACCATCAAGAAAACTCTGAGAATCAACAAGAAGAAGCCCACAATATTCCACCTCCACCTGAAGGGATTTACAACAACTTGGAAACCCTCTCTGCTGTCAGCCACCAAGATATTACATACATTATGTAACACTTGAAGCTGCAAGCTGAATAATTAATAATATTTTAATTATATTATTATTTATTTTATTTTAGGGCATTAATAAAAAAACCCGGTTTTTCGGCGTTTACACCCGGTTTTCTGCGCAGATGCGGCTATGCAGAAAACCCGGTTTTCCGTGCGTGCACCCGGTTTTTTTTAATTTTGAGTTTTTATTCAATATGCATAATGAGGGTGGCATATGATGCGCACAGACTCCCCAGGCATGCTCATCCAACTTCCAACATCAACCACATTGAAAACCACTCACCACAATCAGAAACCAACGCCACCCCCCCCTAAATCATCAGCCCCCCGTAACTCATCAACCACTCAACCGATCCACATAAAATAAACACCAAAATTCCCAATTTTTCCTCCTCTCCGCAATCCAAGTCACCAATTTCACTTTTTTCCCCCAAATTTTCCCAACTCCTCCCACCACCCATTTCCACTTCCACCACTACTCCTCATCCATTTTCCACCCAAACCCACTAAAAATAATACCAAAAAGCTTTTTTTTTTCCCCTCTGCACACCACCCCAAAATCTTCCATACCCCACCTGTAAGCCACAAAGATATTACATGTAGTATGTAACATGTAATACTTGAAAACTGCAAGCTTGAATAATTATAATTATTCTTTATTTTTATTATTATCTTTTATTACATTAATAAGTCTTATAGACCTCATCATTTTATCAAATGGAAAGATAGTCTAACAGTTAGAGACTGGCTCAGTAATAACTGTTATAAACAAAAGGACCTGAGTTCAAGCCACACTCATGACCACATTCAATGAAATCATATATGTAAATTATATCTATTTTTAACAAAATTAAGTTATAGTTTAATTAATGAAAATCTTTGGCAAATTAAGTTTCAAACATCCAATAAATGGATAACGAACCATTTATTGGCATAGTTTTCTTCTTGAAAATCCTGGAAGATCCAAGATTAACACATGGTAATTTATAGTATAAAATTACACATAAATAAAGGTAAATCTTTATGGAAAGTATATTAATTATGCAATAATAACTCATAAATCAATTCCCACCTGTTTAACTCTCCAGAGAAAGTGCTTTTCCAAGCACTAACCACAAAGGAAGTTATATGTACATGTGATTAATAATTATTTAGTTTAATTAAGAAAAATAAACATTAAATTAATTTAATGAATGTGAAATGAATATGGCATCATTTTAATTAAAAGTGAAACCATAGTTCACTTCTTACCACGAACAGGCTGATCAGATTCACCTGTCAACCTTGCCCTAATCCCCACTGTCAAATAAATTACAGAGGGATTAATACAAAATATTTATTATTTAAGTAGGAAGTTTCTTCACCAAATTGAAGACATCCTCCCCCCATCAATTCTAACATACACAAGATAACTTATTACAAGCTAAAAAGGCGCTCACCTTCTCCTGTAAGTAAGGAGGACTGGCCTTTATTTATATACTATCTTATATAGTTAAAATTCTTCAAACAAAATCCCCCCCCAATCAATTAATTACCTTTAATTGGATTGGAAGAACCGTGTATCAATCTGGTTAGCCCTTCTGAGGATTTATTCCCTTAACAGAAGTTTTGGCAGCAGGGTAATAACCTGTTCTCATTTGATACTTAGTGTTTTTATAACACCTAAGTTATTATTCTTATTGGTACTTGATTTATTACACTTTATAAGTGTAAGACTATTCTTTTAGTCCTTACTGATATTTTTTTTAGTTCTCAACAAAAGTGAGACCTAACTGCGGTCATGGCAATCACCAATTGTAATGAAAAGGGTTTTCCAGTGTACTAATCCTGTTCCTTCTCACATCACTCTTTCTACATCTTATATGCCATCCATATATCCATAGTTATTATTCCAGATCATTGAGACTCTCCACCTCATTATACCCCTAGTCACTCACTCAAACGACCCTTGATTTCCTTTTGGATCAGAACTTATTAACATTCATAGTTTTCATAGGTACATTCTTTTCTTTTCTTTTCCTTATCAATTGGATCTTCACATACTCCATTGTCTTTTTCCGTAAATTTATCCTCATTAAAGTTTATTTCATGTGTGTTAACTATTTGCTTGTTCTCATAATCATATATTCTATAATTTTTACTGAACTCATCAAAACCAAAAAGAAAACCTCTGCGCACTGTAGGACTAATCTTGCTATCTCAAGTCTCCTTCCAATTGTGTATTGTTAGCCTTAGAGTCAGTGCAGCTGACCTAAAGTCTGCCATCATCACTCATTATCTTAATCCCAGTACCAAATGCATTATATATATTTAACCTGAGGTTACCATAGTGTTCACTTAAAACTTTGTATTTGCTCAACTCCTTCATGGAGTAATTAAATAAACAATTCTACACTACAGCTGGCTGGCCAATTACCACATCTACATGTTAGATTACACAAGCAAACCTTGAAAATTTTTGAAGTTGGTGAGTCCCCCATTGCAGGCAGCATACAAAAACTCAAGACACCCAAAACCACTACCTCAGGAACCCAAGGATTCAACCAGGTTACAGCTCACCACTCTAACCAACACAAGGCTTCTTTCACCCAGTACTTCAAGTATTTTCAATCAGTCCCCTTTTTGAACATTGCTTCTCTGACAGTAGTCCTTCTCTGTCTTACCCCCTTCTTCCCTGTTTCACTTTCCTTCAGTCCTCAGATTAAATCAATCTCCAATCATCAGATCAAATCAAGCTCCTACTATCAGCTTATATCAATCTTAATCTTTGCAAGAGATCATCCAGTCTTTTTCTGTGTTTTTTTCCTTGAAACAAATCACATAGGTTTCCCTCTAAAAAACCTTGCAGACTATATTGCTTGACCACAGTCTAAAAAACTGGGCTGATTAGACTTTTCTTCTCAGACACCTTCCACATTTCCATTGTGTGAAGAGACTGTTGCTTTTATCAAAATCTCTGGCACAGCTTTCCAACTTTCTAAGTTGTTGATTATCATTTGTCAGCTTGCTGTACTCTACTCCACTTATTGTGGCGTGTACAGTAAGGACTAAAGAAGTATTTTACACTTAAAAAGTGTAAATAGACAATTTCCAATAAAAACAATTACTTAAGTGTTTATTAAACACTAAGGATCAAAAAAACAGGTTCTAACCCTGCTGCCAAAACTTCTATTAAGGGATTTTAATCGTAGAAGGGCTAACCAGATTGATACACGGTTCTTCCAATCCAATTAAAGATATTTAATTGATTGGGGGGGATTTTGGTTGAGGAATTTTAACTAATGAAGATAGTATATAAATAAAGGCCAGTCCTCCTTACTTACAGGAGAAGGTGAGCGCCTTTGTAGCTTATAATAAGTTATCTAGTGTATGTTAAAATTGATGGGGAGTAATCTTCATTTTAGTGAAGAAAACTCCTTCTTAAATAATAAAATAAATATTATTTCACAAGCTTCTTTTGAAGCAGTGATCAGGGCAAGATCACCAGGGGGAACTGATCATCCTGTTCGTGATCTGATGTGAAATATGGTGTCATTCCCATGTGGAATGACCCCATAATTATTTCACAATGAATGGCTTAGTGGGAAATAATTATTTCAACGTTAAATAATTATTTCACTAAGATGTGCTTGTGAATAAATTTTCTGGGGACTAAGGCTTGGAAAAGCGCTTGCCCTGAGTGATCAGTAATGTAAAATCACATGTACTTATGTATTTAATACATACTACATAAGTTATATAATTAAATACATATGTAATCTTATAGTATATATTACTATGGGTTATGCTGGGATTTTCCAGGATTTTCAAGGAAAAAACTATACCAATAAATGGTTCTTTATCCATTTATTGCATGTTTGCAAATTGATTTGCCAAGGATTTTCCTTAATTAAATTTCCTTGGATTTTGATAAAAATAAATATAATTTTAAATAATTTTATTATTATATTTACGTGTGGTCATAAGTGTGGCTTGAACACAGAGCCTTGTGTATCAACCAGATATTTCTAGGCTTGTTCTTAACTGTTACACTATATACCAATTATTGAAACAGTTGAGTATAATTTCTGTTATAAACAGAAGATCTAGTAAAATAAATAAAGTAACAAATAAAATAAAATAAATAATAATATAATTAAATATTATTAATTATTCAGCTTGCAGTTTCAATTGTTACATAACGTATGTAATATCTTGGTGGCTGACATCATTATTAAAGAGAACTCGGACTATTCAAATCTCAGATCAATCAATAGTCTTCCCTTCTTTCTTCCTCTGTCCCCTTCTCTTCCCTCCACAGTTTTTTTCTTTATCTTTCTGAAATACAACTTTTGCCCCCATTTTCTTGTGTCCTGTTTTCACTTTAGAGACCCAGGCTCACATGTATATAGAAAATACATCCAAAAGTATTGATGTAATCAAGGGTTGGCTTATGGCAATACCAAAATTTGTATGGGAATTCTTCAGGGTCCTTGCGCAATTTCGTATATATTCTATTTTGAATGAACACAGCATATTGACATGCCAAGCTCCAGAAACGTGGGGGAAAATTGCTATGAATCATTACAGATTGTGCTTTGGTTACAATTGTCCTCATGCTATGTTCAACCATTGAGTTTTTTTGTCGTGTGTAGGGAGCTGTGGTATTTTTAACAATACCAAATTTGTTGCAATACGGTCCCAGTAAAGAATTGATAAATTCACTCCAGCAATCAGTGGTAATCATTTTTACTTTTGTATACCAGTGTCTCTCCGCTGCAATTAATCAATTTATTGCCTTGACAACGTGTTCCTTTGTTTTGGTTCTCAGAAAGTATATTAATGTCATTTGTTTTGATTCATCAATTGCAAGGATGAAGTAGTTATAATTGTAGATAAATGGGATTACAATAATTCCACTGAGATCAATGTGGATATTATCATGTTGTTTGCAACCTTTGGGCCTAGTGCCTGAGAATGGAAGTCTTGTTGATTTTGAAATCTTACAGGTATCACAGTTAGACATTTTATTGTGCTTGATTCCTGTAGTCTTGTTCAGGTATTCATCATTTAAATGGCCTAGACACTTATGTATAGTTTCAGATTCAGTCAGGTGGTTTTGTGTCTTGATGTTGAGTATTGATTGATATGACTGACCGGTTCAATCTTGACAATCATCAGGAAATTTTCAAAACAACCTTGGAGAAAAACATTGTCTTCAATGACAACTTTGAAATGTTTGGGGTTTTATGGGTCTAGTTTGATAGTTGCTCCTTGTTTTTGCAGGGGTCCGGCAGCAATACGGTTATGAAATAGGCCAGGGACCAGTAGAGATTCACCAATTTGAATCTAGGAACATTTTGTCCCTTCAGTACCACCATTCGTACTCCTTTTATCGGAAGTTCTTGCAATCCGGCTGTTCCAACAGATTCTTGATTGGGTTCAGGTATCTTCATTGTTGGTTGATCAAAGAATTCATTTGATAGGAACATATGTTTGGAATGCCTGAGTGCCAGATAGCCTCCCTGATTTAATCAACTGGGTTTGCGTCTGATCCATTGGTAATGAATGCCCATGTTTTCTTTTTGATTTTGGTGTTATGAGCTGATGGAATAGAATTAGAATTTCTAATAGAATTTTCTTGGTTGATCTGATTGTGACTTTTGACATGATTGGTGGACTTCCTTGCTCAAAGCTTGTCAAACCAGGCTTTCTTTGCCGCAGAATCCTTGGGTTTGAAGAAACATTTATTGGAATCATGTGGTCCTTGGAACACAGTGGGAGTAAATTTCCTTCTAAAGTTGGTGTTATTAGATTGGTTGGAGTACTTGGATTTCTTGACTGAATCAGAAGTTCTTATATTGGTATTATTGGCAGAGTTGAGACTACCGGACTTATCAATTGAATCAGAGGTTTCTTTGAATTGTAAGCTTTCTTGTTTCTACTGTCTTAGACCTGAAATGAAAAGACAAGTGCTAAGCTATTTCTGCAGAGGCACTGGGTCCTGGCCTGGTTTTTTGGGTAGAAATTCCCGGTCCGCTTCTAGTTGGGGTGAGGTTTGCTGCTCTTTTTGAGTCAAGACTGTAAATCTAAAACATTTGACACAAGCAAAAGTGATTTCTCTAGTTAGACTGAGTAATTTTTCTATTTACGTTTTAGTTTGTGAATGATAATGAAATGAAGAAAAGAAATATAATTGATCTTTACCTAAAAGACGGCCAGGGTCCTAGACTTTTAGAAAAAGAGAAAGAGATTGAAGGTAATGGAGAAACTGGGTCAATATTGAGAATAGAAGGAGAATGCTTCTATTTCTTTTATGGGGATAATATTCAATTGACTAGTTTGTTTGATCTGTTGGCGTCTTTTTATTAACAGTGATAGCCATCAGCACTGAGTCATATGACTTTTCTACAGTAATTGTACTCACTTCCTCCTGTTGGTGAAGTAGTCAATTTATTGTATGTGGAACCTATTTGGTCCACAAGTGGAGTGCGGTTACTTTTGCTGTTGTGTTGTATAGCATAAAGCTAGCTGACTTGCCTCCTTCTTGTCTAAGATCTAGCAGTACTTACCTTTTAGGCTGTTTGCTTTGCTAATTTCTTTTGGGCTCTTTGTTGTTTGCTGACTAGGCTGGATTTGCAGAGTGGATGGAGGTAAGCACTTGCTTGAACCTTCCATCTGCATCTCATGCATATGCATGTAATAAAACAACTGGCCTAATTAGGATTTTTTATGTTGGCCCCTTTTTCCTTGGTTACACATTTGCAACCCAAACCTTGACAAGATTGTTTTCCTTTGCCCAACTGTTCAATTTACCATCCCTTGTTCAAGCACCACATATTTTTGGGCCTAAAGATGCTTCTCTTACAAATGTCCCGCTCTTAGGCAAATAAACAGCTTAAGACCCATTGAATACAAAGTTGTGATCTTTTCAACAATTGCTAATAAAGACATAAAAACTCTTAGTTGTGTAATTCCTAACAGTGTCATGAGGGATTGGGGAATTCTCCGCGCTCATGTGCAACACATTTATTGAAAAACCAAAAACCCCTTTCAGTCGAATGGACTTTTTTGCTTCCACTTGAGTTTTTGATACATTAGTCCGTGCCTGCGGGATGGGCAGCTACACCGTCAGAGACAGTACTGTGTCCCAACAATTCAGCTTACATCTCCGCATACCTTTTGTCTGCGGCCATCATGATTTGTTTTGCATCATCAGCGCATCTCGACTTGATCACATTATAAGTAGCCTGCGTGGCCAGCGGATGGTCATGAAGCCCCGAGCCCCTCTCCTTCAGTCTCATTTGTCTCTGAGATCATTTTCCCCTTTCTGCCCGATTCTTCAATTTATCGTTGCATGTTCAAGCAGCACATTTTATCAGGCCTCAAGATGTTTCTCTAACAATTGCTCTTATTCATAGTTGAGTGGAGTTATGTCCACTTTTGCAATATAGTACAAGAGCTATGCATATGTGAAAGATCAAAGACCGTTCTGACTGGAAGTTTATTTGCACGTAGACATGTGTTGTCATTATTCCGACGCTCTCAATGTCCCCAGGGGAATCCACTCGAGGACAACTTGGCGTAGCAGCTTCGCAACAGACTTCGGCGGGTGGAGCGTTGCATCCTGGAGAATTGCTCATGCAGGGCGTTGAAATCCCTGTGGGCTCACCGCTGCAGCGGCGCCAGCTGTCAGCTTGCTGTACTCTACTCCACTTATTGTGGCGTGTACAGTAAGGACTAAAGAATTATTTTACACTTAAAAGTGTAAATAAACAATTTCCAATAAAAGCAAAGTACTTAAAGTGTTATAAAACACTAAGTATCAAATAAAACAGGTTATAACCCTGCTGCCAAAACTTCTATTAAGGGATTTAAATCCTAGAAGGGCTAACCAGATTGATACACGGTTCTTCCAATCCAATTAAAAGTATTTAATTGATTGGGGGGGATTTTGGTTGAGGAATTTTAACTAATGAAGATAGTATATAAATAAAGGCCAGTCCTCCTTACTTACAGGAGAAGGTGAGCGCCTTTGTATCTTATAATAAGTTATCTGGTGTATGTTAAAATTGATGGGGGGAGGATATCTTCAATTTGGTGAAGAGACCTCCTCCTTAAATAATAAAATATTTGTATTAATTCCTCTGCAATTTAATTGTCAGTGGGGATTGGGCAATAATTGACAGGTGATTCTGATCAGCCTGTTCGTGGTAAGAAGGGAAGCATGGTGTCATTGAAAATGGTACCATGTTTATTAATTAACTTAATTTAATGTTTATTTTTTCTCAATTAAACTAAGTAATTCTTAATCACATGTACATGTAACTTCCTTTGGGGTTAGAGCTTGGAAAAGCGCTTGATATGGAGAGTTAAACATGTGGGATTTGTTTTATAAGTTATTACTGCATAATTAATATACTTTACATAAAGATTTACCCTTATTCATGTGTAATTTTTATACTATAAATTACTATGGGTAAATCTTGGATCTTCCAGGATTTTCAAGAAGAAAACCATGCCAATAAATGGTTCTTTATCCATTTATTGCATGTTTGAAAATTAATTTTCCAAAGATTTTCATAAATTAAATTATACTTATTTTTAGTAAAAAATAGATATAATTTAAATAAATGATTTTTATTCAATGTGGTCATGAGTGTAGCTTGAACTCAGGTCCTTATGTCAATGACAGTTATTACTGAGCCAGTCTCTTACTGTTAGACTATTGTACCATTTGATAAAATGATAAGGTCTAAATTCCCTTTTGTTCAGACTATAAAAATTAATAAAAATTAATAAATAAAGAATAATATTAATTATTCAAGCTTGCAGTTTTCAAGTATTACATGTTACATTATTACCTGTTACATAATACATGTAATATCTTGGTGGCTGACACCAGCCAGGTTAAGCAATGAGCGCGGACCTCAAAGCTTGGCACAATCCTCCAATCAATTTAGATCAAGCAATCAAATCAGCCCTCAAAACACGGAACATCAATATCTTTTCACCAGTGATCTGGAACGAGCCGCTGCTGACGCCCGAATTCAGAAGCGCTTGGAGAGGAACTTGCACATCACAGGCTTGACCGCTTCCGCGCTCGCTTGTCTTCTTGTTGTTTTGGCCTCAAGCTTTCCTGCTCATCCTGATGATACATGGGCTTTAAAGCATATCAATCCAGCAGGAATACAAGTTATTTGGGGTTTCATTGCCTTTATGGCAGTTTTCTTTATTAGTCATGGGTTTTCTAAATATCAAGTAAGGGACGCATTCAGATCCACACAACATATACCTTAACTGGCGAAAAAACATAGCACCGAAGTCAGAAATGTAAACCCAAACTCACCAGTAGAAGATTAGATGAAGCCATATGCTCTTTTTTTCACCTGCTCCGACTTTGAATCTTTATTTGCCACCCCTTTCATCTTCTTGTGTTTTCCTTGAAGCCGCCTAGAGATAAAATTCAGCATACTAAATTTTCCCTCCAAGGTCCCACCTTATTGTAGGTTATCTTCTTGCCGGTTTCATAGATTTCAACATTATGTATCTGGCCTCCACAAAAATATGCAAATACATATTTACATATTGAGTTCCCTTGAGTTATACTGTCCCACAACAGAAGACGTCTCATTGGTTAGATTTAATTTTCCACCAATTCAGGATCTCTTTGTATAGCTTCCTGCAGTGAAGATTAATGTACTAGGCCAGAAAAAAGAAAATTTGCATCAATTCCATATTTCTTGAAATCTTTACCAACAATCAATCAAGACTAAAGTATTTTGAAGTGTCAAAGTAGGCACTTCTGGATACACATTGCTAACACATCCATGTGACACTTCATACCAGAATTGGAGGCATGCATCATCATCACCATCACACATGCATACATATCAAATGTATTCAATGTTAGGCAATGCATACTTAGCTCAATGGGTAGAGCAGCACTCATTAATGCTCAGGTTTTGGGTTCAATTCCCACAGTACATGACCATGATTTTCATTTGTTCATTAAAATATAATTCTTCTAGGAACCTGTAAGAAGGATAGATCATATAAAATTAACACTCTTGAAAGACCAGGAGTAGAAATAGCTTGAAAACACAAGAAACAATTTTCAATATATGATCATGAGATAAAATGAAAAAATATATATTTGAATTTTTAACTGATAAGGATGTTAACAACATGTTGAAACTGGACGTATAGCTATTAATCAGTATCCTGTGAAACATGTGTGAAATCTGACAACCACATGCCAAGACCTCCACCAGTAGCTATCATTCATCAAAACCTGACTGAAGATCAACCAGTACCCGCTCTCTTAAAAATCATCATCATCTTTCCCTTTCCTTACTCAACCTTCATCATCAATCATCTCTTGTTCAACAAATCCCTTCCTCACTCAACTCCTCTCTTCAAACCAACACTGAATCCCATCAATCAAATCTTATCCTCTTTCTCTTCTTTTCCCCTTCCTTTCTTCCTTTCATCCTTCTCTTCCATTCTCTCTCAATAAATATAAAATACTCCTCAAAAAATCCTCTCAATCTATGTCAGCCACTGAGTACATATCACAGTACCTGACATGTACCACGTAACTGCAAATATTATTAATTATTATTATCTCTAATAATTATTTCCTTAAAATAACTTCATGTAATATTAATTATTATTATCCTTAATAATAATTACTATACTGCAGTTATTATTATTATTATACATTCATTATTATTACATTACTATTATTATTATTAAAGTACATTCATTACAAGAATTAATATAAATACTTTAATAATATATTCATTAATATCATATGAATAATTCTGGTTAAGCTATGTACTCCTGTTATACAAGATACATAACTTGTAGGCCCTTTGCCCTCCTGTCACGTGAAATATCCTGAGTAACAGATGTCACTCTTTCCCCTCTGATTGCGCCCACATTGCTTAACGTTGAAATATTTCACGTATAAGACATGTACTTTAATATCTTATTAATAAAATAACGTATTAACATTATAATAATTAATACTTATAAGATGTGCCAATAATAAATGACATCATTATAAGTTATTATCTTTAATAATATTAATAATAGATCATTAAATACAAATTTCATGATGTGATCCAATCACAATAAGGATTACTTATCAAAGATGTGTCCCATAACACAGCCTTAGTAGAAATCACATCATAAACATTAAAAGATCCTCACTGCCAGCATAATTGCCTAGGTTGAGTTCATCCCAGTTAAACTAGGATGCAAACAACCAATTTAAATTAGGTTGACCTCAACCAATGAAATATAAAACCAAGGGGGGTCCCTTGGATTTATATTTCATCAGTTGATTTCAACCAAGTTTAAATTGGTTGAGTGCATCCCAGTTTAACTGGGATGACTTCATCCTAGGCAATTATGCTGGCAGTGCCTCCCAGAAGGATCTGTCTTGCCCCTGAAGTTCCACAGTACCTCCCAGGTCATGGAAGCGCTCACAGTCCCCCCCTGAGGAGCTCTTACAATATATAAACAGACTGTAAACAGTTGTTTATCCCCCAGAGAATATTTAGAACACCTTAGCACAGTACATACCTTCACCAATACCCCAATTCTGGATAATCTATAGTGTATTACTGTTATTACCTCAACAATTGGCCACAAACTACCTTGAATAAGGTAGCCACCACAATCCCAAGTTGAGTCTCTCCTTGGATGCCTATTAATACTTTGTATTGATTTGGATGCGCCTTATTAGAGCAATTAGAGCAAGCCTCTCAGACAAGACTTACTGATTGAGGAAGTTCCTTTTTACAGGACTTAGACATTACCCAAACCACTTTAAGAACATCAACCTACCTTAGTTACAACCTATAACCACGGTTAGTTCCACACCCAGGCTGACAATCTATCTCACATCACAATTAGATGTCTTGTCTGAATCTCAACTTGGTGAGAAGTGAAATCTAGCACCTCAAGGAATCTCAGTAAAACTAATCAAATATTCATTTCCCAGTCCTGTGTCTTCTCTGTCCTCTTACCTTATCTCTAGTTTTCTGTTAGAATTTAATTATTACTAATTGGGTAAGATTATCTCTCTCATTTTTTGTCTCTAGTTGTCTGTTAGAATTTGATTATTACTAATCGGGTATGATTATCTCTCTTGTTTTTTGTTCATATATTTTCTTTCTATCTCATCTAATTTTCTTTGTTCTTTCAGATCTGGTTTTAGTTCTATAGCAATCAACATTTTGGTCCTTTAAAACATGAATAGACAGACAACAATTTATGATTTAAATATAAGACAAAAACTAGGAATTGTGTCAGCCACTGAGTACATATCACAGTACCTGACATGTACCACGTAACTGCAAACATTATTAATTATTATTATCTCTAATAATAATTACTATTCTTATTTATTATTATTACTATTCATTATCATTAGTTATTCAAGATAACTTCATGTAATATTAATTATTATTATCTTTAATAATAATTACTATTCTGTAGTTATTATTATTATACATTCATTATTATTATTACATTACTATTATTATTATTAAAGTACTTTAATTACAATAATTAATATAAATACTTTAATAATATATTCATTAATAACTCATGAATAATTCTGGTTAAGCTATGTACTCCTGTTATACAAGATACATAACTTGTAGGCCCTTTACCCTCATGTCACGTGAAATATCCAGAGTAACAGATATCATTCTTTTCCCTCTGATTACGCCCACATTCCTTAACATTGGAATATTTCACGTATAAGATATGTACTTTAATATCTTATTAATAAAAGAACTTATTAATATTATGATAATTAATACTTATAAGATGTACCAATAATAAATGACATCATTATAAGATATTATCTTTAATAATATTAATAACAGATCATTAAATACAAATGTCATGATGTGATCCAATTACACTAAGGATTACTGATCAAAGATGTGTCCCATAACACAGCCTTAGTAGAAATCACATCATAAACATTAACAGATCCTCCCAAAAGGATCTGTCTTGTCCCTGAAGTTCCACAGTACCTCCCAGGTCATGGAAGCGCTCACAGTTCCCCCCTGAGGAGCTCTTACAATATATAAACAGACTGTAAACAGTTGTTTATCCCCCAGAGAATATTTAGAACACCTTAGCACAGTATATAACTTAGATTTATTTACCTTGCTTAGTTCCCCATTCTCCAACAATCCCCCAATTCTGGATAATCTATAGTTTATTACTGTTATTACCTCAAGAATTGGCCACAACCTACCTTCAAGAAGGTAGAAACCACGAACCCAAGTGAGTATCTCCTTGGATGCCTATTAATACTTTGTATTGATTTGGATGCGCCTAATTAGAGCAATTAGAGCAAGCCTCTCAGACAAGACTTACTGATTGAGGAAGTACCTTTTTACAGGACTTACATATTACCCAAACCACTTTAAAACCATCAACCTAACTCAGTTACAACCCTTAACCACGGTTAGTTCCATACCCAGGCTGACAATTGGGGGTCTGGCCTTTATTTATCCGTGATTTTTCACCCTCTTACCCTTAAAAAATCATCACTAACACCTCCTTACCCTTTTATGTTCGTGAAAATGGCCCTTTAATAGATGCCAGAGATCATTTGTGACTTTAAGAAGAACTCAAACCTATTCCAACAAAGACATTACCAATTGGACAACCCTGACAATATTACCACGTCACAACTGGTTATCAAAACTGAAGTTATAGAAGGAGAAGATCAATTCTATAACTGTACCTGGACAAAAATAAAACAACTTAGACTCACCAACATTTATTCCCCTGACGGCACTTTAATTAATACTGAAGAATCTGACGTATTGACTAAAGAAGAGCACACAAAAATTGTCAGAAAAGAACTTAGATCAGCTTTAGAAGAAAGGGATCCACCCTTTAATGACATATATTGTGATATAATTTCCTCTAACAATACTTACGTGTCTGTTCCCCCCTTTTTTGATTGTGACCCTCCAGCAGTCCCTAGACATCTACTTAGAAACAGTAGAAGAAATAAAGATCCTAGATTAACTGCATTCAACTACAGAAAAAATAAAAAATCATAAAAATACCGCTTTTTTTTATATTTTTTTATCTATAAAATTCTAAAATTGCAATAAAAACCAGAGTCTGTTTCCTAAATTTAAGTCTGAGAAAAATAAAACACCCTACAAAAATTGAGAAAAAACTCGAAATTATAAACTACAAAAACATATAAAAAATTAAAATCCAATATCTGGCTGAAGATATTTGATCAAAAACAAGAAAAAAGCGCCCTTTTTATAATAGAAATCTCTTCAAAATTCTACGTTCTAGTAGATCCACTACTCATAGAGAAATTCTGAGTAGACCATTCGAACCGCAGTAGTAGGTTTACACTACTAAAATCTCGTTCCCTTACTCTCTAGAGCCTCCATTCCCAAGGCACTAGTCACATCATCCCTCAAATCCTCCTCGATCACGAATTACATAGTGGTAATACACATAGTTACCGCATATAAGTGGTAATACACACCGTAGTACATACCGGGTGTATACTACATAGTATAAAAGTGATCGGAAGATTGATCTTCTAGCCTGATCACGTGTTACATACTGTATTCCCCGGATATTCCAGGATCTACAGTATACATACGTGCGCCGACGCACTTCTGGAAATTCCAGCATACATTCTAGAGTGTAATACACGGATAAGACCCTTATATCCTATCATAAGAATCGTCGACGTTAGACTTTCTCACTCAATATTTGAGCTATCAAGGTGTTGAGTAGATCAAAATAACGGGAAAAATCAGCAGAATACAACTGTCTGATCCATTCCATTATTACACATCGAGAACAGTGTGTATTAGCCCCGTCGAAACTTTTCCACCTTACAAATCACGTGTAAGAGTAACTCCGTGATTTGTACATAGTAAAAGAAGGTACATTAACCTAATTAAAAGTAAATTAGATCATTTCTGATCATATTTGAACATTATCTCTCACCCTGAAAGGAAGACTAATCCCCTTTCAGGAATATCTCAGAAATCACGTTGAGTCTCTCCGTGATTTATCCAAAATAAAAATAAAATTAGTGTAAACTAATTAAATCAAGGGTAAAACAGATCAATTGATCAGTTTTAAATCTATTTTCTCCCCCTGAAAGGAAGCATAATCCCCTTTCAAAGACATCTCACAAATCACGTCGAGTCTCTCCGTGATTTGAACACATAAAAACAATTAAAAGTAACAAATTTCACTGTCAAACAGATCAATTTGATCAGTTTACATCCACTCTCTCAACCTGAAAGGAAGACTCATCCCCTCTCAGGCACATCTTACTAAAATTTAGCTCATTTTTTTGTCATTTCCACCTGGAAATTTAGACATAAAAACAGCCTCTTTTCAAGTCTTGTCACACTCACAACAAGCCACTTGATTTCACCGCATAAATCATAGTAACACTACTATTACTCTCAATAAAAGTAACAAATTCACATTACTTTATATCTCTTTTCTCCATTAAACAACAAACCTTTTTAGCCCTCTTCAAAGAAACATTCTGAAGAGTAAGCCAACATCTTTAAATAAGTAAAAATATAACACATTTTTACTAATTTTTCTTTTGTTTTTAGTGTCCACCAACGTAGACAAGCTTACCCCTGAATTGGACATTTTGAAAGTGTCTGACAAGACCACTACAGCCCGTGACACCAGAGAAACCTCTGAGATTACCACTCACAGAGAAGCCTCTGTTACTCCATCAGACAAATCATCTGGTGAATTGGATTTTAACAAAATTTCCTTATAAGAATCTCCTACTAACAACTTTTTTACGCATTTTTACCATGACTCCTCCTTCCCTTAGAAATAGAGGTTACAATGGCCGCACCAGGGAGCCAGAGCCAAGACTTGGATTTCCACCAGCGTCAGTTTTGCCCCCTGGCAAACAAGAATCTTTAAATAAAATCATTTATAGAAGTAAAAAGACTGATAATAAGTCAATTTCTTCTGCTTCTAGTGACAGCAGAGGAAAAATTCGAAAGGTTTTATTACAGGATGAAGGAGAACAAATATTGGTTAAAGGATGTAAAGAACAGGAGCAGCTTCAATGCAGTGAAAGCCCATCTAAATTACTGCCAGGAGGATTTCCGTCATATGGTCAGCCTCAAAGGGCTACCAGCAACCCTCTACCGCACAAAGGATTGGAATCCTCTTCATTTATCTCCAGGAATCCTTTTCTCTCCCCCCAATCCTTCCAACACTCCAATCAGAACCCAAAATCCCCGTGGTCCCAAGGGCAGAAATGTCAATTCCAGACATCCCAGGAACACAGGGAAGAATACCCAATGGAGAAACCAGATCTATTCAGAGATGGTACGCCTAGGGAGATCCCTCCAAGGGACTTATCAACATCTGGAGCAAGGCAAAATAGCCCGTCAAGAGCGCCAGATGGAAGAAGCCCCATAAATTGTAACACTTCCCCATCATCTAGTCAAAAAATTCAAACACAAAGTTCCCCATGTGTAGTAATTAATGACTCAAACAATACTACTTGTACCCCTGAACAACATCAACAAATTACCACATTTCAACATGTAGTAAATGCTATGAACAATAGTAACAAAGCTCTGTCCAATGACTTACAAGAATTATGCCGTAAAATTATGAGAGCTACAGATGAACAGGTGAACTCAGAAGATAGTACATTATATCTTATTCAACAGAGGTTGACTGAAATGGATACAAAAATTGATATGTTTCATGTAGAACTGGAGGATCATTGTAAAACATTTAGTAAACAACTATCTAATTCTATGACCAGAATTGATGACTGGGTTGAAGAACAAAGTAATTCCAACCAAGATCTTGTCAAAAAAGTGGAACAATTGGAATTAAAAATTAAGAATTTACAGTCAGATACAACTAATAAAGTAGATTCTCAATTTAGAACCTTTGAAGATGTAGTGAACAGAATTGAGAAACAGTTCACATGTGTTACGTCAGAAATGACCAAAAACAACTCAGATATCATGCACAAGTTGGAAGAACTCCTGACTAGAGATGCCCAACCAAGAAGCAGACATGATACTATTAATGACATTGGAGATGACAGTCAATCTATTCCTCCAGTCATTACAACCCAATTGACCAATGTGACCCCTTCACCTTTACAGAGTACCCAGATTGAACCAAGCAGGGATCAATCTGCTATACCAACTCTTAATAATCAACAAATTAGAGTGACCACATCCACAATTAATAGTTTGGATGAAGACAAGGCCATCCACAAATTAGTATTAGCAGGTCTGCCAAAGACTAATGAGTGGCTAACCTTTTCTGGAGTGGGAGAATATGACCACTTTAAATTTATTGATTGGATTGATAACTTGAAAGAAGATACTAATGCGCCTGATCAAATTATATGCTCGAAATTGAATTCAATTCTTACTGGAGTTGCAAATTCATGGTATAATTCTAGGAAAAAAGAAGTACCTGGCAATAAAAATTGGTTATTCTGGAAAAAGGAAATCATTAATAAATTTAGCACTCCTGAATGGAAGAGAAAAGTGAAAACCAACTTCAGAAGAAGCAGATTTGACATACTGAGTGATGTAGAACCATCTGATTGGGTTACACAACAAGTGAACAGAATTAAAGCCATTGAAAGAGATGTAGACAATGCCTCTATTAATGATAAGTTACTTGGACAATTAGATCATAATACTGAGTACATGATGCGTAGAGTTCTTCAAAGTGACAGTGATTTAACTGAATTCATTAATCAACTGGAAAGTCTTGTTAATGTCAAAAGAAAAGACAAGAAAGAAAATTATAAATCTGTCAAAAGAGATAATTATAAAGATTCCAGGAAATCAGACCTGAAGGAAACCAAAGACACTTCTGAGAAAGAAATTACGTGTTTTGAATGTGGAAAGAAAGGACATAGATCCAATAAATGTCCCAATAAGAAATCTAGTAAGAAAGTACACTGCATTGAAAATATTGATGATAACTTGGTCCCAATTAATGATGATTCCCAATCTAGTATAGAATCTTTACCAGATGATTCAGATTCTGACTCCCTTGATTCAGATTCTGCTATTCATAGTACTCATGCTATTGTTTCAAAAGATGAATTAATCATATCTAATATTTCTAAAATGGAAGATAAATTCAGACCCGTAAACATTAAGAAATTACACTTGTCCAAAGAGATGCATACTGGAAATATACATAAGACTGGTGGTACTAATATCACTAATATAATATGTAACAAGTTTAAACTTAAATGTTTAATTGATGGAGGAGCTTTCTGCTCTATTATTGGTCCAAATTTATTAGATAAGATATTACCACAATGGAAGAAAGAATTAATCCCCATTAATTCTGAAAAGTTCTACAGTTGTAACAGCAAATTAAAACCACTAGGTATTATAAAATTAGACATTATATTCCCTCATAACAGGCAAAGTATTCAGATTAGTACTGAATTAATAGTTATGGAAGATTTAAAAGGAAATACATCATTTTAGGAAATGATTATATCATTAACTATGGAATAGACGTAATAAATTCTAATGGAAGATATTTTACCTTCAAAGGTGACATTATGAACAAGTTTGAACTTGGCATAAGTGATAAAATGAACCTAGAACAACTTGAATGTAATTCTATTAATAATTCTAACTTTGATAATACAATATTGGAAGCAAAGATTGCTGAAAATCTAGATGATGAGCAATTAAAGGAACTGAAGAACTTGCTACATAAAAAGAAACTTGCATTTGCCACTGCTGATGAACCCTTTGGAAGAATTAGAGGACATGAAGTAAGAATTAATCTTAATACTACTAGACCTTATCCTCCTGCTTTAAGGAAAGCTGCTTATCCTGCTTCCCCCAGAAGTAGAGAAGCCTTACAGCAGCATGTTACTGAATTAGTAAGAATGAATGTCTTACGCAAAGTGGGAGCAAATGAAAATGTAGAAGTTACTACCCCAGTTATTATTGCTTGGCATAATGGAAAATCAAGAATGGTTGGAGACTTTAGAGGTCTTAATAATTATACCATACCTGACAGATACCCTATGCCCAAAATCAGTGAAGCACTGACTCAGCTAAAGGATGCTAAATTCATAACTCAAAGGATTCCATCAGAATGTAATTCATGAAGACAGTAGATATTTGATGAGAATAATATTACATATGGGAATTTATGAGTACCAAGAATGCCTTTTGGAATTAAGAATGCCCCCTCTCACTTCCAAAGAATGATGGACATAGAATTCCACATAGAATTACGTGAAGGCTGGCTTATTATCTACATTGATGACATTATTATTTTTAGTCAAAACTGGAAAGAACATTTGGAAAAACTTTCAATAGTTTTAGACAGAGTCACAAAAATGAATATGAAAATATCCATGAGCAAATGTCAATTTGGTTTTAAGGAATTAAAAGCACTTGGACATATAGTTTCTGGACTTAGTATTGCCATTGACATGAATAAAGTGGCTGCAGTATTGCTTAAGCCCATGCCAACTAATGTCAAAGAATTACAATCATTTTTAGGTTTTGCTAGTTATTACAGGCAACACATTAAAGACTTTGCTAAAATTACTGGACCCCTGTACCAAATTACTAGTCCAAACACCGCATATGAGATGACTTCCCCCAGAGTAGATGCATTTAATAAAATCAGAGAAATGTTAACTTCTGCCCCCATATTATTAATGCCTGACCCTCACAAGCCTTACAAATTATACGTAGATGCAAGCATGGAAGGACTTGGAGCTGCTTTACATCAAGTACAAGATTTACAAGACATTCCAAAAGAAGGAGTAATATGTTATATTTCACGCACACTTAAAGACAGTGAAAAGAAATATGGTGCTAGCCAACTAGAATGCTTATGTCTAGTGTGGGCCTTGGACAAATTATATTACTACTTGGATGGTTGTGATTTTGAAGTTATTACTGATTGTAGCGCACTTAAAAGTTTACTTAGTATGAAAACTCCCAACAGACATATGTTAAGATGGCAGATTGCAATCCAAGAATGGAGAGGAAGTATGACTATTATCCACAGAGCTGGAAATATACATAAAAATGCTGATGGTCTCAGTAGATGGTCTTTAGACAATCTACCAGAAAATCCTGCTTGGGATGGAGAGATAGCTGCAAAAATTATGTGCCTTTTTCCATTAATTAATGATGCAAATAATCCTGCTTATGATGACCCTTCTGAAACATATGACATTCTTGGACTTCATGTTACTGAAATGAAGGAAGAATTTTGGGATGAAATACGTGAAAGTTATAACTTGGACAAGAATTGCTCCACTCTTAAAGAAATTCTACAAAGTAAACATAAAAACCTGGACTTGATTAATTCTTTAGAAGAACCTTGGTCCACTGCATTTAATGAAAACAGATTTTCACTTCTGGATGGATTAATATATCATAGAACCAAACATACTAGTGTAGTAGTTCTGGCAAAAAGGAACATATTAATCTTTTTCTTAAAGAATGCCATGATAATATCACAGCAGGACATTTTTCCTTTGACAGAACTATAGAAAGAGTTAAACATATAGCTTGGTGGCCCCATTATAGAAATGCAACCAAAGAATATTGTGAATCTTGTGAAAGATGTCAAAAAGCAAATAAAGCTACTGGAAAAAGATATGGTTTACGACAGGAAATTGAAGAACCCACAGAAAGATGGTCCGTAATTAATATGGATTTTGTTACAGGATTACCTCCAGCTGGAATGAATAACTACAACTCTGTACTAGTAGTAGTTGACAGATTCTCTAAAAGAGCTAAATTCTTGCCATGTCATAAGGAAAATAATGCATTTGACGTAGCACTACTATTTTGGCAAAAGATTATAGCTGATGTAGGATGTCCTAGATATATTATTACAGACAGAGATCCAAAATTTACATCTGAATTCTGGAAAGGTTTATATGATTTATGTGGCACTCAATTGAAGTTCTCTACAGCTTATCATCCTCAAACTGATGGATTAGCTGAAAGAATGATTCAAACTTTGGAAGATATGATTAGAAGATATTGTGCTTATGGTCTAGAATTTAAGGATAAAGATAATTACTCACATGACTGGTGTTCACTATTACCAGCATTAGAATTTGCCTACAATTCCAGCAAACACAGTAGTACTGATATTACGCCTTTTGAATTAGAAAGAGGATGGATACCTTGGTTCCCCAAAGAATTAGTCCTCTCTAAATCAGTAACAATTCACCCCAATGCCACTAATTTCCATCAAATGATGACTAAAACTGCAAATTATGCAGCTGAATGTATTAAGAAATCTTTTGAATATAATAAGAATAGATGGGATAAAACCCATAAAGTTCACCAATTTAAAGTTGGAGATCAAGTTCTTATTTCTACATTTAATTTTACTAATTTAACAGGACCCAAGAAACTCAGGGACTCCTATGTTGGACCTTATACAATTAAAGCTTTACATGGTGCAAATGCAGTAGAAGTTATATTAACTGGAGAATTAGAAAGGAAACACCCCACATTCCCAGTTAGTCTAATCAAACCATTTATTCCTAATAATGATGATAAATTTCCACTAAGGAAAGATAACATTAGAGTTGTGATACCTCCAGTGGAGAAAGACCAACTCATTAAAGTTAAGAAAGTTATACAACATAGAAAAATTAGAAAGAATAATGAAGATGTCAGACAGTACTTAGTTAGATATAGTGGATCCAAAGAGGATGAATGGCTTACAGCTGATCAGATCCCTGATTCAGAAAGAATTCTGAGACAATACAGAGTTGACAAAAGAAACCATTAAAAATTTTTTAGTCAACCCTTTTTTAGAGGGAGGAAGTGTCAGCCACTGAGTACATATCACAGTACCTGACATGTACCACGTAACTGCAAACATTATTAATTATTATTATCTCTAATAATAATTACTATTCTTATTTATTATTATTACTATTCATTATCATTAGTTATTCAAGATAACTTCATGTAATATTAATTATTATTATCTTTAATAATAATTACTATTCTGTAGTTATTATTATTATACATTCATTATTATTATTACATTACTATTATTATTATTAAAGTACTTTAATTACAATAATTAATATAAATACTTTAATAATATATTCATTAATAACTCATGAATAATTCTGGTTAAGCTATGTACTCCTGTTATACAAGATACATAACTTGTAGGCCCTTTACCCTCATGTCACGTGAAATATCCAGAGTAACAGATATCATTCTTTTCCCTCTGATTACGCCCACATTCCTTAACATTGGAATATTTCACGTATAAGATATGTACTTTAATATCTTATTAATAAAAGAACTTATTAATATTATGATAATTAATACTTATAAGATGTACCAATAATAAATGACATCATTATAAGATATTATCTTTAATAATATTAATAACAGATCATTAAATACAATGTCATGATGTGATCCAATTACACTAAGGATTACTGATCAAAGATGTGTCCCATAACACAGCCTTAGTAGAAATCACATCATAAACATTAACAGATCCTCCCAAAAGGATCTGTCTTGTCCCTGAAGTTCCACAGTACCTCCCAGGTCATGGAAGCGCTCACAGTTCCCCCCTGAGGAGCTCTTACAATATATAAACAGACTGTAAACAGTTGTTTATCCCCCAGAGAATATTTAGAACACCTTAGCACAGTATGTAACTTAGATTTATTTACCTTGCTTAGTTCCCCATTCTCCAACAATCCCCCAATTCTGGATAATCTATAGTTTATTACTGTTATTACCTCAAGAATTGGCCACAACCTACCTTCAAGAAGGTAGAAACCACGAACCCAAGTGAGTATCTCCTTGGATGCCTATTAATACTTTGTATTGATTTGGATGCGCCTAATTAGAGCAATTAGAGCAAGCCTCTCAGACAAGACTTACTGATTGAGGAAGTACCTTTTTACAGGACTTACATATTACCCAAACCACTTTAAAACCATCAACCTAACTCAGTTACAACCCTTAACCACGGTTAGTTCCATACCCAGGCTGACAAATTGTGACATGTGAGAACAAACTTGAACGTGAGTAATATTAACAGTAGTTTGAAGATTTAATAGTAAGCTCCCTCTGAATCTCACCCTGAAATTGTCTCCTATATTGGAAATTGTAGTCAATGAGTTGATAGTGTATGAACCAATGTAATATCAAGGTGATGAGTGAGAATCTTTATGAAGTGATTGATGATTTGATTTCCCTATACTTGAGTCTTGATGTGTATTGTGCTTCTTGTTTGTTCTTGAGGATGAAGATTTTTCCACACTCAAAAAACACTTGACTCAAGTGCTTGAACAAGTGTATAGCAGCAAATATTCTATAAGTGTGAAATCAAATCAATACACTTGTGAAAATTACGTCATCAGATTAAACGTCTGTACATTTCATCCAACAGAGCCAGCCTGAGAAATTGATAGTTTCAGGTTTTGGAATTTGGTCGTTTAAAACAATTGGTAGATTTTTTTCTTTTTTGTCTTTTTTTTCTTTTTTTTCTTTTTTTTTTTTCTTTTTTTTTTTTTTTTTCTTTTTTTCTTTTTTTCTTTTTTTTCTTTTTTTCTTTTTTTCTTTTTTTTCTTTTTTTTCTTTTTTTTCTTTTTTTTCTTTTTTTTTTCTTTTTTTCTTTTTTTCTTTTTTTCTTTTTTTTTTTTTTTTTTTTTTCTTTTCTTTTTTTCTTTTTTTTTCTTTTTTTTCTTTTTTTTCTTTTTTTTTTTTTTTCTTTTTTTCTTTTTTTTCTTTTTTTCTTTTTTTTTCTTTTTTTTTCTTTTTTTTTTTTTTTTTTTTTTTTTCTTTTTTTTCTTTTTTTTCTTTTTTTTTTTTTTTCTTTTTTTTTTTTTTTTCTTTTTTTTCTTTTTTTTTTTTTTTCTTTTTTTTTCTTTTTTTTCTTTTTTTTCTTTTTTTTCTTTTTTTTCTTTTTTTTCTTCTTCTTATTGAAAGCTACTTGAACTTTTAAAAATTAATGGTATTTTTCAGTTTTTTGAGCTTTCTCATTGATGGGAAACCCACACTATTGGTGACATCAATCATTATTTGCTGTGACCTTGCTCCAATGCACCCAGTGTTCATGAGTTGGCTCAAATTATGCACTGGCTTAATCTGATGCTCAACCAGTCAAGAAAACAACTGATTCAACTTCTCTGACTTTACAGACAACCAATAATCTTTGATCTTTGAGAAATTATACTGAAGGGAACCACCAGTGAAGTAATAACTTTCTTTAACAATCAAAAAATAAATCTTTGTCATATAAATAATCCTAAACTGTCATCAGTGATTTTACCTTCAGGCCCCGCATGAATAGTCATATGCAATGTCAAGAATCAGGTTTATAACCAAGACTCGCACCCCACGATCTAGTTCTTCAGACTCGACAAGAACCAACGACTCACACTTCAAATCAACCAACAATCCCTTAATTCACTATTGACTCAACCCGTTTTGACCAAACTCTAGTCCCATTGTACTCACTCAAATCAGAGCAAAGACATTCAGGAGGAGCCACGATTTAACTCAAGTGGAGGTAGATCATACTCTCGTTTATTTATCTTTACTCTTTCTCATTTATAGTTTCACTGTCTCATTCTGTTTCTATTTTCAAGTTATTGACCGATCTTATTTCCTTGCATTAGGCTTGCAGTTATTTCAATATTTCTCCAATTAAGAATTCTTTGTTTCTCTCTCTTTGAGTTATCACCCGGACTAGAATGATTTAAGGTACTTGATGAATTCATTCTTTATCTCATTCTTTATCTCATTATTCATCTTACTCAATCTTTTCCTTTTTGTCTTATTCTTTTTATTTGTTAAGTTAAATACTATTATTAGCTTTAGTTTGTTCGCTGCAATAAAATATAAGACCTCAAAATATTACAATCTTCTGGTCCTAACTTCCCTTGTTCCATAATCACTTTGTATCCCTACCAGTTTGAGTATCCCCATAACCACTCCCTTTTCTATACATACATAAATTTTATCAATATTCACCACTATGTTTTCTCTTATCTGCTGTGCTATTCTGTTGTTGTCATCTCAGATTTATTTATTGTTTGTTGTTAAAAAACTTGTTAATTGTCAAACTTAAAGGTTTAAAATTTCAAATATAAGTTTTAAGATAAGACACATTTATAAAAGGAAAATTTAATAGGTACCTTAAAGGCAAAGACGCGATGGAGAAAAGGCACAATTATGAGAAGAACAGGAAGAATGAAAGGAGGAATCAAACTCAAAGGAAATTGGTTAGTTGTTGTGGATGTGAGATAGATGTCAATAATAAGACCTACAAGAAATAAAGATCTTATAAGAGTTTTACTAATGTTGGCGAGTCGAGTTTAAGAAGGGAAGAGAACTAAGCGCAACAGAGTCGTTAAAGGAAGGGAAGCAAACTAAGCGCTGAAGAGAGTTGAGTTTTGAGAAGGATTTATTTTTAAAGGTGAATGAAAGGAAAGAAGGGGGGAAGAACAGTGGATGAGAGGGAAGAATCTTCTGCCGTCGCTGTCTCTTGTTGTGATGAGGAATAAAGTCAAGTCTTTTAAGTAGTAAATATTCGAGGAGGTTTGAGCGAGGATTGTGAGTTGATTGAGGGGACCGAGCGACCAAGGAAGCGATTGAGAGAACTGAGCAATGATGAAGACCGAGATCTTGAGGATTGAGAGCAAAAACTGAAGTTGGGCGCTTGGACTTGCGAGTTCTAGAGGGATGGCATGTGGGATGTCACAGGGATATCAACAAAAATGACCTCTCTTCTCCATTTTCTCATCTCTCAATTTCTCATTCTTCTGCTAAAAATTACCCTTCTAACTCCCTCTCCCACCTCTCTACATACACAGGCTACCTACCATCATAGCACAGATTAGTGGTATGTTCCTTCTTTGTTACGTTCCATGTTTCCTCAATAATCTCCATACTGTCACACTGCACATAATGCAATCAGCCAACCATGGAACATTCTTAACTAATATAGCTGTTGAATGTTGAATGCACCTTAGCTTTGAGACATTTCAATGACCATTCACCTGGCACAAGCCTAAGGTGGAAATGTAACCTCATCTTTGCCAATTAATTGAATCAGTCATCCAACACCATCAAATACCATTCCTGTAAATTTTCCTCAGCTTTGAAGCCATCTCATAACTGTTTCCCACACTAGCTTGAGTGTACCCTTGACTTTCAGCTTGTAACTTATCCTTTTACACTAACCTTGCATTCATTACTCCCACCTAGAGAATTTCATCTTTGGATAAAATACATTCAATTGACACTCATCCTTGACTATCATGTCCTTTCAGAACTGTAGTCTATCTTTGAAAATAATAGGGGGTATCAAATATCACCAAATCCACAATTATCTAATCAACTGGTTTTGGAAATCCACCATTTTTAAAAACCATATTTATCAATATAAAATGGTTCAGAATTCTCAAAAGTGAAATTTTGTTGAAAATCCTAATTCACTGGTTTTGATTGTGGATTTGATCATATTTGATACCCCCTAATGTAGCTTTTGTTCATTGATCATCTTCAAAGATCTGTAAATCTCACATTTATTAAATACTCTGTCATTAGTCATTGAAACATCTGTCTACTTATCTTTGATACAAATGGCTTGTTTTCTTTTTAAATGCTTTTGTAATTTTTCCAGGTTTTATCATTTTCCTCAGTTAATGAATATAAGATTGTTTTAAGTTTAATAGGGGGTATCAAATATGACAAAATCCACCATTATCTAATCAACTGGTTTTGAAAATACACCATTTTTAAAAACCACAGATATCCACATAAAATGGTTCAGAATTCTCAAAAGTGAAATTTTGTGGAAAATCCTAATTCACTGGTTTTAATTGTGGATTTGGTCATATTTCATACCCCCTAATACTGAGAATTCAGCTAGCTATCATCCTGGATGAGTAATAAGTCATCCTAGAGTCCACCTGGATTCATCTTTGAATTTATTCTCAAAGTTATCTTTGACACATCTTCAGATTTATTTTTGAGTCCTCACCTTCTGTGAGACATTGAGACAATAAGCCCACATGTCTACAAAATAATACAAGTCATATAACCCAATGGTTAAGGACTTGTACTTGAATAATAGATGAAGAAATGAACTAAGTTAATTATCATCAATCCATAAGTTCAATTCCCATATGATTCATACTTTTTCATATTTATTTTATCTAATATGTATCATTTTATTAAACTAACTATTATTAAATACTATAGGAAATTCTAATTGTAGGGGAGATTAATATCTATCCATGAATTTACCCTACAATATTAGACTTGTCATATCTCCTACAAGGAGACTATTTTCTTAAATTTACCCCATGTAATACAAACCATTTGAGTCATTACATTGGGGTTAGCATTATGTGTAATATTTAAGGGGCTGAGATTACCTTCTAAAGGGAATTTCCCCCAGATTATTACCATAAAAACCTGCTTATATTACTACAAGTGTATAGCCCCAATTTTAGGGATTGGGGAGGGAGTTTTAGAAAAGGGGGCTTGATGAGAAGGGTGCACAATATTTTAAGGAATGGTTGTAACTGAGTGAACCTGTACAATCAGATTTATTTGAAATCAAATCAATAAAACAAAGGAGATGACTACCTTATTGAAGGTAGGTTGTTGAAATAACAGTATTAAACTATAGATTATCCAGAATTGCAAAAAAAAAAAGTTAAATGAGAAACTACAAAAAAAATTATTACAAATTGGGAGGATCTGTTAATGTTTACTACTCATATCAGTACATCATTGCCTCTGCTACATTTGTATTAAGTAACTTTTATAATAAGATAGTGAAGTACATATCTTATACGTGAAATATTCCAATGTGTTGATCAGTGAAGGATATGTGAAAGGAAAAGGGCCTAAATTCAGGTTGCGGGACTACTACCTTTGTAGTACGGCTGGACTTACTTTGTGACAATTCAACATAGAGTTTTCCATGACTAAATACAGGATCAAGAAGTACAATACCTACATTTCCAATTTTCTGACCTTGAGATTTTTTTATAGTTAGTGAGAAAGCCAGATTTACGGGAAATTGTTTCTGTATGAGCTTGAAAGGCAATCCAGACTCATCAGGGTCTGATATGAAGGGAATGGGTGGTATAGCCACTAATTTGTTGAATCTATTTCCTGAAATTACCTTTGCATAAATAACATGTGGGCCCAGGTTTTCCACAATCAATGTAGTCCCATTGTTTTATCAAGGTTCCTCAGCATTATTATTGGGAAGCCCCTTTTCAATTTCAGAATATGAGGTGAAAAGCCTGAAATTGTGAGACTATTTATTTATTCCTGTAAGTATAGGTTTTGGGGGTCATCTTCCACTGAATCATAGCTTGTATAATTCCTGCCTTCTGATAAAATATCTTGCAAGATACTAGCATTTATATTGTTGACTGAAACATTTCTTCAGCAAAGATTAGCCCAGTCCAAAAGGTAATCATGTTGGGAGAAAGACCTGGAAATATTCGGGACTAGTTGTGTGATGAGATGATCCAAATTTTACTTGTGGGATCCACCATGAATTACCATTGAAGCAGGCAGCTGTATCTTGTTTGAAAACATCAGTTATACCTTCTACGTTCCCAACAGATAAAAAATTGCTGAAAGTGAGGATCCCCAGCCGCACACATGTTGATGGATTGCGGAAGGCCAACTTGTAAGCATAATAGTTCAAGGCAGTTGAAGGTGACATTTCCTGCTTGAGTTCATAACTCTGACCAAGATCTCCATTTGGATGTAAGAGCACATAATGGAGAGGAACATATTTGCTGTCTAATTCAGATATTCTTAAAAGGGATTGGCCACAATACTTGATGATAAAATCCCTTGTGGCTGTTTTCAAAGGGTCATTGCCTTCAAGGTAAGAAATGTCAGAGCACAAAGACTCAGTGAAAGTGAAAAGTAAAGAAATACCTTCTACCCAGATGGCTGCTATTTGGTCCCCTGTTAGGAGGTGATAAACTCTTTATTCCACATTTGTTGCCGTTTCTGTAAGCCTTATTGAGCAGTTTGGAGGGATTTCAGATGCTAAATGCTCAAACTGGCGTACGAGAAGATTGCACCGGTGAAGTATTTATTGAATCCTTGTCATAATCTCTGGGAGAAGATGTTGACCATGAATATGAAGATTTTCAAACTCATGTCCGTTGTTGTAAATGTAGAGCTGCAAGAATTTTGGAACTTCCTGAAACATTGGCATGAAGCTTCCAATGTTGTGGTGAATTTTCCCCTTCACCTTGAAAGTATATATACCTTGTCCATGGTTGTTGTCAGCACTGCCAGCATAATTGCCTAGGATGAAGTCATCCCAGTTAAACTGGGATGCACTCAACCAATTTAAACTTGGTTGAAATCAACTGATGAAATATAAATCCAAGGGACCCCCCTTGGTTTTATATTTCATTGGTTGAGGTCAACCTACTTTAAATTGGTTGTTTGCATCCTAGTTTAACTGGGATGAACTCAACCTAGGCAATTATGCTGGCAGTG
The DNA here is from genome assembly GCA_007896445.1 of Puccinia hordei. NCBI lineage: Eukaryota > Fungi > Basidiomycota > Pucciniomycetes > Pucciniales > Pucciniaceae > Puccinia > Puccinia hordei. The sequence goes on from RDRW01000389.1 coordinate 272,109, forward strand.
CAGCGGTGGGTTACTCCGGGGTGATTAAAATCCACTCGATGGAAATTTGCTGGAATTGACCAGCAGCTCCAAGTCGTAGATGGGGTTGAATCTGGTCCAAGAGTTTACGCCCAGCCAGTGATAACTTTTGAGAAGTTGAGGCTTGAGGTTCCAGACAGTGATATGTAGATATGTTTTGGTCAAGCAAGCTGGAAGTAGTGATGTGTAGATGTATCTTTGAGCTCAAGAGGAATGGTAAATAAAATTAGGTTATTATTATCTTCTCTTCTGAAAGTCTCGGGATCAAGAGAGTTCAGAGGGTACAACTTTATATGAGGCTTGCTGAGGTTGACTAAATACAAGCATATGTAAAGTATGTTAATAATGAAATGAGTGAAATTAAGGTGAAACTTTAAGGAAAATGCAGATGGTGTAGTAAAATAATATGTTGGCCAGTCTAGGGGTGACTATGATTTACTTTCCAGCTGACAGTTGTTCAAAGCAGCTCTTGTAGCACAATTTATACCAACTGAAGTAAATGCATAGTTTCTATTTATAAAATTTATGGAACTTATCAGTTGATTTCCTTGAGGCCATTGGTCTTGAGTTGCATCTTTGAAAAGCTGGAGTAAATCTTGAGGAGGGGTGGTTGATTTATGTTGATCCTCCCAGAGAAAAAGGAGAGGGCATTGGTCTTGCCTTGAAATAGTATGGCCTGGCATGATGGACATTGCCTCTCTCTTCTCAGTGTGTGTGGTCTGAAACTTGGAACCTAACCCTGCAAAACTTCTGTAAGAGTTCTATTTAACTCTTCACTCAAAATCCACGTCCTTGTCTAGAATCAGAGCCTTTTGCTCTGGAGACCAAGTTCTAGAACAAATAAAATATAAATTGCAAGTCTACACTGCCAGCATAATTGCCTAGGATGAAGTCATCCCAGTTAAACTGGGATGCACTCAACCAATTTAAACTTGGTTGAAATCAACTGATGAAATATAAATCCAAGGGACCCCCCTTGGTTTTATATTTCATTGGTTGAGGTCAACCTACTTTAAATTGGTTGTTTGCATCCTAGTTTAACTGGGATGAACTCAACCTAGGCAATTATGCTGGCAGTGCTAGCTCAGTAGAGGTGAAAGTCAGTTGGGTCTCTCTTTACAAGGTTTGAGAATCAAGAAAGAAATATGAAAAGGAAGAAAGGAAGAAAGGAAGAAAAGAAGAAGAGAGGAATTGTGTCAGCCTGGGTGTGGAACTAACCGTGGTTATAGGTTGTAACTAAGGTAGGTTGATGTTCTTAAAGTGGTTTGGGTAATGTTTAAGTCCTGTAAAAAGGAACTTCCTCAATCAGTAAGTCTTGTCTGAGAGGCTTGCTCTAATTGCTCTAATTAGGCGCATCCAAATCAATACAAAGTATTAATAGGCATCCAAGGAGAGACTCAACTTGTGTCAGCTTGCTACTATGACAGAGCAACCTGGCACAAGCTTTCCTTATAAAATACACAGAATGTCAAATAATAGTTGAATCTACACTAAAATGTAACCTAGGGTACCTCACTCATAGGTACCCCTAATTCTCACTCCTTCACTATGTAAATTAGCGAATAAGAATTAGCAAGTACCTTTAATAAAAAAAGGCACTTGCATTAATTAATGCTTATATGTACATATACATATGCTTACAACCCCATTTCCAGTCACGGAAATGAGGTGTTGTGTAAATTAGGGAAGATAGTGTAAATACACCGTGTTTACTCAAAAACCCCGCGTACCGCAGTCCGCATAACCTGAAGTTCAACACGCGTGACTGAAAGCCCGCGCCAAAATTGGAACATAAGCCCCCGCGCAAGCCTCAGACCCCTTACAGGCTCTCAGCTTGGCACGCGGACTCCTAAGTCACCCCAGGTACACCCAAATCAACAAAAACAACGCCCCAGTGACCTCATTACCTGTGTTACATATGTAATGAAGATTACTGGGGTCTAAATAATTATTTATATTGAATGATACACATAATTAAAATATATTGAGTAAACAAACAGTACAAACAATACTGTGGCTTATTATAAATACAAATAAGCCACTAGTATTAAATCTATAACAACCAGTACTAATGTACTACAGACTATAAAGTCAATATAAATAAATAAATACACTAATAAAGTCAATTGGTGAAATGTATTCAAAGCAAGGTCTGCTGAAGCGTCACCAAGAAAGCAAAAATGGCCAAAATGTGGTCCAAAGATCCCACAAGTTGGCCAATAATACCGACAGGGTCCCCAGAGGGAACTCAAGACTATTTAAAGAGCTCTTCAACCGCCCAAAGAAGTCTCCTCATGCTTCCCAATACCCACTAACAACCTTACCCACTGCTTATTAGATATATATATCTTTATAACACAGTCTGGTAAGCTTCTAAGTAGTTATTCTTTAGCCCTGTCTTCCCCAACAACTTCACAGTGCCCATCCAGCTCCACCATCCATCCATCCAAGCGCTTCAAACTGTCCAGTTCCACCCAAAATATCCCCAAGATCCCTCAAGGTTCTTACTAGTAAGTAATAACCCTTTTCTTGAAGATATTCCCCACTTTCCTTTCCTGGGATTACACCACCCCTGATTTATCAGGCCCCAGTGTTCCAGGTACCTAAATCCTCTGCAATTTATTTGAAAGATACCTTAGAGGGATCTAAACCACCCCTGATTTATCAGGCCCCTCTGGTTTTTAATTATATTAAATTTATTTAATATAATTATTAACCTATTTTTCTCTCAAATTTTACGTCACAATTCCCACACATCTTTTGGGAATTGTAACTGTGTACCTTGCCCATAGTTTATATACTCTTTCCATCTATCCTTGCACCACCTGTAGCTAGAAGGACTTGTCCTTGGCATCAGGGAGGCTGACAACTTGGGTTCGTGGTTTCTACCTTATTGAAGGTAGGTTGTGGCCGATTCTTGAGGTAATGACAGTAATAGACTATATATTATCCAGAATGGAGGTATTGGTGGAGAATGGGGAACTAAGCAAGGTAAATAACTCTAAGGTATGTACTGTGCTAAGGTGTTCTAAATATTCTCTGGGGGATAAACAACTGTGTACAGTCTGTTCATATATTGTAAGAGCTCCTCAGGGGGGGACTGCGAGCGCTTCCATGACCTGGGAGGTACTGTTCAACTTCAGGGGCAAGACAGATCCTTTTGGGAGGATCTGTTAATGTTTATGATGTGATTTCTACTAAGGTTGTGTTATGGGACACATCTTTGATCAGTAATCCTTAGTGTTGTTGGATCACACATGACATTTGTTGTTTAATGATCTGTTATTAATATTATCAAAGATAATAAATTATAATGATGTCATTTATTATTGGCACATCTTATAAGTATTAATTATTATAATATTAATAAGTTATTTATTAATAAGATATTAAAGTACATATCATGTATGTGAAATATTCCAATGTTTAAGGAATGTGGGCGTAATCAGAGGGGAAAGCGTGATATCTGTTACTCTGGATATTTCACGTGACAGGAGGGCAAAGGGCCTACAAGTTATGTATCTTGTATAACAGGAGTACATAGCTTAACCAGAATTATTCATGTGTTATTATTGAATATATTATTAAAGTACTTATATTACTTATTGTAATTAATGTACTTCAATAATAATAATAGTAATGTAATACTAATGAATGTATAATAATGATAATAACTACAGAATAGTAGTTATTATTAAAGATAATAATAATTAATATTACATGGAGTTATTTTAAGGAAATAATATTAATAAATAGTAATAAGAATAAATAAGAATAGTAATTATTATTAGAGATAATAATCATTAATAATATTTGCAGTTACGTGGTACATGTCAGGTACTGTGATGTGTACTCAGTGGCTGACAAATTGAGAAATGGTTTGCTTACCTAGCTCAGTAGAGGTGAAAGTCAGTTGGGTCTCTACTGAGCTAGGTGGGGAGCGGGGAACTAGGGATTAAAAAGACTGTTGAGATTATGTAATGAATTTGTGAAACCTGATGATAGGGGTTTCACAACTTTATCTGGGGAATGTTGTTGGCTACATAGTTTTCCTTTTCATTCATTACAGGATGGTTATCCAAAACAGCACCTGCAGGTTTTTCAAATCCAATCTGGGAAAAAAGATGATCAACCCAATTTAGAATCTTTTGCCAATTGGTTTCTGGAATATCATCCTCCAAGTGTGATTTTTTCTCTACAGAAGGAAGTTTTTGAGGATTTATCATAGTTGGCATAGATATTAATCTGATTGTTGGGAGAAAGATTTTGGGAATGGACCAAGTTGGAAATGGAAACCCTGGAGGGGGATTTAGGAGTTTTATGAATTCTATTTGTCTGATTGGTAATTCCACAGGTGTGGTTATGAGGGATCAGTTGAGTGATTTCAGACAATGGATGCCTTTGTGATGGGACATGATTTTTATTCAACTGGATTGGGGAGTGAGTTGAATGGTAGTTTTGATGGGGAGTAAGTGAATGGATATGATGAGATCTCTGATGAGAAACTGAGGATGGTGGTTGATAAGATATTTGCTGGGACGTTGGGGATAGAACTTGCTGAGAGATTGGATTGGACCTTGAGGATTGGAGTTGGTGAGAGATTTGATGAGAATGTTGAGAGAATGGATGGGAATGTGGATGGTATGTTTGAGGGTTATTGTGTAGATGCTGAAGATGGGAAGGGTGATGATTAATGATTAAACTAAATTGGAGGTGCTGATGACTTGGAGAATTGTGAGAGTTGAAAAAATAAGAATTAGTTACAGGAGATGATGGATGGTGGAAATCATTGGGGTTAGGGGTGGTGGGCAGATTGAGTAGATAATTCAAGTCCCTTTGACAAAGCCTAGAACTTATTTCCCTGTTGTATGCTCTTCTCAGTTCATCAATATTCCAGTTCATTGTAGATTAATGGGAGCATAGAAGTAAAATGCAATAAGAGTATGTGTCAGATGCAATAAGAGTATGTGCTGGATTATTACTTTGAAGAATGATGGTGGTAAAAGTGGGATATTATTGGGGGGGAATGGAAGATTTTAGGTGAAGAAGAGCTCTATTTATGGCTGGAGAAAGGGTAGCAGCAGTTTGATCAATTAGTTGTTGGTAGCAACATTAATTAAATAATGTGACTTGGTTGCCGGCAACAGTCTACAATGTGTGAACTTTGGTTGGTAGCAACATGATTGGTTGTTATAATGTGTTATTTGTTTTGAGCAACAGTATTGGTTGCTTTAGTGAAGAAGTGTGCACAATAGGGGGTATCAAATAACACAAATCCCAAATAAGTATGTACAAAAATTTCAACAGAAAAACAAAAAGAGGGACAATAGAAAAAAAGAATACAGCTCATGCAAAAAAAAAGCAAGAAGAATTAAAAAAACAGCAAAAAAAGCAAAGAAAAAGAAAAAGAGGGAAATGAGAAAAAGAAATGAGCAAAAAGAAAAGCAAAAAAAAAAAAAAAAAAAAAAAAAAGAAATTAAAAAAAAAAAAAAAAAAAAAACAAAAAAGCAAAAAAAAAGAAAAAAAAAGCAAAAAAAAAGCAAAAAAAGCAAAAAAAAGCAAAAAAAAAAACAAAAACAAAAGTGAAGACAAAAAAGCAAAAAAAAGTGAAGAAAAAAAGCAAAAAAAGGCAAAAAAAAGTGAAAAACAAAGTGAAAAAAAGCATAAACAAGTGAAAAAAAGTGAAAACAAAATCAATTAAATATTTAAGTTTCTAATTTCACCCTTAGTGTTAGAAATTAACCTGGGGATTTTGCCCTTGGCGTTAGAAACTGAACAAAGGTGTCAGGATTTGTTTGGCTTGCAAAGGCCATTCCTTTAGTTATATGTAGATTTAAAAGCTCAAAGCCGCAAAACAAGACATTTTGTGCAAGGGAAACACTTTCAACCATCCCACATCCTTTACTTTGCCCAACCACCTCTGTCAACTTGCTGTACTCTACTCCACTTATTGTGGCGTGTACAGTAAGGAATAAAAAAAGATCTTACACTTAAAAAGTGTAATAAAGAATTTAAAAAATAGGGGGTATCAAATATGACCAAATCCACAATTACCTAATCAACGGGTTTCACCAAATCCACAATTATCAAACCAGTGGATAAAAATTCCAAATAATGCCATTATCTAATCAACTGCATCCTAGACATATAAAATGTGTCAAGGTATCATATCAACAAAAGACACAACAACAAAAAACCAATTATAATTACAAAAAACCACGAGCCTTCTCACGCTCTGTGATGCCAAGGACTGGTATCCTTCTAGCTACACAAGGTGCAAGGCAAAAAACAATATGGAATAAGGGTTTTTTGGGTGATTGTTAATATCTTTTTTATTAATATAAAAGATACTAAAGGTTTTTTAGGAGGGGCCTGCAAGCAGGGGTGGTTTAGTTACCTCCAAAGGTTATTTAAGACTTAATAAACTGGGGCCTGCAAGCAGGGGTGGTTTAGATCCCAGTGGTAATAGTGGCTGAAAAGGGCCACAACTCCGGAAGGAAAAAGACTTACTGTAGGCCTTAAGGGGAGGAGTGGGGACTTTTCAGAGGGAAACTGGACAGCTTGAAGCGGTTGGAAAAGTGGGTTGAACAGCTGGCCAGAGTGGGAGTTGAGAGAGAGAGGCTTTGAGTCTTGAGGACTGATTTACTGGGCAGGACACTACTGGTGGAATGCTGGTTGTAAATATGATAAAGCTGGGGAATCAAAATACAGGGGGAAGAAAGGGCCTCTTAAATGTCTTTCTGGAGCCCTGATGGTGAAACATCAAGTGTTATTTTGGCTATGGGAACACTACAAGGAAGGAGTTATCCTTAGTAGAAATAAATGATGTAATTTATCAAATTATTACATGTACAGCCTGTCAGTAATTAATACAGCCTGTCAGTCATCTTTAGACATCATCTGAGGGCGCTTCAAGAGCTCTTAGTTTGATGTACAACATGTATTGATCACTTGATCAATAGAATAAAAACAAAATAATCAAATTATAATACAGAATCTTATTTCTGTTTAATGTGGTTATTTCATATATAAAGTTCTGTACCATAAGAGTTGTTGTCATACTTGCATGGTGGGCGCTTTTACAGCTCTCTATTCAATTCTTTGACAAGCAAAACATCCTGGGAAAAGTGTCAACATTTATTATTTTCCCATGATAAAAAAGGTGCTTGTCATTTATTTTAATCGTACAAGTTCTTTTAGACTAGTTTGAAGTATTCTGATGTTTTCTTTGTCCCCTGTTTCGTGTCTTTCATGTGTTATGATATTATTAAACTTATACTGTATGTATTTGTATAAGTTAATAATAATACAAAGACTATAAAACAGCGTGATATTTATGTCAAATGTTATTTAATATTTTCTTTATGTGTTTAAAGGATAATTACATAGTTTATTTAAGTAATTATCCCGCATTTTGAGGACTTCTACTTATTAGAATACTCTCATATTACATATGTTTATACCTAGTAAGTATTTTAGCGCTTAATATGTTAAGATGGCAGATTGCAATCCAAGAATGGAGAGGCAGTATGACTACAGTCCACAGAGCTGGAAATATACATAAAAGTGCTGATGGTCTCATTGGATGGTCTTTAGAAAATCTACCAGAAAATCCTGCTTGGGATGGAGAGATAGCTGCAAAAGTTATGTGCCTTTTTCCCTTAAATAAGGACCTTTTTTAGAGGGAGGAAGTGTCAGCCACTGAGTACATATCACAGTACCTGACATGTACCACGTAACTGCAAATATTGTTAATTATTATTATCTCTAATAATAATTACTATTCTTATTTATTCTTATTACTATTTATTAATATTATTTCTTTAAAATAAATTCATGTAATATTAATTATTATTATCTTTAAATAATAATTACTATTCTGTAGTTATTATTATTATTATTTACATTCATTATTATGACATTACCATTATTATTATTAAAGTACATTCATTACAATAATTAACATAAATACTTTAATAATACATTCATTAATAACACATGAATAATTCTGGTTACTCTAGGTACTCCTGTTATACAAAGATACATAACTTGTAGGCCCTTTGCCCTCCTTTCACGTGAAATATCCAGAGTAACAGATTTCACTCTTTTCCCTCTGATTACGCCTGCATTCCTTAATATTGGAATATTTCACGTATAAGATATGTACTTTAATATCTTATAAATAAAAGAACTTCTTAATATTATAATAATTAATACTTATATAATGTACCAACAATAAATGACATCATTATAAGTTAACATCTTTAATAATATTAATAAAAAATCATTGAATACAAATGCCATGATGTGATCCAATATAACTGATCAATCAATATAAATGTCATGATGTGATCCGATTACACTAAGGACTACTGATCACAGATGTGTCACATAGCACTGCCTTAGTAGAAATCACATCATAAACATTAACAGATCCTCCCAAAAGGATCTGTCATCCCCCTGAAGTTTCACAGTACCTCCCAGGTCATGGAAGCGCTCACATTCTCCCCAAGAGAAGATATTAAAATACATAAACAGCTTGTAAACATCTGTTTATCCCCCAGAGAATAATTAGAACACCTTAGCACAGTACATACCTTAGAGTTAATTACCTTGCTTAGTTCCCCATTCTCCAACAAATACCCCAATTCTGGATAATCTATAGTTTATTAATGTTATTACCTCAAGAATTGGCCACAGACTACCTTCAATAAGGTAGCCACCACAAACCTTGAGTCTCCCCTTGGATGCCTATTAATACTTTGGATTGATTTGGATGCACCTAATTCGAGCAATTAGAGCAAGCCTCTCAGACAAGATTTACTGATTGAGGAAGTTCCTTTTTTACAGGACATTTACCATACCAAAACCACTTTAAACCATCAACCTACCTCAGTTACAACCCTTAACCACGGTTAGTTTCACACCCAGGCTGACATTGCACTTGGTGTGGTACTGTCCCCTGTTTGCACTAAAGACCAGGAACTTCACCCAGTAGCATACCTGTCAAGATCCCTTGTACAGGCGGAACGTAACTATGAAATCTTTGAAAAAGAGTTACTTGCTATTGTGGCCGCCATCAAAGAGTGGCAGCAATACCTACAGGGGAACCCCGCCGCCTGACAGCCATTGTGTACACCAATCACTGTAACCTGGAAATCTTCATGAAAACCAAGCAGCTCACCCAAAGACAGGCAAGATGGGCAGAGACCATGGGATGTTTTGACTTTGAGATCATATTCCGACCGGGACACCAATTGACAAAACCAGATGCCCTATCCTGCAGACCGGACCTTACCCCCGCATCGGGAGAAAAGCTGACTTTTGGTCAACTTTTGAAACCAGGTAACATCACAGAGCGGATGTTCCAGCAGGTCGGGGAATGTGCAGAATTGGACAGCTGGTTTCTGGATGAATCAATTGAATTGGAAGAGGGAGAAAATTGGTTTGAGGTTGATGTAATGGGCACCAATTTGGAAGATGGGGAATGGACAACTTAGCACTATCTGACCCTGAGATTATTGCCAAGATTAGAGAACTGACCCCGCTTGACCCAAAATTTACCAACTGGATTGAGCTGTTGCGGAAGCCAACAGGGGACCACACCAGGTATGCAGAAGCAGACGGGGTACTCTACGACAAGGGACGCATAGTGGTACCAGCGGACACGTGCTTTGCAGGTGGCAATACTCAAAAGTAGACACAACACAAAATCGGCAGGCCACCCAGGCAGATCCTGGACATTAGCATTGGTCCGCAGGAGCTTTGTATGGAATGGAATGAATAGATTTGTCAACCAGTACGTGGACTACTGTGATTCCTGCCAAAGAGTCAATTCTAGCACCCGACGGCCATTTGGAACCTTAGAACCCCTCCCTATACCTGTCAACTTCCTGTACTCTACTCCACAGATTGTGGTGTGTACAGAAAGGAATAAAAAAAAGGATATTACACTTTGTAAGTCTAATTAAGAGTTATAAGCTTAATAAGATATTTACTAGAGTGTAATAACACTTAAGTAACAATAAAAACAGGTTCTAAGCCTGCTACCAAACTTCTAGTGGAAATAATGTTCCACAGAAGGGTTAACCAGAATGTGACACGGTTCTTTCAATAGAATTGATAAGTATTAATTTATTGGGGGGAGTTTTTGAGGAATTTTAACTAATAAGATAGTATATAAGAGAAAAGTGTTGAGTTGCCTGTTAGTCTGCTACCATGATGTATCACCAGCTGAACCATGAGGAGTACCAACCAACACCCTGGCAGTCACAAGCGTCTGTAGCCTAGTTGGCAAAGGCAGCACTCTAGCATGTGTCTCAGCTTAGCTGAGGTCGTGAGTTCGAATCTCACCAGACACATCTCCATTTCACAGTCTCTACAGGTTATGAGCCCAGATTCTACCTAAGCGCTACTCGCTTACACAAGAGACTGAATGAAGATGTGAATGCTTCATGTAAGACCAAAAACCCCTCTAAGCCTACATCAAGGTCCCGGGTTCAACTCCCACAGTGGCCACACCTACATGGGTCCAAATCCCCATACTTCCTTGGGTCAAATCCCCACACTTACGGGGTCTAATCCCCACACTTAATGGGTATAATCCCCATACCTCTTGGGTCCAATCCCCACTCTCCACATCATGTAGCAAGGGGGGGTGTTGAGTTGCCTGTTAGTCTGCTACCATGATGTATCACCAGCTGAACCATGAGGAGTACCAACCAACACCCTGGCAGTCACAAGCGTCTGTAGCCTAGTTGGCAAAGGCAGCACTCTAGCATGTGTCTCAGCTTAGCTGAGGTCGTGAGTTCGAATCTCACCAGACACATCTCCATTTCACAGTCTCTACAAAAAGGCCAGTCCTCCTTACTTACAGGAGAAGGTGAGCGCCTTGGTAGCTTATAATAAGATTTCTAGTATGGGTTAAAATTGATGGGGGGAGGATGCTTTCAATTTGGTGAAGAAACCTCCTCCTTAAATAATACTTATATTTGTATTAATCCCTCTGCAATTGATTTGACAGTGGGGATTGGGGGAAATTTGGCAGGTGAATCTGATCAGCCTGTTCGTGGTAAGACGTGAAACGTGGTGTCATTTTCAATTAAAATGATGCCATAGTCATTTCACAGTAATTAAAATAATTTAATGTTTATTTCACTTAATTAAACTAAATAATTATTAAATACATGTACATATAAATTCCTTTGGGGTTAGTGCTTGAAAAAGCGCTTTCTCTGGAGAGCTAAAGAAGAGGTGGGAATTCATTTATAAGTTTTTATTGCATATTTAATATATTTTACATAAAGATTTACCTTAATTTATGTGTAATTTTATACTATAAATTACCATGTGTTAATTTTGGATCTTCCAGGATTTTCAAGAAGAAAACTATGCCAATAAATGGTTCTTTATCCATTTATTGCATGTTTGAAAATCAATTTTCCAAAGATTGTCATTAATTAAATTATAACTTATTTTTGGTAAAAACTAGGAATAATTTATATAAAGGATTTGTTATTGAATGTGGTCATGAGTGTGGATTGAACTCAGGTCCTTATGTTTATATCAGTTATTCCTAAGCTAGTCGTTGTGGAACTACTCAAAGGGCAGAATAGAGCTTGGAAGGGATATGTATAACTACACTAGTACTAATGTAGGTTATGACAAGGGTGCTGATATAAGAGCTGCCTTCCTGACTAATGCTAAGGGGATGAGTGTAACACTAAGAATAAAATAAAAGGTGTGGCTAATTTATATCTACTCTTAGAAGACTAATACTAATGTGCTTGTTTACCACACACACCAGGTGAGAGGGATGGATAAGGGGGATGAGATGTATAAAGTATATGTAATATAAGTATAATAAGAGGCAAGGGTTTGTAGCTTTGGAGTCAAGGTGGGTCAAGAAAGAGAGAGGGGCAATCTTCTTATATTGAATCTAAACTGATATTTATATGATATATTTATAGGTTGATGGTGACTTCTACTATGTATGTATACTAGTTTATGGGATCTGTAATGCTGGTATATGTTGGGGGATATTTAGTAAGTCAGGGGTCCATAAGGGAACAAGGGGGAGGAACAGGTGTCCTTATATATCTGAGACAAGAGAGGAGCCATCAGGCTAGAGGAAGGAAACAACAAGGCTATGTCATGTAGCTGGTGGGAAAAGGAAGAACATGATAGATCAGTAGAAGAGAAAGTGAAATATATGAAATAGTCATGACAGTGACAGATGAGTAGTGGGAAGGTGGAGTTTATGTACAGTAGATATGATGTAATATGTTACTGAATAAAGCCTAGTCATGTGCAATGTATGTTATGTAGTGTCTATGTAGTGTCTATGCAGTTTATATAATATGTATTTATGTATAATTTTCTGAAATATATCTACTTATAATATGTACTTATTGTATTCTATAACTTGCTTAATACTGTAACTTGCTGGGTTATTCTGTGTTTGCCTGTAACTCTTGAACCATGAGGAATTTGAAGGTGGTTGTAGTGAGTGACTAGGGTTAAAATGAGGTGTAGAATCTGATTATGAAATAATAATGATGGATATGTGTAAGGTTTGGGTTTTCTATGTATATATATGTAAGTATTTGAGGTTTATAAGTGATAAATAATTTATTAAAAGTATGGTAATGAAGTGGAATGGATCACCACATCCTCCCTTAACTTATTGTCTGACCCCAGACAATGCAGCCAGAGAAAAAGGCTGGAAAGAAAAAAAGTGATCCATGGAAGTCCAGAGTATTCCTGTCCAAGGTCCAAGTAATCCAATCCAGTATAAGTCCAATCCAGTGTCCAGTATAAGCCAATTCAGTATAATTTGATCCAAAGTCCAGTTTCCATAGTATTCAGTATCCATGTATCCATTATCCATTGTATTAATCTTCTTGTAAAATATATATTATAGTCTTTAAAGTGGTTGAATTTCCTTCTAGTATGCCATCTTGCTGAATATGTTCTTCATGTAATAGTTTCTTTGAAATATTTAATTTAATTATAATCTAGGTTCATTATTTATTAGACTCAAATACTAAGCCTTCATTTGACTTGTACCTCTAATAAATTTTCCCTCTAGCAATCTTACTTTTATTTATTTAATCTTGAAATCCTTGGAAACTAATAGATGCTTACTGATAATTCTTGAGATGGTGATGTAGTGGGAAAATTAATTCTTCTTAGTCTGGTTTTATATATCTTATAATCTGAGTAATACTTTGGCCTCTGGGTGTTGGTGCTGATTTGACTATGTCCTTTAGGGTATGGTAAAGTATCCTGGTATTGGTTGTAAGTGGTTTCTGATTTTGGTTGGATGCAATTTTAGATGGGTGAATGGTGGAAACTGAGAGGATGCTTGATTGTTCTTCATGGGTTGGAATGAGTGGGAAAATAATATATGTAGAATAATAATAAAAAAGGGAACCTCTGTGTGATGTGATGTTGATGGGTGGAATGAGTAGAAGATATGTAGATTGTGTGATGAGATGTTGATGAGTTGGAATGAGTAGAAGATATGTAGAGTATGTGATTTGATGATGATGAGTTTGACTGAGTAGAAAAATGAGTAGATGTGTGATGGGATGTTGAATATATTTGATGTATGGCAGTTGAGGATCAGTTTTCTGTTGAGAGGGGAGAGAAAAGAAATCAAAAAATCTTGGTGTTTTTCCATTTGGCAGTGAAGTGCTCCTCCCCCAACTTATTGTCTGTCCCCAGACAATGGAGGAAAAAAGAAAAATATTTTGAGATTCTAATGTTTTTACATATATGTATTCTTGGGAGTTTATTTTATTTTGTTTTTCCTTTCTCTTTTTTTATATATTGATATTCTATTTTGATTTTTTTTATTTTTATTTTTTTATTTATTTATTTTTATTTATTTATTTTTATTTATTTATTTTTTTTATCCGATTTTTTATTTTATTTTTATTTTTATTTTTATGTGTATTTTATATTTGTTGTATAAGAAAAGGAAATTTTTACGCTGACAGAAAGCGTTCCCAGGTCGTACACCGGCGTCGAAATGTCGTTCGGAGTTCGGAGTTCGGAAAGAAAACTTAAAATAAGAAAAATGACAAGTCGTTCCCGGATCGTACACCGGAGTCGTATTATGTAGAGATGGATGTTCTCAATCTGGGTCGTTCACCAGCGTCGGACACATGTGACGTTTGTTTTTGATAAAAAAAAGAAAATATTTCCGGTTCGCTCACCGGCGTCGAGTGGCGTTCGGAGTTTTAGAAAAGAAAAAAAAACCTAAACAAGAATGACAAGCCGTTCCCGGATCGTACACCGGCGTCGTATGTGTATGTGTCTGGTTTTTTTTTTTTTTTTTTTTTTTTTGAAATAATAAGAATAATTAAATCGTAATAATACGTTTCCGGGTCGTACACCGGCATCAAATATGTAATCGATAGCTCTTTGTCAAAAGTCGTTCCGGGTCGTACACCGGAGTCGTAATGAAATTCTTGACAGTTGTGACAGATGAGGAACCCATCGTCCTGGTTCGTACACCAGAGTCAACAATGTAGTTTGTTTGTTTTTATTATTTAAGCAGCTCCATTCGGCTGCTGCTTTCTTTCTTCCCCTTCTTTTCCTACATTATTCATATATAGAGATTGGTTTTATTCCTCCATGTCTTCCCCTACTCGTCCGATCTCTGTAGCGTCGTCCGTTCCTTCTTCTACAAACAGCGACGAATCCCAGTTCTCCGCTAGCTCTACTGCCCCTCGGTCCATTGCCCATGTCGAATTGTTTGGACCTTTTCTTCGTGATTCGTTTTCCCTGGAGGAACTATCCGCCCTTCGTGGCACCGTATTGGACCACCTCCTCGAGTTTGCCCGCGCCGATCACGCCAATTCCCGGAATGCTGCCGTTAGTCGCCGCCAACTTTTTAGCCGTATTTATGATTCCTTCGATTCTGTAAGTTTCTGTCCTCTTTTTTTTTATTGTTACAGGTAATAAAAGAGAATTCTAAAGTGATTTTTATGTGTATAATAAAATTTTTATTTGTGTTTATTTATTTATTTATCTTTTGCTAATGGTTTTTTTTTTTTTTTTTTTTTACATTTAAATATAGATTTTGATGCATACCATTATCCAGGAAAAAGAAGAACAGGATAGGGAAAACAGGATAATTGCTGAGGGTATGTATTTTTTTTTTTTTTTTTATTTATTTAAATGGGAAATTCTCTGATAAAATAATGTTTTACTTGATTTGCAGCAAACCTTCTAGACAATTCAGTGCCATCCAATTCCTCTAGTGTGTAGGATCCTCCTGGATTCCTGGTTTTGATTTTGTAAGGTCCATTCCACTTATTTTGAAAGAGTTTCCCCCATTGGGAGTCTAAAGCTTTATTGTACACTAATACCAGTTCTCCCTTTTGTAGTGGCCCTCTGTCTTTCTTCTTTTTGTTCCAGTAGTCCACAGATTTTCCCCTGGTTTGTATAAGCTGTTGATGTGCCTGTTGAACAATAGAATTGTCATGACTCAGCATTTCCAATCAAACTGAACTACGCTCCTTAACCAAAAGGCTATGAAACTGGCTGAATGACCAGTTCATATTGGAAATTTGTAGTGTCATATACCACTGTATGACAGTACCCCCGGGGTTAAGGGCACTTCGTCTCGAATGTGCTATGGCTGGTGGCACCAACCCATGTCAACTCTCATGGAGCCATATTCAGACACACTCTCAACGCTACAAGGAACCACCAAGACTGCGGGGAAACTTCCCTTAAAGATAGAGATGCTTCGAACTTCGACTTTCGAAGCAGCTTCGAAGTTATCTTCGAACTTCGAAGAAGTGAAGCTCGAAGATAACTACAATCTTGCTACCAACGGGTGGAAACCCTCGACAATGGTCACAGGCTAGAGATGTCCTGATCGCGCATTGAACCCGTGGCAGGGTTAGCCAGTTTACTGTCATGACTCAGCATTTCCAATCAAACTGAACTACGCTCCTTAACCAAAAGGCTATGAAACTGGCTGAATGACCAGTTCATATTGGAAATTTGTAGTGTCATATACCACCGTATGACAAGAATCCCTATTTTCCAGCTGATGAGTCCTTGCCAACAGAAGATCTTGAGTTGTTTTCACCTGGGCCCAATTTGTTCCTAAAACAGTTTCAAGTTCTAAATCTATAGGTAAGATGGGTGGTTGGCCAAATACTAATTCATAAGGTGAAAACCCTGTGGTCCTTTTTGTTGATATCCTGTCTGAAAACAAAACCAATGGTAAATAGTTTCTCCACTTCTTTCCTTCCTGTCCACAGAGCTTGACTAGAGTATCCTTGATTGCTTGGTGGCCTCTTTCAATCATCCCATTAGCCTCAGGATAATAGGGTGTGGTTACTTTTATTTTTACTCCAGCGTCCAGGAGAGTTTGTTTAAAGTCTTGGCCAAATTCTGATCCTCCATCCACTGTGACTGACCAAGGAGCACCATATCTGTGGATCCAATTTTCCAAGAACCATTGAGAGATTTTCTTTGCTTGTATCCTTTCTAGGCCAACTGCTTCTACCCATCCAGACAGGTCATCTCTTGCTATTACCAGGTATTTCCATTTTCCAGCTTTAATATGAACTGTATCCAGGCTGACTCTTCCAAAAAGTGTTGATGCTCCTGTAGGATTCTTGGGTTCCATTGGTAGTACTGAGTTCCTCTTCTGACAAGCTTCACAGGATTGGACCCACTTGGTTACACCTCTTTTTAGTCCTGGCCACCAAAATCTGAGTCTGGTCCTTCTATAAGTTTCTGATACTCCTCTGTGGCCCAAAGATTCATGGAGGGAATGGAGGATGGAGATTTGAGCTTTAGGGTGAGTGACTACTATCTGGGAAAAGGGTTTGTTATTTCTATGAAGTATATTATTGGAGAGGAAGAATGAGGTTGATTTGTGTAAAATTTGTTTGAATTCCAGTTTGCTGCATCCAGGTGGTTTGTTCATGGTTGAAAGATATTCCTGCAGATGTTTCCAAATTCCTTGTTGAAGATTACCTGCCTCCTCCCCCAACTTAGCTGATGTCCCCAGAAGCAATCCAACAGAAGAATGTTTCAGTCCAAATCCAGGATGGGGTTTGATCCAATCTTCATCTTCATCAAAGCTCTGGCAATCTTCTTCTCCTGGGTCCAAAGGTCTTCTTGAGAGTGAATCAGGTAATGTAAAAGTTTTTCCAGGTGTGTGTACTAAATCAAAGGAAAATAACTGAATAAAAGCAATCCATCTGTTCATAGGGGCATTGGGAAGTGAAGGGTTGTTGATCATCCCAACAAGACATTGTGCATCCACTCTAAGCTGGAAATGTTGGCCCCATAGTCTGGTCTGAAGTTTCTTGAGGATTTTGGTGACACCACATAGCTCTAACTTGGATTGTGAGTATTCTGACTCTCTTTTTGAAAATACCACTGATTCATAGATAACAGGCCTGTCTAGTCCATTGGAATCTTCTTGGGTGAGTATAGCTCCTGCTGCAATATAACTGGAGTCCACTGATAATTTGATGAGTCCTGCTTCAGGTCCATAGTCCAATTTACTGAGGGTGATGTCTTTTCCAATAATTCTCTTCAGTTCTTCAAATGATGCCTGGCAATCTTCAGTCCATTCCCATATTGAATCTTTCCTAGTAAGTTTTCTGAGAGGTGCAGTGATAGTGGAGTAATTTTTGATAAACATTCTAACATAAACACAAATACCCAGGAATCCTCTGACTTCTGTTGGTGTGGTAGGGACTGGCCATGTTTCAATTTTGTTGAGCTTCTTTGTTGATATTTCCTTCCTTCTTTGCAGACAACATGTCCAACCAGATCCAGGGCAGGGACACAACAGGCAAATTTCTTTCCAGATATGGTGAGTCCAGCTTCTTCAATCCTATATAGAATCCTTTCCAGAGTAATGGCATATTCATAGATGAACTTTCTGATTTGGGGGTTTTCCTTGAGTTTTTCTCCATTGTAGTCTGAAATAGGTCCCTTGATTCCTCCATCATCAATAAATATACCCATATGCTGAGGTAATTTATCCTGGAGGATCCACATCATCTGGGCTTGATATACTGCAACGGAATTGGTGGCTCCTTGGGGCAATCTGGTGAGTTGAAATCTTCCTAGTGGGGTTTCAAAGGTGGTTAATGGTCTTGATTCCTTGGCTAACTCCCTTTCATCATATCCCCCCATAATATCTCCTAGTCCATAGCATGCCCTTACAGTAAAGGATTCAATGAGTTCTTCTGGGGATGGTGGTAAGCCTGCATCTTTGATAGTGATTTTGTTAAGTTTCTGAAGATCATGGACTATTCTGAGTTTTCCATCTTGTTTTTTTACGCAGAATATAGGGCTGGAATAGCTGGAAAAAGATTGTTCATAAAGGCCAGTTCTGAGTCTTTCTCTTATTAATTCTATGACTTGAGGTTTGATTGGTGCAGGGATTGGGATAGGTTTTTGCTGCCAAGGTTCATGAGGAATGACTGGGATGATGTAGGGTTGTCCATAGGTATGTCTGAGTAGTCCTCTTTCTTCCTCCACAAAGGCCAAGGAATTTTGTCTGAGAGTAATTACCCATACTAATAAGAGATATTCTTGTTCTGATAGCCATCCAGAGGGTCCAAAGTTGATGAGGTCCAGCCTTTCTTGAGTGATTTTGTGGGTTGGTTTGAATTGTGGAGGAAAAGGAGTAAGTGGAGTGGAGTAGGGATTCCTGGAGAGTTGGGGTCTGGACAGAGGTGGATTAAGAGAAAGGGGCATAGGTTGGTTTACAGGTTTGATTTTTTTTAGAGTTGATTTGTATTTTGCTAAATGAGTGACTGGTGTTTTATATTTTTTTTGTTGGTTTTCCAGGTCCCCATCTGTCAGGGAGAAGAGTTGGAGTCCAGGCCCTGGTCTAAAAAATCCCTGGTAGCTGAGTTGACTGGCAGAGTAGTTTCCCACTTTTGGTTGCTAGGCAGAATGATGGGTACCAAATAAGTTTGTCCAGAAGAGTCCATAATAGAAAGTGATTCCCCTTGAGCTCCATTGTACTTGATTGTAGCTGATACATCCATTAAGAAAGGCTTCCCAATAATTAGTTGACCAGGTCCTTCAGCCACCCAGAAATGTACTATCCTGGATACCTTTCCAATGGTTACTTCCACTTCCTCAGCAATTCCTGGTATATTGGTATGGTGGCCTCCAATTGCCTTAAGTCTCATAGATTTAGCAGTGAGTACCAATCCTAGTTGGTGAGCCAGCCCTGCAGGTATGATATTGACCATTGACCCAGTATCCAAAAGAGCTTGGTGAGTCTGTCCATTTATGTTGAGATTTACATATCCAAGGGGGCATGAATAGTGAGTGGTCTGGTCCTGTGGTGCTTCCTCATCTTCTCTCCTTATGGTGTTAGCTGACTTAGTGGGTTCCAAAGGCAGCCTTCTGTTTGAGATCCTCTTTTTGAAAGCATCAGTGACACCGCTAGAGATAGCAAATATTTCTCCATAGGCCAACTCCATTTTTCCTTCAGTAAGCATCCTTTTGGCAATATCTTCTTCTGCTCCTGGGTAATCCTTGGCCAAAGTCTTCTCTAGGTAGGTTTTCTTTGATGGTTTTTCCTTGGGTGGAGTGATGGTTTCTTGTGTTTCTGAGTCCTGGAATCTGACATGAGGGTCTGGTTTTGGGTTCTGATTCTGTATCCTGCCTGAGGGAACTGGGGTCCTGGCCATATGTAGTAAGTCTTCTGTATCCATGTCCATAATGTTGTCTTTTTCTTTCCTGATCCTTTTGTCTGCCATTTTGGGTTCTTCTGGGTCTTTGGCTCCTCTGGTTCTTTTTCCAAGGTCTGTTTCATAGATGTTGGATGGTTCAAGGTTTATTGCTTCTTCCAGTTGTCCAAAGGAGGATGATACATTGGGTTGGTCCTTGGGGAAGGCCTCTACTACAGATTTGATTGGTCTCCTGGGCTCCCATGGAATCATAGACTTATCTGGAAGTATGAAGTCTCTGCCATCTCTAATTACTGATCCTTTGGTAAAATCTTCTTCTAGGGTCCTACATCTGGTCATTCCATGGGTATTTTCAAAGCAATAGTAGCATTTTAGAGTATAAGTCCTTGGGGCTGAATTGAATCCTGGGGCAGGTCCAGCTAGGTGAGGTGGGGCTGATCTTCCAGCAGTGAGGGCTGCAAGCTGTTTGGTGATTTCCTCTAGCTTCTGGTCTGTAGTCCTGGATTCCATTGGTTAAGTGGTCCTTGGCTGGGTAGTTGCCACAGGGTTATAGGTATTTACTGGAGGGTTTGGTTTGAGAATGCTTCTGATTGGATTCTGGGTAGGGTTTTCTGGTTCCATTAGGCTCTTTTCCAAAACTGTAGCTGACTGAACCTCTCTGTGTATGTAGGAGAATAAAACCTGGGTGCTGGGAAGAATATGGCCTCCATCCTTGAGTGAAACCATCTTGCTGTCCCTGAGAAGTTCCTTGGTGATGGATATGGCTAGAGTGGGTTTAAGGGCCTTGAGCAATAATTTTCTGAAATCCTCCAAGCTGGTGTAGTATCCTAGTCTGACCAAGTAGTGGGTAATGGTTTCAAATTTGGTCCTAAAGCATTTGAATTCCTGCAAGGTGCTGATCCCTCCAGTTTGTGTAGACAGATTTACCAAGTTCCTCAAGTCTTCTTCAGTGTACTTGACCAAGGGGAGAGAGGATACAAACCTAGTAAGTAGTTGCTCCTTCAATGTCTCCCAGTCTGAGTCCTCATAGCCAGTCATCTCTTCTACCTCATCCTGGAGGTCTGATCCTCTTAGAAAGAAAATAATCTGTTTGCATAGTTCATGGGGAGAGGCACCATCAGCTGACCCAGCAATCTCATACCTCTTTATGAATTTGTCCACAGGCATATTAGATCCATCAAAGAAAAGGTTCCTGTCCATAGGTTTGATTTTGACAGCCCTGTTTGAAGGCATGGAGTTTCTGGGCATCCTAGGTTCCTTATCCAAAAAATGAGTGACTGGGGTTTCTGGGTGGTGATGAAAAGGTACTGGAGACTGGGGGTGAGGTCTAAGTTGGTCTTCAGAAGTTGCTGATGAGTTGTTGTTGTCTCTGTATTGTCCAGGATTGGGGATGTTGCCAACATTGTTCCTGGAAGGCTGGGCTGGGTTTGGAGTGAAAGTCTGTGCTGCATTGCTGTTGATTGGAGGATAGATGCTAGGGGCAGTGTAGAATCCAGGGAAGCCTTGGTGAGACATGATGGGTAAGAGGTTGGTTGATGATTTATGGGTAGTGAATGTGGATATGTATAAGTCCTTTGAAGTGGTTTGTGAGGAGATAAGTTGATTAATGTCTTTAAATGTTTATGTTTTTGTAGAGGTTGAAGTTGTGGAGAATAGAGAAGGGGAAGGTGAGGTAGTAATGAGACTGGGAAGTATAGCTGTTACTAAAACTGAAGATATCTGAAGGAAAATCAGGCCACTGTTGGGACACCACTTGTGGAACTACTCAAAGGGCAGAATAGAGCTTGGAAGGGATATGTATAACTACACTAGTACTAATGTAGGTTATGACAAAGGTGCTGATATAAGAGCTGCCTTCCTGACTAATGCTAAGGGGATGAGTGTAACACTAAGAATAAAATAAAAGGTGTGGCTAATTTATATCTACTCTTAGAAGACTAATACTAATGTGCTTGTTTACCACACACACCAGGTGAGAGGGATGGATAAGGGGGATGAGATGTATAAAGTATATGTAATATAAGTATAATAAGAGGCAAGGGTTTGTAGCTTTGGAGTCAAGGTGGGTCAAGAAAGAGAGAGGGGCAATCTTCTTATATTGAATCTAAACTGATATTTATATTGATATATTTATAGGTTGATGGTGACTTCTACTATGTATGTATACTAGTTTATGGGATCTGTAATGCTGGTATATTTTGGGGGGATATTTAGTAAGTCAGGGGTCCCTAAGGGAACAAGGGGGAGGAACAGGTGTCCTTATATATCTGAGACAAGAGAGGAGCCATCAGGCTAGAGGAAGGAAACAACAAGGCTATGTCATGTAGCTGGTGGGAAAAGGAAGAACATGATAGATCAGTAGAAGAGAAAGTGAAATATATGAAATAGTCATGACAGTGACAGATGAGTAGTGGGAAGGTGGAGTTTATGTACAGTAGATATGATGTAATATGTTACTGAATAAAGCCTAGTCATGTGCAGTGTATGTTATGTAGTGTCTATGTAGTGTCTATGTAGTTTATATAATATGTATTTATGTATAATATTCTGAAATATATCTACTTATAATATGTACTTATTGTATTCTATAACTTGCTTAATACTGTAACTTGCTGGGTTATTCTGTGTTTGCCTGTAACTCTTGAACCATGAGGAATTTGAAGGTGGTTGTAGTGAGTGACTAGGGTTAAAATGAGGTGTAGAATCTGATTATGAAATAATAATAATGGATATGTGTAAGGTTTGGGTTTTATATGTATATATATGTAAGTATTTGAGGTTTATAAGTGATAAATAATTTATTAAAAGTATGGTAATGAAGTGGAATGGATCACCACATCGTTAACTGTTAGACTATTATACAATTTGATGAAATGTTGAAGTCTGATTTTGTTTTGGTTGAGAATGTCAATGTAAATAATAGATAATCATAAAAAAATAAAGAATAATTATAATTATTCAAGCTTGCAGTTTCAAGTATTACATGTTACATACTACATGTAATATCTTGGTGGCTGACAATACCCGCAGGCCCGTGGACAGACATTAGCTATGATTTAATCACCGATCTCCCCAAATCCTGCTCAACTGACAGTATACTAACAGTAGTAGACCGACTGACCAAGATGGCGCACTTCATCCCATGCAGGCACTGCCAGCATAATTGCCTAGGTTGAGTTCATCCCAGTTAAACTAGGATGCAAACAACCAATTTAAATTAGGTTGACCTCAACCAATGATATATAAAACCAAGGGGGGTCCCTTGGATTTATATTTCATCAGTTGATTTCAACCAAGTTTAAATTGGTTGAGTGCATCCCAGTTTAACTGGGATGACTTCATCCTAGGCAATTATGCTGGCAGTGAGGAAAACCATGAATGCGGAGCAACTAGCGGAACTGATGGTGGAACATGTATGGAAACTCCACGGAACCCCCAAGACAATTGTCTCGGACCGGTGTGGTATTCCAAACCCTGTTTCAAGTATCATGCAGGATTATATTCTTTCATTATCTTTCAGAAGCTAAAATAGTAGCAACGTAAGTGCATAATTGAAATCTAGGGTATATTTAATCTATAAGTCACCCATTTATTTTAGGGTTTGCACGGCTAAATCAAAAGTTATACAGTTAAAAAGAATTATAGTGAATAATAAGCACATAGTATATATATAGAAGTAGTATATAGTTAGTGTCTGGTCACAAGATGCAGCACATGCTCTGTGGCACAGCCCAAGTACATAACCTCACCAGCAGAAATAGCTCACTTTATGCACTACCCACATGAAGCAGTGCAGGATTAAAAAACATCACCAGCAGAAATAGCTCACTTTATGCACTCCCCGCATGAAGCAGTGCAGGATTAGAAAACACCACCAGCAGAAATAGCTCAATTTATGCACTCCATGCATGAAGGCAGCGTAGAAGAGGAGACCCCACCAGCATAACTACGTCAATCAGACATCCCACCAGCAAAAATCCCTCACATTTTACTATATAAAGGGGAGGTTGTTTCCTCCCAGAAAGAAAATCATCCCAGTTTGATCCCACTCCCCACCATCTAGCTAGCAAACTAAATCAAATTACTCATCCATACAAATAGTGTGATCTTAATCAGGTGACCCACAACAAAATCTTTCATATCAGGTTAAAATACACAAAAGAAACAAAAGGGAAATTGTGCTCTTTTAACTAAAGGTTAAGGAAGAGGGTACAAAACTTTGAATATTTCACATTATACCAAAACATCCTTTTACTAATTTCCTCAGACTACATCTAAAAATAAATAAATAAATAAACCATAAACACATAAATACTTGTTCCTCATCAATTCCAAGAAGCTTGTATTCCATTCACCAGAACTTTCTGTAACAATCCATCCACTATCTACCTCCCTGATCCCTTCATCAAGCTCATTGCTGATTATTTGTACGTTGAAATTAGATCTTTGTCTGATAAGAGATTACTACATAATAGTTCTCTTAAAGAAAACAAAAAAGACAGTTATCAGCCACAACAATAAATAAAATTGTTGTGTTAACTCTTGTAGTAAATAGAGGGGCAGGTCTTTCAAACCACCCTTAACAGTTGTAATAGATTCATACATACCTGAAATACTATAACTGTTATTTCCCCCTCACAGAACTACCCCCGTCCCAAAAGGAGTTCTCACACCGTGGAAGTATTTTTATCTCCCAAATCACACGCAAATTGAGTTCCTGCATGGGTATTAGACTGCAGCCCTCCACAGCTTACCACCCAAGAACAGATGGACAATCAGAAATAGCCAACAAGGCGGTTGAACAATACCTGAGACACTTTGTTTGCTACTGACAGAATGATTAGGCCCCGCTCCTTCCAATGGCCAAATTTTCTTACAACAATAATGACCACACATTGACAGGGGTTTCACCGTTCAAAGCTAACTATGGATTCAACCTGGCATACAGCGGAACCCCCTTGGCAGAACAATGCATCCCCGCAGTAGAAGACCAACTCCGTCACCTTGCGGAGGTACAAGGGGAACTCAAGCACTGTCTAGAAGAGACGCAAGAGACAATGAAAGGCCAATTTGACAAGAAAACAAGGGAAACACCGGAATGGGACGTAGGGGACAAAGTATGGTTGGACGGACGCAACATTTCAACAACCCGCCCTACCCCAAAATTAGAACATAGATGGCTGGGACCTTTTCCTATCTGTAATAGAATCTCAAAGTCCGCGTATAAGCTAACACTCCCTATCTCCATGCAAGGGGTACACCCCATATTTCAAATGTCAATACTCCACAAACACAGACCTGAAAAAATTGCAGAGCGGCGGAGGAGGGACCCAGAACCAATTACAGCAGACGGCGGGGACAAGTGGGAGGTCAAAGAGGTACTGGACTGTAGAAGGCGAAGTGGGAAGACCCAATACCTGGTCAGCTGGAAGGGATTTGGAGCAGAAGAGAACTCATGGGAACCGGCGGAAAACTTGAAGAATTGCAAGGAATTAGTAGCGGGATTCAATTCAAAATTCCCAGATGAGGCAGCTACTCATAGGCGGACGCATAGAAGGAAGTGAGGGACAAAATTGATAAGAGGTGGATTTTTTTTTTTTCATTGGTGAACGAGTGGAGGATTTAGCATTAAAAGGGGGATAATGTCATGAGCCGTATTGCGGGCCCGCCAGCACCAAAGCCCGCACCACATCTAGATAGTCTATCACGTACATGTCACAGACAGACCACTATATAGTCTGCCAGGACAAGGATCCACATCCCTTCCTCATCCTGCAATCTACATTATAGGATCCCAAAACCCCAGAAACCCCAGAACCCCAGTGCCTACATCTCCCCAGATCAGACCATAACATCAGTTAGCTAAGCATTTGTAGGTGTAAACATTAATCCTACTTGAGGAATCATAAAAGTCAGTATGGGTTGATTAAACATCTTAATCTGCTTGTAAGTGTGATAATTGTGTGACTATCACCAGTGAGATAAAACAAGAGCACCAATGATCTCACATTACTTTTGGGATATTAATTTATTGCATATCACATATATCTAGTCCCAACATAGTTTCCATGACCCCTATTAGGATAAATGGGTATCCACATGAGCTTGGGGAGCTGCTAAGCTTAATAATTTTGTTCAAAATAGACAATCTCTACTATCAAATCTTGAAGAGACTTGTTGAGCAAAAAAATGTCTCATTATTATTTAATTCATTCCACGCCTAGTGGTGAGATCACCATTTGATTGTGATTTTGTAGGGTGACATGAAAAGAATGTTTCTTCAAATGTTTATGATTACAATCCTTGGTCTAATGAAATTAAAATATATTTTACTGCAGTTCATGAGGTTGTTGTGGTTTTGTGGCCACCAGATAGACTTCAAATGCTTTACACTGGCTTTTCTGTGGAGCTTAGTTTTATTTTTGATTGGATGAAATTTCAAGTGGGAATTTAGGTCTGTTTGTATGAGGCAGCTGGCATCTTGCTTATATATATTATTCAAGTGTATTATTTAAACATGAGAGATAGTATCTATTTCAACTTCTTGGAAGGTTTATATTGAGATTTTCAATTGCTATTTATATGTAAGGCAGAAATGTGATCCCCCACCTGGACATGTGTTCCAATTTCAACTTTCAAATTAGACTGACTAAATTAAATCTTATTGTTAGAAACCTTCTAAATTAAATTTGTGAATGTGCAATTTGGCACTAATGTTGATGAAGGAAGATTTTGTTGCATTGGTGTTATCTGATACTATATTTGGTAACCATGAGTTGAAAGCTTCACAGAATTAGAGGCACAATTTTCATAGATGCTTGTGGATTGTACAAATTTTAGGCTCCTGTTGCTAGTTTGACTTGCACGTTCATTAATTACAAATAATCTGATGATGGCAAAAGTTGATCAGACAATTGTATTTTTGAAACTGGTGAATATAGAGAGAATATGGTGTTGTTGGTATTGTTGGACAACATGACCATATTGGCTTGAAATCAAATCAATGATGGATGTAAAAAGATCATTATTACCAACTGAAGGTTTCAAAATGGACTACAGAGATGGTTTAATAATTTATTTCATTGTCAACTAGGCAAGGTGGGTCTCTTAATTTATACTTTGCAATAACATCCCTCTGAATCATGTTTTTGACCACTTTCATTATCAAGATTCATTTGAATTCCAGTTTTAATCACATGTTAAATATATACCACATAAAATCTAACTTGTAGGTACATAACTTTGCAACAGAAATATTTTAGCTACAAATTCCAAGGAGGTTATGTTAGCCATGGTGTAAAGAATGTTTTTAAAATCTTGAATGTCACTTGATCAAGCTACTTGATATTTTTTTGGATTGTGCAGCTTGTGCATATGAGAAATTCAGCTTCCAAGGTATTGGCAGTGGTGGTGGTGGATCTCCTGGGGTGATAGATGCACTTTTATAAATATGACTGTCTTATTTCAGAGCTCTATGGTCAAGTTCTCCAGAAATGTAGTAATTGATCAACCATGGCTAAATATATTTTTCATCAAAGCTCAAACTATATTTTCTATTCAAAAAATTATAACTTTTTTGATTTTGATATGAGCTATCATTGGTCAAACATTGGTTGTAATAAGAAAATTTCTTGCCTCAGAAATTTCTAGAAAAACAATTGGATCTTTGTAAATGTTTTTGAAAACTCCTCTGATATATCATTATATGCTGGTGATACATAATATATAGGCATGGAGATACCATTGGTGCACACAAAGGATACATAGCAGATAGAGGTGGGAGAAGTCTGGGATATAGAGAAGTCACCTCGAGGTTCCAACTTTTGTTTTCCTGGTGGTATGTATTTACATTACTAGTATTCACCTAGTGCACAATGTCAAATCAATAAGCACTAAAAAAACAAATGTAGCGGGTACCCGAGGCCATCCCTAAGGAAGGGGTGCATTATTCCTCTTTCATGTTACAAAGGACGTAAATACAGCCAAGTGAAACTGTACATTCTTTGTCTTTAGGGGCAATTTTCCCCAGCATTATTTACAGGGGTTTTATTTCCAAGGCCTACCTTGCAAGATAAGCCTTGTCGATCTCAAATATAATTTGCCAGCTGCCAAGTATTTTTACAAGGCATTGGCATTCCAATTCTTAAGCCTTACACAAGGTACATTGGAAAATTCTCCTCCCTTTTTTTTGCAGTGTTGATTATTCCCCTGCCTGCCTGCCAACGCAGAAAACAAGGACTGACTCAGTTCAAAGTCACCTCCTCAAGGTGGTTTGGACAAATTTTGAAAATCTGCAGACGAAAAAGTCCACTAATGTTGTTTATAATTGGCTAATTGAACACAACCCCCAGCTCAGTTGGCGGCTAGTGGCCAGATCCTTTGGCCGCCCTCTCTCAACCAGGGCTTATCTGAGTTGCGAGTGTCTTGCTCTTGAGGATTCCAATGTCCAGTGCTGCTTCCTTTTAAGCCACACATGTCCGCTGAGTCAACAATCCCTTTGAGTTCACCCTCATGTACAAAGCTGAGGCCCAAACCAGTAAAGAAGCTGATCAACCACTTGGGGAACTTGTCTCATGGAGATATTGTTCTTGGAGCACTGGTCCTCCGGGTCTATAGAGAACCCCGAAGAAAAGATAACCGTCCAAGAGAACTGGAAAAGGAGATTCTGCGATGGTCGCAGTTCACTCAAAAAAACAGGATACTCATTTTCTTAAACAAATTCAGTCATTCAATCTTTTCTGTTTCCAGTACAATGATCTGTCTAAAGATTGATGTCAAGGTAGCATATTGGAATTGACCTTTGATTTTATAGTATAAGTTGATTCAGATGATGCAAAGATGATCTTTGGTGCTAACAGAGAGAACTCGGCAGTCACAGGTAAAAGGGGGTTTGCAGTAGTATGTTTTGTGGTCAGTACATCTCTTCAATAGCCTTCCTTTTTGCTCCAGCATTGTTTTGGTTGTCTTTGTCTGTCGCTGGCTTCTCGGCTGCCGTTGGGATCATCAGAGCCCACTGCTCCACTTCGCCGACATCACCAAGTTGAGCTTTGAATAGTTTCCCGTCTTTGGTATGGTATGGCTGACATTTGTAGTCCCGATAAACATCGGATGGAACCACAAAGTATAGCCTCGGGTGAGATTCGGACGTGTCCGCCACCTGTTTTAGAGCATTGCTGAGGCCCCGATGCTGGATGGGATGTATTTGGGACACTGTCATTTGGAAAAAATTCGCTGGTCCACGCAGCGAATTGATTGATGGCAGAGTTTGACTGAACGGCCGCCAGAGCGTGTTATCACGCAGGTCTACTTCTTTGTAAGCTCGGAAATATCGAACCTTGGCTGGGGGAAACGCTACCTGAACGTTCTGACCGCTCGTCGCATCGCCTTTGCAAAGTCAACGGGCTTGAAAACTTCCGCCATCTCGCAACATCACGTGAGCGTAGGACTGAAAAATCAGTCCGCGTAGATTGCTTGGCTCGTCGACATAAGAGGGTCGAAGGAGGTGCTTCATGTCCTTCAGAATTTCCCGCGAGAATCTTTCGACCACTTCGTTCTCGACTAAGGTTGACGCCCACGCCAAGCAAAACTGATTGAGGTTTCCGCTGGGGTGCCTACACAGGTGTAGCACACGATGTGAATACTCTCCTTCACAGAGTCTGGCCTCATGCGCTTTTAGAAGATTGCTCAATGAACCTCTGCCCATGGCTTCTTTCAGAATATTGACAATCTTTTGCACCGCAGCTTTCATGTCGCCATCATTGGCTCCGTATTCAGTCGAGGAAAGCTCTAAAACGTATCGCGGTAAACCACCGCACCAGTCGAAAAGCTGGGCCATGAGCGCTGTGGGTAATTTGTCTTCATCTGGATAGAGAACGGCTTTGCAATGTTGCAATTCCTCGTAGCTCCAAGGTGGCATATACAATAAGGTGCAGCGCGCTGTGGAACTCCTAAAGGATCAGGAAAGAGCTTGAAGGGGAAATAGACAACAAATCCAGTAAATAGAAGATGTTGAAGCTACAGGTGCTGATGAGGCTGCCCTTCTTGACTAATGCTGAGGGGAAAGGGTTTCACTAAGAAAAAGAAAGAAAAGAGGTGTGGCTATATTTCTACTAATCCTTAGACTGCTGCTACTAATGGGAACTTAGGTTGTTTAATCAATCTGAGGCAGGGACCTTAGGAGGAGTGAGAAAAGCACTGAGAAAGAGTATGGGGTATGTGTTATGATTGTTATTTGGGTAAAGGTTGATGCAAAAGTAAATGTAAAAGGTTTAAAGGTAAATGTAAATGTAAATTGTACTTTGGTAAAAGGGGGGTGCATGATTTAACCATAGAACTAAGGGGAGTTCTACTTATACAAAAGGGCACAAGATGGCTAATCCTGGCAGTAAAGAGAAAGGGGAAATGTGTTCAGAGGTATACAACCAAAAGAGAGTAGTGATAGTGTAAGAAAGATGAGCCAATGTAGCTAGTAACTATGTACATAAGGAATGTAATGTGACTAGTAACCAAAGAGGATGATAAAGGCAGAAGATGTAACTATGTAATATAAATGACTGTGCTGTACAACTTAATACCAAAGAAGATATAAACTAAAGAAAAGTATGTAATATCTGTGTTTTATTTATGTACTGTATATTTATAAATCAATACCTTGTATAATATCCTATGGGGTTGTAGTATTGGTAAAGTTATGTGGTTATAAGTGGTAATATTCTAAGAATGCCAATAACTTCTGAACCAAAGGGAAATCAGGGGTACTTTGAGTGAGTGACTAGGGGTAGTTTTGTATGTAGAATCTGATTATGTAATAACAATGAAGTATATGTGAGAGGAAATGTAAGTTGTTGATGTTTGTATGTGAAAAGGTATGGATTACCACATCCTCCCCCAACTAAGCTGTCTGTCCCCAGGCAGGGAAAAAAGAGGAACCTGATCCAGAGTAATAATGATGATGCAAAGGGAATTTTTAGGGAGAAAACTGAGAGTGGGGGTATGTAGGGGAAGGAAAAGTCCATAGCCAAAGAAGGAAGTCTGTATCCAAGCCAAGGAGGTCCAGTCCAAATAAAAGAGGTGCTGCCACAAAAGGATGTCTGTATCCAAAATAAGAGTCCACTAGTTTTTCCCAGAGAGAAGTCCAGAGAGTAAGGGGGAAAGGGTGAAAAGTCCAAAGCCAAAGAGGGAAGTCCAGATCCATCCAAGGTGGCCAATTCCTAGGTCCACATACTGAAGAAGGAAGTCTTGATCCAAATCCAGAGGCCTAGTGTACATATATTACTGAATCCTGAGTATAGTTGTCCAAGATATCCAGAAAAGCCAATATTCAACATAATCCAAGAGCTCCTAAAGAACAAATCCATCCAAAAAAAACATGCTAGAATGATCCAGGGTTCAATAAAGTCCAAGGTCCAGTGGCCTCCTAGAATTATATTACATTCCAACTCAGAATGAATCCAGGGTCCAATAAAGTCCAAAGTCCAAGGCTCCTAAAAATAAATTCCATTCTAAACAACATGCAGGAGAGATCCAGGGTTTAGTCCAAGTTTGTGCTGTCCAAAGGTCCAAGTCAAGGTCCAGGTAATCCTCATAGAGCCACCATCCAAGTGAGTCCGTTATTCCTTTATCCAAGTCCAGTGCTTTCTAATCCAGAGTTTGTATCCTATAACTGTAAGATGTAATATATGTAATAATATAAAAAAGATGTAAAGGGTAATTTAATAAGGATTGGAGGTAATATGGTAATAGAGTAAAAGGTAATGGTGATATGGTAATGGTTTAAATGTAATGGGGTAGTTGTTGAAGAGAGGTAGTGGTGATATGGGAATGGAGTGAGGACTAAAAGAGTAATGGAAGATAAGGGGTAAGGGTAAGGTAGAAGAAGAGGTAGTGGTAATATGGAAATAGAGTGA
The DNA here is from genome assembly GCA_007896445.1 of Puccinia hordei. Lineage (NCBI taxonomy): Eukaryota > Fungi > Basidiomycota > Pucciniomycetes > Pucciniales > Pucciniaceae > Puccinia > Puccinia hordei. The sequence continues at coordinate 303,736 of RDRW01000389.1, forward strand.
GGAGCAATAGTAATGGTAAGAAGGTAATGTAGGAAAAGGGGTGGTGGTGATATGGGAAGAGAGGAAAGGGTAAGGGTAATGGCAAGAAGATAATGTAGAAAAAGGGGTAGTGGTAATATGGGAAGAGAGGAAAGGGTAAGGATAATGGCAAGAAGAAAGAGAGGTGTTGATGATGTGGTAAGAGGGTAATGATAATATGTAGTATTTAAATGTATGATGAAAGAAAGGGTAGAATGGTCATGGGTGGTAATTCAAGAGAAGAAGGGTGAATGTATATGAGTATCCTATAATATGTAATGATTTTAAAAGATTTATATATTTATCAAAGGGTAAAGGATTCTGAAGGAAAGTGATGGAAAGGGGTAATGTTATATGCAAAGGGAATTTTAAGATATATATGTTTCAATAAAAAAACTCTAATGGTTAAGGAGAGTAAAGAGTTATAATAATTAAGGAGGTGGTCCAGAAATCAGGAAGTGGAGTGAAGAGGGAAAAATAAAAGAGGATGAGGATGATGGATGATGGATGGGGGGATGGGATGATTCCTCTCAGGATGGGATGATTCCTCTCTTTCTTCTTTTTTTTTTTTTTTTTAGTTGTCCTCCTGGGTCCCTTTTTAAGTCTTCCTGGTGATTTGATTTCCCAGCCTCCTGTATTTTCTGGTATCCAAAAAAAGAAAATTTAATATTGTCTGTTTTTTTTGTTTTATGGTCATTTTTTTTTTTTTTTTTTTTTTTTTTTTTTTTTTTTTTTTAATTAATTAATTATTCATTTTTTTAATTATTTATTTGTTTATTATTTTATTTTTTTTATTATATATTTTTTGTCTTTTTTTTTTTTTTTTTTTTAAAGGTAAATCATGGTCTTGATTTTCCAGCGAGGTGAGAGGTGCAACCGGAAATGAAGTTGGTGAATCCGCGCGGAGAGTGGACGCGGGGTCCCGGCGATACTGTATCCGCGGAATCGCCGGCGTCTCCAAAGCAGGCACGTCCCTCCGGGTTGAAGAACGACCTCGGAGATGAAAAAGCGAACCGTTCTTCTTACTGATAAGAAGAACGGTCCATGGAAAGACCAGGAAAAAGGAAAAAAAACTAAAAAGTAAAAATGAAAAAAGGAAAAGAATGAAGCCCGGGTCGTGCACCGGCATCGATAGATGTAGTAGGCCAAAGAAAGAACGTATTCCCGGGTTGTTCACCGGCGTCGAAAAATGTAGGCCAAGGAGTCATAGAACGTATTTCCCGGGTCGTTCACCGGCGTCGAAAAAATGTATCAATACTTTATAAAGGGTCCGACAACGTCGATGTTCCCCATCTTTTTTTTATAACCTCCTAAGTATTTTAACGAATCGCCCGAAAGACATACATCCCACACATTCATCGATGTCTTCCCCAACTAGGCCACTATCTATAACCTCTTCTCTGTCCTCGTTGACGAACAGCGCTGCCTCCCAATCACCAACCTCCAGCAACCCAGTCCCTCAGCTGGTTGCCAACGTGGAGTCGTTCGGACCGTTCGTCCGCGACTCATTTTCCTTAGAGGAGCTGGCCGCGCTCCACGATACCGTGAACGAGCACCTAACCGAGTTTGCCGGGTCCAATCACTGCGATCCCCGGGCCGCGGCAGCATCTCGGCACCGGTTGTATATTCGCCTCCAAGACGCGTTCGATTCCGTATGTAATCTTCTCTAAAGATACAAAAAAATAATAAAAGAAACTGATTTTTTTTTTTTTTTTTTATTTTCTTTTTTTTTTTTTTTATTGTTGTTTTTTTTTTTTTTTTTTAGATAATGATGCATACCATCATCCAGGAAAGACAGGAGAAAAATGAAAAAAATGAGTTTTTTTTTTTTTTTTTTATTATTTATTTATGGGCATTAATAAAAAAACCCGGTTTTTCCGCGTTTACACCCAGTTTTACGCAGCGGCGACGTCCAAATTGCTGCGCAGTACACCCGGTTTTCCGCATTTACACCCGGTTTTTTTATTTAATTTTTTGCGGGCGGAATTTCATTATTTTTCAAAATTTTTAAATTGCTAAAATACTTCTTGGCGTGTAGAATTTTATGGTATCTTTCATTTTCCAAAAAAACCATGTCTTCTATTTTTTTTGGCCAATCCACCGGGTTTCTTTTCAATTTAATTTTTTGCGGGCGGATTTTCATTAATTTTCAAAGTTTTAAATTTATTTATCATACTTACAGGGGTGTAAAATTTTATGGTAATTTTTATTTTGCAAAAAAAACAAGCATTCTATTTTTTTTGGCCAATCCACCCGGTTTTTTTCATAAAAAAACCCCACGGCTCAATTTTCAGGATTTCTCAAAATTTTAAATTTTTTTAAAACACTTTAAGGGGTGTAGAATTTGATGTGACAAACAGTTTATTTTTAACTTCACTGGCTTTCTGTTTATCATTCTTGGACAGAATTTATTTCTAAACACCTTCATGCCTGTCTTTCAAGATATTTGGGGAGTTTTTAAATGGATTAATACACTTTAGAGGGTAAATAATTCATTGGAAACAAATACGGATTATAAAATTCACCTGTTATCAGATTTCATGACAAAGAAATGGAAATATAATGATACACAGCGGTATGGTACATTGTATGATGCTTTGGAGTGTTACATGTAAGATAGTTATTACACATTACATATGGGTTCAGGAATGTAATTCAGGCGTAGATTCACCATTTGTAAGCATTTTCTAGTTGTTATCAGTAGTGTTTATAACAATTTCTCTTTCTTATACTTATTATTTGTGTGCGCATTCTTAGTCTGTACTAATGTCTCTTTGTTTTTTATTACATTTCTTATTTATTAATAAATTATGACCTTGCAATTATGTCTCTTGCTTTTCATTTTGTTTATTTATTTCATTCATTTCATTATTCTATTTATTTTATTTTATTTTGTTTATGTTTATTTTGCTTGTTTTACTTACTTATTTGATCTGTTTAAATAAAATGTTGAATGAGTTGGGGAGGTTGCGCGCATCAAATGCCGCCCTCCATAATTTTATTTTGTTTTGTTTTGTTTATTTTCCTTGTTTTAATTGTTTATTTTAATTGTTTTAAATAAAATATTGAATGAGGATGATTGGGGAGGTTGCGTTATTCATAAATCATTAACTTGCAATTATGTCTCTTGCTTTTAATTTATTTATTTAATTTATTCATTTCATTTATTCTATTTATTTAATTTTATATCATTTTATATCATTTTATATTATATTATTTTGTTTATTTTCCTTGTTCTATTTATTTATTTTATTTGTTTTGGGGTCACGCGCATCAAATGCCGCCCTCCACGTTCTATTTGCTTAAAAATTAAAATTAAAAAAAAACCGGGTGTAAATGCGGAAAACCGGGTGCACCGCGCAGCCGCAGCTGCGCAGAAAACCGGGTGTAAACGCGGAAAAACCGGGTTTTTTTATTAATGCCCTTATTTATTTACTTTACTTTATTTTTATTTTTTATTTTATTTTTGTGAGTTTTTTTTTTTTTTTTTTTTTTTATTTATTTATATTGTATTTATTTTTCTTTATTTTATTTGATTTGTCTTGTACTAATTTTTTTTTTATTATTTTTTTGTTTTGTTTGTGTTTTAGGTAAGCCAGGGGAATTTATTCTATATCAATTGGTCTTGAATGATATTTTTTAACATGACTTGCTGCATATCTTCTGTTTTATGCAGTGCCATCCAGTTCCTCCAATGAATAAGAGCCTCCAGGATTTTGAGTGGTAATTCTGTAAGGTCCATTCCATTTGTTCTCAAAGAGTTTTCCATATTGGGAGTCCAAGGATTTATTATATACTAATACCAAATCCCCTGTTTGAAGTGGTTCTCTAGGTGTCTTCTTCCTGTTCCAATAGTCCACAGATGTTTTCCTAGTATCCAGCAATTTTTGATGAGCCTTTTGAAGAATGTGATCCCTATTTTCCAATTGGAGAGTCCTGGCCAACAGAAGATCTTGAGTGCTGTTTACTTTGGCCCAATCAATGCCAAAAACAGTTTCCAACTCTAAGTCAATTGGTAAGATGGGGGGCTGTCCAAGTACCAATTCATAAGGTGAGTATCCAGTTGATCTTTTGGTGGAAATCCTGTCTGAAAATAAAACCAGAGGTAAATAATTCCTCCATTTCTTGCCTTCTTGTCCACATAGTTTAACCAAAGTGTCCTTGATGGCCTGATGTCCTCTTTCCACCATTCCATTAGCTTCAGGGTAATAAGGTGTGGTAACTTTGACTTTTATTCCTGCTTCCACTAGTGATTTCTGGAATTGTTGACCAAATTCTGAGCCTCCATCCACTGTAACTGACCAAGGTGCTCCATATCTGTAGATCCAGTTGTCCAAGAACCATTGTGAAATCTTCTTTGCTTGAATCTTCTCCAAACCAACTGCTTCAACCCATCCAGACAAATCATCTCTAGCAATTACCAGGTATTTCCATTTCCCAGCCTTGATATGAACTGTATCCAAGCTGACTCTTCCAAAGATTGTTGCTGCTCCAGTAGGCTTCTTGGGTTCCATTGGCAATACTGAATTCCTTTTCTGGCAAGCTTCACAAGACTGGACCCACTTGGTTACACCTTTCTTGAGTCCTGGCCACCAAAACCTGAGTTTAGTTCTTCTGTAAGTTTCTGAAATACCTCTGTGGCCTAGTGTTTCATGAAGAGCTTGGAGGATATTGTTTTGGGCTGAGGGAGTGGTAACAACTATCTGGGAAAAAGGTTTGTTAATTCTGTGCAAGACATTATTGGAGAGGAAGAAATTGGCTGATTTATGCAGAATTTGCTTGAAATCCAGGGGGTTGCATCCAGGTGGTTTGTTCATGGTTGAAAGATATTCCTGAAGGTGTTTCCAGATTCCTTGTTGTAGGTTGCATAACTCCTCCCCCAACTTAGCTGATGTCCCCAGAAGCAGGCCAACAGAAGAAATCTTCAGTCCAAAACCAGGGTGAGGCTTTATCCATTTTTCATCTTCATCAAAACTCTGGCAGTTCTCTTCCTCTGGGTCCAATGGTCTCCTAGAAAGTGAATCAGGTAATGTGAAAGTCTTCCCAGGTGTATGAACCAAATCAAAAGAAAATAACTGAATAAAGGCAATCCATCTGTTCATAGGGGCATTGGGCAGTGAAGGGTTGTTGATCATTCCTATAAGGCATTGTGCATCCACTCTGAGCTGAAAATGCTGGCCCCATAGCTTGGTCTGAAGCTTCTTGAGAATTTTGGTGACACCACAGAGTTCCAGTTTGGATTGGGAATATTCTGAATCTCTTTTGGAAAAGACCACTGATTCATAGACAACAGGCCTGTCTAGTCCATTGGAATTCTCCTGGGTGAGTATAGCCCCTGCAGCAATATAACTGGAGTCCACTGATAGTTTGATAAGTCCTGCTTTAGGTCCATAGTCCAACTTACTGAGAGTGATATCCTTGCCAATAATCCTCTTCAGTTCTTCAAAGGATGCCTGGCAATCTTCAGTCCAGTCCCAAGTTGAGTCCTTCCTAGTAAGTTTTCTGAGAGGAGCAGTGATGGTGGAGTAATTCTTGATAAACATTCTGACATAGACACATATTCCCAGGAATCCTCTGACTTCTGTTGGTGTGGTAGGGACTGGCCAGGTTTCAATTTTGTTAAGCTTCTTTGTTGATATCTTCCTTCCTTCTTTACAAACAACATGACCAACCAAATCCAAGGCAGGGACACAACAAGCAAATTTCTGTCCAGATATAGTGAGTCCAGCTTCTTCAATCCTATACAGAATCCTTTCCAAAGTGATAGCATATTCATAGATGAATTTTCTGATCTGTGGGTTTTCTTCTAGAGTTGCTCCATTGTAGTCTGAAATTGGTCCTTTGATTCCTCCATCATCAATAAAGATCCCCATATTCTGTGGTAGCTCATCCTGAAGAATCCACATCATCTGGGCCTGGTACACTAAACTGAATTGGTGGCTCCTTGGGGTAATCTGGTGAGTTGAAATCTTCCTAGGGGGGTTTCAAATGTGGTCAAGGGCCTGGATTCTGGTGCTAACTCCCTTTAATCATATCCTCCCATTATGTCTCCTAGTCCATAGCAAGCCCTGCCTGTGAATGATTCAATTAGTTCCTCTGGAGATGGTGGTAGTCCTGCATCCTTAATGGTGACTTTGTTGAGTTTCTGAATATCATGAACTATCCTCAATTTTCCATTTTGTTTCTTCACACAGAAAACTGGGCTGGAATAACTGGAGCAAGATTGTTCATAGAGGCCAGTCCTGAGTCTGGCCCTTACTAGCTCAATAAATTGGGATTTGATGGGGGCAGGTAAGGGAATAGGTTTCTGTTGCCAAGGTTCATGGGGAATGACTGGGATGATATAAGGTTGTCCATAGGTATGTTTCAGTAGTCCTCTTTCTTCTTATGAAAAGGCCAAAGCTGCCTGCCTGAGGGTAATGACCCATACTAATAATTTGTGTTCTTCCTTTGACAGCCATCCAGTGGGGCCAAAGTTAATGAGATCCAGTCTTTCTTGTGTGATCTTTTTGTAGGTATGAATTCTGGAGGATTTGGGTTTAAAGGGGTGGCATATGGATCTCTAGACAGTTCTGGCCTGGAAAGAGGTGGATTGAGTGATAGGCGCATAGGTTGATTGACTGGTTTGTTTTTTTCAGTGTTGATTTATATTTTGCTGCACAGGTGATATGAGATTCTGAAAAGGAAGGGGCATAATTTTCTAATGGTTGTTTTGGCAGGTCCCTTTCCCCTATTTGGAGAAATGGAAGTTCTGCCCTTGGTCCAAAAAATCCCTGGTAACAAGGTTGACTGGAAGAGATGTTTCCCATTTGTGATGGATGGGGAGAAGGATTGGTACCAGGTAAGATTGTCCTTTTTCCATTATTGAGAGTGATTCTTCCCTAGGTCCATTGTATTTGATGGTTGCTGACATGTCCATTAAAAAAGGTTTTCCAACTATGAACTGAACTCCTCCTCTGGCCACCCAGAAATGAACAAGCTTGGTCACTCTTCCCACAAGTACTTCCACCTTCTCAGCAATCCCAATTATTCCAGTGTGGTGGCCTCCAATTCCTTTGAGCTTCATTGGTTTTTCTGTTATAACTAATCCAAGGTGATGAGCCATTTCTTCAGGGATGATGTTGACCATGGATCCAGTGTCCAAAAGGGCTTCAAAGGTTTTTCCAGATATGGTGAGTTTGACATATCCTAAAGGGCAAGAGTAATGGGTTACTGAATCCTTTTCCTCCTCATCTCCTTCCTCCAATGCTGCAGAGTTTCCTGTTATATCTGGGTCCACTGCACTGCCAGCATAATTGCCTAGGTTGAGTTCATCCCAGTTAAACTAGGATGCAAAAAAACCAATTTGAAGCAGGTTGACCTCAACCAATGAAATATAAAACCAAGGGGGGTCCCTTGGATTTACATCTCATCAGTTGATTTCAACCAAGTTTAAATTGGTTGAGTGCATCCCAGTTTAACTGGGATGACTTCATCCTAGGCAATTATGCTGGCAGTGCTGGCAATCTTCTGTTACTGATCCTTTTCTTGATGTGGTCCACCACTCCTGGGGCTATGGCGCATATTTCTCCTGCTGTGAGTGGTACAATGGCTTTCAGAATCCTGCCAGCTGTTTCTTCTTCCATTCCTGGGTATTCTTTGGCCAGAGTCTTTTCCAAGTAAGTCTTCCTTGGGGCCTTGTCCTTGGGTGGTTTCTCTGATTCTTCACTGGATTGGAACCTGACTTTAGTATTCTGAGGATTGGAAGGGAACCTGGAACTGGGGCCTGGGGAAGAGGTAGCCATTCTGAGTAAGTCCTGTTGATCCATGTCCATTAAAGTTTCCTGGTCTTTCTTGGTCCTCTTTCCTTTATCTGATTCTTCCTCTTGGTCCTTGTTTCCTCTAGTCCTTTTCCCTAGGTCTGCTTCATAGAATCCTTGGATTTCTGGGTCCATTTCCTCTAGTTGGCCAAAGGAAGATATATGTCCAAATGATGTAGTGGCTTCTGAGGAATCCTTGACAAATTTATCCACAACTGATTTGATTGGCCTGCTGGAATCCCAGGGAATTGGTGAGCTGTCTGGAAGTTTGAATCCTCTTCCATCCTTGAGAACTGATCCAACTGATTCATCATAGGTTAAGAGACTGCATCTGGTGATTGTGTGGGTTGGTTGGAAGCAGTAGAAGCACTTGAAGTCTGGGTTCCTTGGTCCATATGCTTGTCCAGAAGGATTTCCAGAAAAATGAGGTGGGGCAGATTTTCCAGCAGTGAGAGCTGCAAATTGCTTAATGAGGGAGTCCAGTTTCTGATCTGTGGAATTAGAGGTGGTTGGAGCTGGGGATTTGTATACAGGTGGGAGTTTGACTGGTGGGGCTATAGAAGGTGTGTTGACTGGTTCCTGACTGATATCTTTCCTGGATGTCTTCCTTCTTTCCATTACTGAAGCTGACTGAACCTCCCTGTGTATGTAGGTGACCAGGACCTGGGTATTTGGAAGAATATCACCCCCATCCTTTGAGGCTAGCATCTTGTTGTCCCTGATGAGTTCCTTGGTGACTGAAGATTCCAATTCTGGGCTGAGTGAGTCCAATAATATTTCCCTAGATTCCTCCACATGTGATGTCTGTCCCATTCTAAAAAGATAGTTAGTTATTACCTCATACTTAGTCCTGAATGTTTTGAATTCCTCCAGGGTCTTGATTCCTCCAGCTTGGATGGTAGAGTAGTTGAGCTTCTTTAGGTCTTGCTTGGTATACTTCACCAGGGGAAGAGGTGATCCATATCTGTCCGAGAGTTGTTTCTTCAAAACCTCCCAATCCAAGTCCTCATGGCCAGTCATCTCCTCTACTTCATCCTTTAAGTCCATCCCTTTGAGAAAAGAAATAATTTGCATGGCCAGGTCCCTAGAGGAAGCTCCATCAGCTGATCCGGCATTCTCACACCTTTTAATGAATTTCTCCACAGGCATATTGGTTCCATCAAAGTATAGTTCCTTGTCCAATGGTTTAATCTTGACAGCCTTGGTTGGTCCTTGGTACTTGGGCATTACAGCTTCTCTTTCCAAAAAGTGGGTGTTCATTCTGTCTGAGGCTTGCTGGGTTGGGGACTGATGCCTGGATCCTTCCAAATGGGAGCTTTCTGAGTTTGCAGGGTTATTTCTGTAGTGGGTGAATGAGCCAGGGTTGGCCAGTTGGAATGGAGCAACAGGCCTAGAGGTATTGGGGTTGTTGGTGATACTAGGTTCCAGGTTGTTGGTGGCTGATCCTTGGTTGTTGTTGGCTGATCCTTGGGTGAGTCCAGAGGTTTCTCCTAGGTTGTTGCTGATGTTCAGGGCAGGGGATTGTTGAGGGCTGGACATGATGGAAAGTAAGTGGAGAGACAAGGAAGTGATATGTAGAGAAACTAACAGGAAGATATGTTTTTTGGGGTTTTATTCATAGATGATGCACTTAGAAATGGAATGAAGGGATTAGGTATGATAGAATTGATTTGAAATTGTAAGTTGGTGTAGTAGCAGGAAACTAAGACTGAAAGATTAAAACTGAAGGAAATAAAGCCACTGTTGGGACACCACTTGTGGAACTCCTAAAGGATCAGGAAAGAGCTTGAAGGGGAAATAGACAACAAATCCAGTAAATAGAAGATGTTGAAGCTACAGGTGCTGATGAGGCTGCCCTTCTTGACTAATGCTGAGGGGAAAGGGTTTCACTAAGAAAAAGAAAGAAAAGAGGTGTGGCTATATTTCTACTAATCCTTAGACTGCTGCTACTAATGGGAACTTAGGTTGTTTTAATCAATCTGAGGCAGGGACCTTAGGAGGAGTGAGAAAAGCACTGAGAAAGAGTATGGGGTATGTGTTATGATTGTTATTTGGGTAAAGGTTGATGCAAAAGTAAATGTAAAAGGTTTAAAGGTAAATGTAAATGTAAATTGTACTTTGGTAAAAGGGGGGGTGCATGATTTAACCATAGAACTAAGGGGAGTTCTACTTATACAAAAGGGCACAAGATGGCTAATCCTGGCAGTAAAGAGAAAGGGGAAATGTGTTCAGAGGTATACAACCAAAAGAGAGTAGTGATAGTGTAAGAAAGATGAGCCAATGTAGCTAGTAACTATGTACATAAGGAATGTAATGTGACTAGTAACCAAAGAGGATGATAAAGGCAGAAGATGTAACTATGTAATATAAATGACTGTGCTGTACAACTTAATACCAAAGAAGATATAAACTAAAGAAAAGTATGTAATATCTGTGTTTTATTTATGTACTGTATATTTATAAATCAATACCTTGTATAATATCCTATGGGGTTGTAGTATTGGTAAAGTTATGTGGTTATAAGTGGTAATATTCTAAGAATGCCAATAACTTCTGAACCAAAGGGAAATCAGGGGTACTTTGAGTGAGTGACTAGGGGTAGTTTTGTATGTAGAATCTGATTATGTAATAACAATGAAGTATATGTGAGAGGAAATGTAAGTTGTTGATGTTTGTATGTGAAAAGGTATGGATTACCACAGCGCTTGTTTGCGAAGGTCTTTGTAAATTTTGTAGTTTGGAGGCGTGACGAGGAGAGTCCAGGCGTGGCGCAGGAGTGGAGCTTCACCATCAACGATGTAGACTGTTTCGGAGTTCTGCAAAGCGTTAACAACCTCAGGACTGTGAATAGCTACGCGGTGAACACCGTCCGATGTCATCAAATAGGTCGATCGAGTATCCCGATTCGTTTCAAAAGGCTGCCACACCACAGTTTTTTGCTTGCATGCAGCGACCCACAGGTAGTAAGCGGAAAAAAACGATTTTCCAACCCCAGGAGTACCGGTCACGACCCATTTGGATTTGGCACTCTTGCGATCAAAACATTTGCGGAGCTCTTTGTAAACTGGGCGGACAACGATGCGGTGACCAAGCTCTGGATTTCCGAGCACATAGGATTCTTTTAGGTCCAAATATTGCCCCTTGTCCTCGCCAACCAATTTGGCCGCTGGCAGATTCTTCCAAAAGCGTAGGATCTCCTCGTGAACAGCGGCAAAGTTCGGTTTGACTACAAACAACAGGGCAAGATGTTTAATAATCAAGCAGTGAGAGTGAGCACAGAGAAAGCTTTGACTTTGTATTGCTAGCACAAGAGTTTTGACAATGGAGGCTTACCTTTGATTATAAGGGGAGTCTTTGGGTTTGCGCAATCGGAGAGTCGTTCAGCGTATTTGCTGAGGAGTGATCGGGAATCAAGCGGCTCTGCGTTTTCCTTCGTATGGAGGAAGATAGCCCGGTTGTTGAGGTCACCCAATGGACCCGAGAGTCTGTTTTGCGCCGCGAGGGCGAGGTCATTGACATGCTCGAGCTCCTTCATTTTAATGCTAGTGACGTTATCCTGGAATGACACCCAGATTTTCGTGGGAACCATCATGAGTGTGGAGTGTGGGATCTGTTGAGGTAAAGACTGATTACTAATTCCAGCGCCTGGAATGCAGAAAACAAACAATTAATAAAAAACAGGAAGACAGATAATAAAAGATTGACGGGAATCATTTACCTGAGCCAGAGTGAAGTTTGTTGTAGCTCGACTACATAATCTTATGTGAAGATTAGTCATCACTACACTATACGTCATGAAGACTTATAGGATGGTCTCGACGAGACGTCAGACTTTCCCATGTCACTCCATTCCCATTTCCTTTCTTTTCCATACATAATGTGAACTATAAATACCATGTATTTACAGCCACATTATGGCTTTCTTCTCGCTGCAATCCAACATTAGTCTTTTGTGTCTCTTTAGGTTATGAGCCTGCGTTACCAGCTCTGCTGAAGAAATTAACCCGCCGACGCAAAATACCGGACCAATTATTAAAAAAACTTTACTTGTTTGAAATCTTACTATTACCGACGAAAAATACCGGACTAGTCCTTCTTTTTTCTAACAAACTTTACTTGCTTGAACCTTAATCTTCCCGACGAAAAATACCGGATCTTTCTATTATCATTTTTTTCTCTACTCTGTGATGGATAATTCTTCTGCGGCATACAGACGGATCCGACTGTTTCTCAATGACTTGAATCAGGTTTTTGGTACCCTGCCTCCTTCAAATCCTGGACCATACGCCTACTTCAACTCTGTTGATTTCCAGCAACGACCTGGGAATCGACCAACCCATCGCTCGTAGATTTGGAAGCAAAAGAATGGACAAAGAAGTGCTCAAGACGCTACCCACCCTCAATGCGCGTCTTCCCGGCCAAGCAGTCCCAACATCACAGTCATCCCCATATTTGTGTGGTTGGTCGACCGCCTCGGCATTGGCAAAATCACACCATCCACGGTCAACATAACAGTTTAGCGGTTGATGACACTCATCAACCCACCAACACATTCAAAAACCACCCTCTTTTGAGTGCCACATCCCCTGTCAAACATGGCTGTGAGCACCTGCCGTTTGATAGTGAGCTTGTTAGGGACGAGGACACTCAACCTGGTTTTACAACCACCAGCAAGTGGGACACGCGGTCAGATCTTGGCATCAATGAGGATCCAGGCACATCTGAAGATTTAAAATTTTGTCAGGATTCAGCTTCGATTACACCACCAGAGTATGAGCTGGTCCACTCAATCATTGATCATCAGGAACCGACTGGATCTTTAATACCTTTACAAATGATCGCCGACCCGAACGTTTTACAAGAGCAGGATGAACACGGGCCCCAGGAGCACGGCGATGACCACACTGGGTTATCTGATGCTTATTCTGATGTTCACACAACGGAATGCGCTGGTGAACTCGAGGCCGACTATCCCGACGAAGGGGTCCATGATGACCCGGGTGATAATTACTACGATGATGGAGGTAACTATGTCGACGATAGCGATGGAGGCAACTATGATGATAACTACAACGACGGGGGCGACTATGCTGACTACGACGATGGAGGCGACTCCGACGACTACGGCGAAGATTATTGACCTGAACCCTTCATCCCCCCCTCTTTCCCTACCGTCTTCTCGCTCCCCTTTGTCTTATTCTTCATCTCTCTTTTCTCTTTTCTCTTATCTTCTACCCTGTTGCTTCTTTGTATTTATTGGAGATACGGTCATGTCCTCTCTCCGCCGCCTTTGCTTCTCTTTGTGTCTCTTTAGTTCGAGTCGATGCAACATCAAGCGGGTGACTTGGTGAGAAGTATGTAGCTTTGGTGCTCTCGGCTTCGCCTAGCTGCGAGAGCGGTCCGATAACATGGAAACCTCCAGCCGAGCCGTCAGCCAACGACTTCCTACTCCTCAACTCTCTCTCCCCTCATCAAGCATCCACCCGCTCTTGGCCCGCCTCCGGCTCCCAGACAGGCCCCGTGCCAGTTGAATGGATTGACAAACAATGTTACAACCTCCTATCAGCTCCCTCCCCATTTGTTTGGGCAAGTCACGGTCTCGTCGAGTGGGGGGGTGTTGTAGCTTGACTACATAATCTTATGTGAAGATTAGTCATCACTACACTATACGTCATGAAGACGTATAGGATGGTCTCGACGAGACGTCAGACTTTCCCATGTCACTCCATTCCCATTTCCTTTCTTTTCCATACATAATGTGAACTATAAATACCATGTATTTACAGCCACATTATGGCTTTCTTCTCGCTGCAATCCAACATTAGTCTTTTGTGTCTCTTTAAAGTTGAGGTGATGACTCCTCAGCCAATTTGAGACGGCTCGCAACGTTCGGTTTGACTACAAACAACAGGGCAAGATGTTTAATGATCAAGCGGTGAGAATGAGTACAGAGAAAGCTTTGACTTTGTATTACTATCACAAGAGTTTTGACAATGGAGGCTTACCTTTGATTATAAGGGGAGTCTTTGGGTTTGCGCAATCGGAGAGTTGTTCAGCGTATTCGCTGAGGAGTGATCGGGAATCAAGCGGCTCTGCGTTTTCCTTCGTATGGAGGAAGATAGCCGGGTTGTTGAGGTCACCCAATGCACCCGAGAGTCTGTTTTGCGCCGCGAGGGCGAGGTCATCGACATACTCGAGCTCCTTCGTTTTAATGCTAATGACGTTATCCTGGAATGACACCCAGATTCTCGCGGGAACCATCATGAGTGTGGAGTGTGAGATCTGTTGAGGTAAAGATTGATCACTAATTCCAGAGCTGGAATGAAGAAAACAAACAATTAATAAAAAACAGGAAGACAGATAATAAAAGATTGACGGGAATCATTTACCTGAGCCAGAGTGAGGTTGAGGTGATGACTCCTCAGCCATTTTGAGACGGCTCTCAACGTTCGGTTTGACTACAAACAACAGGGCAAGATGTTTGATGATCAAGCAGTGAGAGTGAGCACAGAGAAAGCTTTGACTTTGTATTACTAGCACAAGAGTTTTGACAATGGAGGCTTACCTTTGACTATAAGGGGAGTCTTTGAGTTTGCGCAATCGGAGAGTCGTTCAGCGTATTCGCTGAGGAGTGATTGGGAATGAAGTGGCTCTGCGTTTTCCTTTGTATGGAGGAAGATAGCCGAGATGCTGAAGTCACCCAACAAGAAGCTGTTTTGCGCCGCGCGGGCAAGTTCATTGACATACTCGAGCTCCTTCGTTTTAATGCTAGTGACGTTATCCTGGAATGACACCCAGATTCTCGCGGGAACCATCATGAGTGTGGAGTGTGGGATCTGTTGAGGTAAAGATTGATTACTAATTCCAGAGCCTGGAATGCAGAAAACAAACAATTAATAAAAAACAGGAAGACAGATAATAAACGATTGACGGGAATCATTTACCTGAGCCAGAGTGAGGTTGAAGTGATCGCTTCTCAGCCAATTTGAGACAGCTCGGTAGTCGGTCGATGAAGAGATTAACGGATAGCTTGATAAAAGTGGTTGAGGTTGTTTGATTGTTGAGTTGATGTTGTTTGATTGTTGAGTTTGATGAGCTGAGTAGTGTAGCCGGGATACAATAGGCCTATGCGAGGGGCGCACTGTACGCGCCAAGGGTTTCCCGCTCTGGTTTACAGGCCAGGAGTTAAGGAAACCAAAGCCCCTTGCATATTTGTCTTCGCAAACCCCTTTCCCCACCGAAGATTTTGGCACGATGCATAGTAGCTTACCAGTAATTGGACACAGCTGTGTACAGATCCTGAGTTCCAAGAGATGATTTAGGCACTCAAGCTCGTAGTCCCGCTCTGAACGTTCATGCATCTCTTCCAGCATGAATACCACTTCCCAAGTTGCTGCTGGCCTATCCATTCTCTCTGCATCTATTCTTTTTGGATAAATAGTAGCAGTGCTGCCAAAGATCTCAAGGACCTTCAAAAAATTATTCAACAGACAGAAATCAATTTATTCAATGGTGAAGTTAGGATGCAAAGCAAACAGAAATATGTTGGTGGACTCCATAGCCATCTTGAGATGATCCATTATCCCTTACTCAAACAATATCACCCAGAATTGGCCCCCAACCATCTCAAGAATTGCATATTCAAACAAAATCAAGGTTATCCATCTGCCAAAGCTGGAGGTCCACAAGGGAAATGGGAGGAAACAGCTTTATCCAAGCTCGCAAGCCTATTCCAATGGGAGGCTACACTCAAAGATATTTGGACCAATACACAACACCATCAGTTTCAAAAATCAATTTTCTTAGCTATCCGTTTGATGATCAAACATGATCTAGTGAAAAACACGGAGCATCATCCTTTCTTCCAGAATACGGAAATTGCACAACTTCTTTGGCGTTTTGGCCTGGTAGAAGATGAAGTCAAAGTGCAGCACCTGAGAAAACCAATCACATCATCAACAATACCAACCAGGTCAACCACAAGACCACCAAAATTAAGAAGAAAACCAACAGAATTTCCTAACCTGTTTTATGACCAACATTGGTACAAATTATTACAAGGTAAGCACCAATTTTTCAATTGAAATCAGTCCTGGTTGCAAAGTTGAAGAAAAGCATATCAATCTTTCATATGGCCCCTCCTATCTGCATACATCAATGATCACTCACCTTTCCTTCTTTGCAAAAATGATGCACAAAATACTCCCTGTCTTTCTTGGTATCAGCATTTAAAAAAAACATTCCAGGAAGCATCAAAAAATGAGTTGGCAGAAGTTTGTGAAAGAATAATTCAGCAGGAGAACTTGGCACAAAATCATTAATGCAACAGCCATCACTTCAAATGATGAAACAGCTTCTTGGAGAAATTCAACTCTATCCCGAGCTTGGTATAAATAGGATATGGTAGTCATTTAAGTACACTGGTTAAGACGTATGTTAAGGTTGATACTTGGCGGTTTAAATGGAGGATGAATGGAGGATTGGATAAAGCAGCTTCAAGTGGGTGTTATAATTGGATCCTGGAGGTTGGTGTATCTAGATAGAGAGAGCTGACACTGGAACTACCTCATGAGCAGCTAGCTCTTCAGAGGGCAGTTGAGCAAATGACTTGCAATAAACAGATGAGACATATGTGAGCTAACGTGATTTGCACGAACAAGGGTGCTTGCATGTCACAATATAATGGAATAAATGAGAGGTGGATTAAACAGACCAATCTTTGCACATATGTCATATGACAATCCACACAACACAGCCGGAATTTGATTGGAATCCTTCTGTCAGCCTACGTGATGCCAATGATAAATCCTTCTATAGCTACACATGGTGCAAAGTACAAGGTAAGAGTATGATAACTCTGGGTAAGGGATAAAAGAGTATAATTCCCAAAGAATGTGGGGAATTGGGATGTAAAGAAATAGAGATAAAAAGGTAATAATTGTATTAAATAAATTTAGGGACTTGGTTAAACAACTCCCTTTTTTTGGAGTATCAAATCCCAAAAGAAGAGGACATCGCCGCTACCCCTCTCAACCAAGATGCAACCATTTGGGAGTCAATCTCCCAATTCAGCTTGAGAATCGGGAATCAGCAGGACAATTGCCAAAAAAATAAAAATAACAACAGCTGCAACCCCCGTGGGAGTCGCTACACCAAAAATGAGACTGAGCACGGGATTCAATCCCCAAACACCTCTGACCACGCGTCAGAGGCAGTCCTTGACTCCCAAGCCAAAAAAAAAAAACACGCTTGAACCAAACAGAACAAACAACCGAGATCCTCAAATTAGCAAACGACACCCACCATCAAATCACTCCACATCTCAACCCACCCAACCACACCAAAGCAACATGTCCACCAGCCCTACAGATTGCCCATCCCCCTTCCTCAACCCCTCATTCTACCAGAAACCAGGAGAGAAGATAGAAAAAACAGAAACAACTCCAAAAAAAAATAAAAATGAACAAAAAAATGAAAAAGAAGATAAAAAAAATGAAACAGAAGATAATCCTATTAGAAGTAGTTTTGGAAATACTATTCCAGATGTAGAAGAAGCTAACCAAAAGCAGCTAATTGAAACCTGTTTAGAAATACTAGAAAAAAATAACCAAGAAGATGAGCAAGAAAATCAAAATCAAGCCACTGAACTAGTTCCAAATTTAGAAATAAGAAAAAATCAATCCACTGAACAAGAAGATGAATGCAACCATCAAGAACACTCTGAGAATCAACAAGAAGAAGCCCACAATATTCCACCTCCACCTGAAGGGATTTACAACAACTTGGAAACCCTCTCTGCTGTCAGCCACCAAGATATTACATACATTATGTAACACTTGAAGCTGCAAGCTGAATAATTAATAATATTTTAATTATATTATTATTTATTTTATTTTAGGGCATTAATAAAAAAACCCGGTTTTTCCGCGTTTACACCCGGTTTTCTGCGCAGATGCGGCTATGCAGAAAACCCGGTTTTCCGCGCGTGCACCCGGTTTTTTTTAATTTTGAGTTTTTATTCAATATGCATAATGAGGGTGGCATATGATGCGCACAGACTCCCCAGGCATGCTCATCCAACTTCCAACATCAACCACATTGAAAACCACTCACCACAATCAGAAACCAACGCCACCCCCCCCTAAATCATCAGCCCCCCGTAACTCATCAACCACTCAACTGATCCACATAAAATAAACACCAAAATTCGCAATTTTTCCTCCTCTCCGCAATCCAAGTCACCAATTTCACTTTTTTTCCCCAAATTTTCCCAACTCCTCCCACCACCCATTTTCACTTCCACCACTACTCCTCATCCATTTTCCACCCAAACCCACTAAAAATAATACCAAAAAGCTTCTTTTTTTCCCCTCTCCACACCACCCCAAAATCTTCCATACCGCACCTGTAAGCCACAAAGATATTACATGTAGTATGTAACATGTAATACTTGAAAACTGCAAGCTTGAATAATTATAATTATTCTTTATTTTTATTATTATCTTTTATTACATTAATAAGTCTTATAGACCTCATCATTTTATCAAATGAAACAATAGTCTAACAGTTAGAGACTGGCTGTCAGCTTGCTACTAGTTCAGAGACAACCTGACTAGAACAAAATAAACATAAAATCAAAAATATAGTATTAATCATTTAACAAAGAGTAATAATAATAAGATAAAGCAACATAAAAAAGTAATATGTAAATAATAAACACATTATTACATAGTAAATTAATAATAAATAAACAAATACAGTATTAAGTATAAAACAATGAATATGCTAATAAATAATAACATAAGTGGAAATATTATTTCATAATCTTAAAGAGCGTGTAAAATAACCTAGGGTACTTCAGCCAAAGTACCCCAGATAACTTAAAACTTCTAGTAGTAAAACAACTTGAAAGAATATTACCACTAAAAGCGCTGAATTAATTATTATACATTAAAATACAGAATAGAAACCATAAATACATGTACAAAACCACGAAATAACAATGTATTTAAATAAGAACATAATAAAATAAATACATATGACACTAATAATATAAGTATATAATACTAGTAATGTACTATATTATCTATTTATTTATTTATTTTATTTAATTAAATACTAAGTACACTAAGGATAATTCAGAGGGACAAAGACCACGAACCAGAGGAAGGAAATAACATGAGAACCTTCTGAAAATAACTATTGAACAACTGTTCAAAATAAATGTATTACATCCTTAGTGGGAAATTATTGATTGACAGATCTCTGCAGTCATGCATTCCCAAAGAGCCTGCATGACAGGGTTTAAACAAGAGGCTCTTGAAGCGCCCACAGAACAAACAAATACATGTATTTCACATTGTACACAATACAAAATAATTAAACTCTGACAAATGTGATCAACAGGTACATGTGATATTTAATCAATACATTTTGACATGTAATTAAAACCTTTGATCAACACATCTAACAAACCTTGTCAGAGGTTCAGAAGCGCCTCAAGATGCCAGCAAAAGAGCTTAGACAGGCTGTACCCATAGTAGACAGCCTGTACATATGGAAATTTGATTAAACAACTACATGCATTTGTATAAATCTTAACCCCTTCCTTTTAAATGTTCCCATAGCCAAAAATACATCTTGTGTTTCGCCATCAGGGCTCCAGAAAGGCATTTAAGGACCCCTTGTTCCCCCTGTATTTTAAAAGATCATGCTTTAATATATATACTACCACCTGTACCCACTTACATAGCTTTTACAATTGTTATTCTGTCTGGTAAGGTCCTAGTATCTGTTCTTTAGCCCCTTCTTACTCCCCTGAAATTGCCCAGTGTCCACCCAGCTCTTCCAACACCCTTTCCAAGCGCTTCCAACTGCCCAATTTCCCCCTGGAAGAACCTCAAGTCTGTTGAAGGTAATTTATTACTAGTAAGTAGATAAACCCTTCTCTTGAGATTCTCCCCCATCTTTTATCTGGGATTTAAACCACCCCTGTTTACAGGCCCCAGTGTGTTCAGGTACCTAAATCCTCTGCTTGCAAGATACCTTTGAGGGATTAAACAACCCCTGATTTATCAGGCCCCTCATAATTTTAATTATATTAAATTTATTTAATATAATTAATTATCTTTTACCCCTTATACCTCATATCCTTATTGGTATTACCTCTTATAAATCCTCCCAGAGCTTTATATTGCTCTTTATATTTTATTTTGCACCTTGTGTAGCTAGAAGGAGTGCTCCTTGGCATCACATAGGCTGACACTGGCTCAGTAATAACTCTTATAAACAAAATGACCTGAGTTCAAGCCACACTCATGACCACATTCAATAAAATCATATATGTAAATTCCTATTTTTAACAAAATTAAGTTATAGTTTAATTAATGAAAATCTTTGGAAAATTAATTTTCAAACATGCAATAAATGGATAAAGAACCATTTATTGGCATAGTTTTCTTCTTGAAAATCCTGGAAGATCCAAGATTAACACATGGTAATTTATAGTATAAAATTACACATAAATAAAGGTAAATCTTTATGGAAAGTATATTAATTATGCGATAATAACTCATAAATCAATTCCCACCTGTATAACTCTCCAGAGAAAGTGCTTTTCCAAGCACTAACCACAAAGGAAGTTATATGTACATGTGATTAATAATTTTTAGTTTAATTAAGAAAAATAAACATGTAATAAATTTAATGAATGTGAAATGAACATGGCATCTGTTGAAAAATCATCTGTCAAGATTTAAGACTGCTTGAACCCCCCCCCCCTCCGAACTTATTGCCAGGGGGCTTACAATCTAGAGTCCAGGGGGATTTAAACCTTCACTTTGCCTTGATGTGTAAAGTTAGGATTCCTCTCTTTTCTTAATCCTCAAGGCTTTCAAATCCACTTTCCACCACTCCTCAAGATCAATCCATTACTCTTCAAGATCAACCCCAAGAATCTATCTGCTGCTCAAACTAGGTCTCACGGTGTAAAGTAATCGACCACTTCTTTCTCTTTGCCTGAGGTCCTCAACAAATTGCTTACATCTTCTTTTCTCATCAAGACTCATCTCAATTCTTGACTCATCGACTCTACATTGATCACGACCACCTTTCTCAAATCTGAAACTATTCCTCTTCCTGTTTGTGTCTCAACATCCTCTTTTTCTTTTTTCTTTTTTCTTTTTTCTTCTTTTGTCTTTGCTTGTTGTCTCATTGCTAAAACTCTTTCACCTTTTCAGTGTTGCTCTATCTTCCTAATCTTCTTCCTTAAACCTTCTGGTACCTTAAAAACTATCAATCATTGTCCTGTGGTAGGATTTCTTTCTCTCTCTTTATTTGTGACATTTTCTCATCTTTTCTCTACTTTTTGATCATGTTCTAACTCCTTTATTGTAGTCTGGTTTTGGTTAAAAATTCTTTAGCAATTTTATAATACGATTAACAGTCAAAATTCGCTACCACCAAAAACCAGGCACGTCGTAAATCAAAATGGACTCCATTAACGGTACCGTCATGAAGGCCAACATTGAATCCATTCCTATCCTAACCGAAGATAACTATCCAAGCTGGAAAACTCGAATTACCAGTCTCTTCAAATTAGGAAAGGTTAAAGATCACATGTATAACGGCACGCCTCCGTTGGAAGAAGAAGATAATATTATTCTAGGAGCCATTATTTTATCAAAGATCTCAGCGGGCACCCACACCAACGTGGTCAACTCTATCAACGCCGAAGATGCTCAACTCCTCTGGCAGGCAATCACCAAACGATTTGCCTCTCCGGAACCCTCTAACCGAGCCAGGGTCTACAATCAGTTTTTGAGCATTGCCTACGAGAATAATCGCATCGATAAATTCATCACCGATGTTCGCGGCTGCCTTACAAAAATGGAAGATGTAGGCATTACTTTCCCTGCCGATTTGATCACCTACGATCTATTAAGACAACTTCCAGCCAGTCTGGAAAATATCAAACAAGCTATCACACACTCAAAGAACGGTGAAGACATCACCCCTGAGTCACTTCTTAATCACTTAGAAATTCATCGAAATGATTCAAAGCTCTCGAATCAATTTAAAGTCGAGACAAATTCTGTGGCAATGATGTCAAGAGAAGGAACTTTTTGTTCAGCGGGGAAACACAATCATCGAGCTCCTCACCCTGAAGATCGATGCTGGATGGTGCATCCAGAACTCCGACCGCCTCCTCGACCATACTATGGAAAGAAGCCTCAAGGAGTCAATGTCAGCCTTTCTACCTTCTCCTCTCACCTGCCTAAAACCTTTGTCCTGGATTCCGGATCCTCATCGCACATGGTCGCTGACAAAAACCTTTTCATACTCCTAGACAAGTCAGAAGGAGGAATGATTAATACAAGTTGTGGCAATAACACCTTGAAGATCGAAGGAAAAGGGTCTATCGCGGTGATACATAAGCAAGAAAAAGTTGTCTTCCATGATGTTCTCCTCGTACCTCAAATCAACGCCAACCTTTTGTCACTACGTCTCTTACTACTACAACATTTTGACGTTAAATTTGAAATAAATAAATTTTTTATAAATAAACATGATTGGCCTTGGCTCGAAGGACATTATCAGAACAATCTCCCCGTTCTCGATCTAAGTCCGTGCACACATCAATCGTGCTTGTCCGCATCTGAGAGAATCCATAAATCGTTAGGACACATCAGCTACGGCCGGATCAGACATAAATTGGGAATTCCAATTAAGGCAGATCACAAATGCGTTTCGTGCGCCATGGCTAAAATCACAAAAGCGACTTACTCCCATTGCTCTTCCCGTGCTTCAAAACCTTTCGAAGAAATTCATCTCGACTTAATAGGTCCCATCAAACCTATGTCTTATCGAAGACACCAGTATATTCTCACCATTGTGGACTCCGCCACTCGATACTGCTCGGCCATCCCAATCAAAGCGAAATCGGACGTTTTTGAGGTTCTGTCTCAACTCGTTGATGTAGAAGCCAAATGCTTTGGATACTTCCCTAGCATCATCCATTCGGATCGGGGAACAGAGTTCACCAACTCAGAGCTGGAGAACTACTGTCAAAAAAATATCATCAGACTCAGATTTTCAGATCCCCATACGCCGCAACAAAACGGCTTGGCTGAACGGTTCAATAGGACAATACTGGAATCGCTACAAACAATACTGCTGGACTCGATGCTGCCTAAGAACCTCTGGAGCGAGATTGTAGGAGCTAGCGTGTTGACAATGAACCAGGTGCCAACTCACCAAAGCAATAACTCGCCCTACAAGCTCTTTAAAGACAAATCTATACCACTTAGTTTCTTTCATCCTATTGGCAACCCGGTGGTTGTCTACTCTCATAAACAGAAGTCAAAGCTGGAACCCAGAGGAGAGTCAGGTAAACTCATCGGTTTCAATGCTGAGTTGAAATCATACAAAACAATCACCGAAGGCGGCAACATTGTAAGCTCTAAGAACATTGTGTTCCTCAATTACCCTTCGAACGGAAAGTCGGATGACGACTGGGAGGATTTAGTCATAGAAGAAAATTCGGTGAATGTTGAAATGCCGAGGACGACTGATAAAGAGGAAGTTCACAAGATCAAAGAGGAAGAAATCGATATCAGTCTGCCTGAGGCTCTCGACAGGGATGAAGTAATTGATGTAGATGAGTCCTCGTCGGATTCAGACGAGATTGAAGTCGCTGAAGGATTGGTTCCGGCTCCCATTACATCATCGATCAGAGTATTACGGGATAGGACAGCCCAGGTTAAGCCACAAAAGTACTCGTATTTGACGACCGATCCAAAGGGCTACAAAAATGAGGTCACCGGAAGCAAGGCAGTGGAATGGAAGGTTGCTGTTCAAGAAGAGCTTAAAAATATCGAAGATCACGAAGTGTGGAGCGACTATTATGAACACCCACCCAAGTCTCTACGTCACACGTGGGTCTTTAAGACCAAACCAGCTTCTAAATCGGCCCTTGAAAAACATAAAGCTAGACTCTGCATACAAGGCTTTATGCAAACGCCAGGAGAAGACTTCTTTGAGACGTTTGCGCCAACAGGAAAATTTCTGTCCCTGCTCACGCTACTAGTATTGGCGTTGGATATGAATATGGGGGTAAAACAGTTTGATGTAAAAAGCGCTTTTCTTTTTGCGCCACTGGAAGAAGACATCTACATAAGAACGCCGGAAGGATCCCATTGACGAGCCCCCTTTCTCAAATTGCACAAATCCTTATACGGGCTGAAACAATCACCCATGAACTGGTACAACACCCTTACTTCCTGGTTCGAATCAGTCGACTATCTACCTTCTGTCGCAGACGTATGTCTGTTCATCCACAAAAATAAAAATTCATTCATCTTCTTCCATGTGGATGACTTGATCGTAGTCGGAAAAATGGAAGATTTTGAAAAAGTATTCCTACAAAGATTCCCTCATTCGACGGTGCACGCTCCCGACACTCTCTTGGGAATGCAATTAGAAATTAAACCCGGTTGCATTGAACTTTCCCAACAATTGCTTATTGAAAAAGGACTGGATCGTCTCAGTTTACAAAATACAACCTTGGTAAAAACACCTCTAACACCAGCAGTGCAACTTCAGACGGTGTTGGAAGAAGATCACCAAAGATTCCTGAAGTTGAATATCAACTACAGGTCATTCACTGGGATTCTTAATTACTTATCATGTAGGACGCGCCCAGATCTTGCGGCTGCAGTCTCCATCCTGTCAAGATTCAATCACAGACCTGGTTTATCTCATTGGAACGAGGTTCTACACTGCTGGCGGTATCTAAAGGGGACGCAACACTTCAAATTCTGCCTCAAACCGGATCCGGAAGAAGCATTGGGACGAATCAACTTTTATACTGATGCGACTTGGGCGGACGATCAAGAGACTCGAATCTCTCAGAGCGGCTCACTGGCATTCTGGAAGTCTTGCCCCATTCTGTGGAATAGCAAGAAACAGAAAAACATCACAATGTCGTCAACGGAGGCGGAATTAAACGCCCTCTCAGATGGGGAGCAGGAAAATCAGTGGCTTACATTTCTAATTGAAGAACTCTGGAGAAATCAGTTGAACCCGACTTTATTCCATATCAACAACAAAGGGTTGCTTGAGAAACTGAAGAACTTCGGCTCGAATTCCAAGACAAAGCACTTGGATATCAAGGCCAAAGGATTGAGAACGAAGTTCAAGAATAAGGAATTCAACGTGAAACTTGTTCCATCCGAGAAGATGCTAGCCGACGCCCTAACAAAAGCCCCACCACACGTCTCAATAACCAAGCTTCAAACGGAATGTTTTGCCGGTCTTTCGCCAACAAGCAAGGTGGGGTGTTGAAAAATCATCTGTCAAGATTTAAGACTGCTTGAACCCCCCCCCCCCCCCCCGAACTTATTGCCAGGGGGCTTACAATCTAGAGTCCAGGGGGATTTAAACCTTCACTTTGCCTTGATGTGTAAAGTTAGGATTCCTCTCTTTTCTTAATCCTCAAGGCTTTCAAATCCACTTTCCACCACTCCTCAAGATCAATCCATTACTCTTCAAGATCAACCCCAAGAATCTATCTGCTGCTCAAACTAGGTCTCACGGTGTAAAGTAATCGACCACTTCTTTCTCTTCGCCTGAGGTCCTCAAAAAATTGCTTACATCTTCTTTTCTCATCAAGACTCATCTCGATTCTTGACTCATCGACTCTACATTGATCACGACCACCTTTCTCAAATCTGAAACTATTCCTCTTCCTGTTTGTGTCTCAACATCCTCTTTTTCTTTTTTCTTTTTTCTTCTTTTGTCTTTGCTTGTTGTCTCATTGCTAAAACTCTTTCACCTTTTCAGTGTCGCTCTATCTTCCTGATCTTCTTCCTTAAACCTTTGGGCATTGATAAACGCACGCCAAGCGCGCACGCCAACGCCAGCCCGCACGCCAATTTTTTTGGCGTGCGGGGCCTACACGCCAAAAAAAATTGGCGTGTAGGGTCCACAGGCCAACATTAATTGGCGTGTGAGACCCACACGCCAAAAATGGCGTGTGGGCCCCGCACGCCAAATAAAATTGGCGTGTGGGCCCCGCACGCCAATTGTTTGGCGTGTGGGCCCCGCACGCCAATTGTTTGGCGTGTGGGCCCCGCACGCCAATTGTTTGGCGTGTGGGAGGATCCCGCTCACGTAATTGAATGGGAGGGCCCATTCAATTACGTGAGCGGGCCGGCTGACGAGGTTATACAACCTCGTCAGCCGGGAGGACTTCCTCCCGGCACGAGGCTGTATAACCTTGCTGGCCGGGAGGACTTCCTCCCGGCCGACGAGGTTATACAACCTCGTCAGCCAGGAGGAAGTCCTCCTGGCTGACGAGGTTGTATAACCTCGTCAGCCAGGAGGACTTCCTCCCGGCTGACGAGGTTATACAACCTTGTCAGCCAGGAGGAAGTCCTCCTGGCTGACGAGGTTGTATAGCCTCGTCAGCCGGGAGGACTTCCTCCTGGCCGACGAGGTTATACAACCTCGTCGGCCAGGAGGAAGTCCTCCTGGCTGACGAGGCTATACAACCTTGTCAGCCAGGAGGACTTCCTCCTGGCTGACGAGGTTGTATAACCTCGCCAGCCGGGAGGATACAACCTCGTCAGCCAGGAGGACTTCCTCCTGGCTGACGAGGTTGTATAACCTCGTCAGCCGGGAGGAAGTCCTCCCGGCCGACGAGGTTATACAGCCTTGTGCCGGGAGGAAGTCCTCCCGGCTGACGAGGTTGTATAACCTTGTCAGCAGGCCCGCTCACGTAATCAAATGGGCCCTCCCATTTGATTACGTGAGCGAGGGGGGACCCGCACGCCAAAAAAAATTGGCGTGTGGGAACCACACGCCATTTTTGGCGTGTGGGAACCACACGCCATTTTTGGCGTGTGGGAACCACACGCCATTTTTGGCGTGTGGGAACCACACGCCATTTTTGGCGTGTGGGAACCACACGCCATTTTTGGCGCGTGGGAACCACATGCCATTGTATTTTGGCGTGTAGACCCTACCCGCCAATTATTTTTGGCTTGTAGGCCCCGTACGCCAAAAAAAAGTGGCGTGCAGGTTGGCGTTGGCGTGCGTGTATCAACGCCCAAACCTTCTGGTACCTTAAAAACTATCAATCATTGTCCTGTGGTAGGATTTCTTTCTCTCTCTTTATTTGTGACATTTTCTCATCTTTTCTCTACTTTTTGATCATGTTCTAACTCCTTTATTGTAGTCTGGTTTTGGTTAAAAATTCTTTAGCAATTTTATAATAGCATCATTTTAATTAAAAGTGAAACCATATTTCACTTCTTACCACGAACAGGCTGATCAGATTCACCTGTCAACCTTGCCCTAATCCCCACTGTCAAATACATTACAGAGGGATTAATACAAAATATTTATTATTTAAGGAGGAAGTTTCTTCACCAAATTGAAGACATCCTCCCCCCATCAATTCTAACATACACAAGATAACTTATTATAAGCTAAAAATGCGCTCACCTTCTCCTGTAAGTAAGGAGGACTGGCCTTTATTTATATACTATCTTATATAGTTAAAATTCTTCAAACAAAATCCCCCCCCAATCAATTAATTACCTTTAATTGGATTGGAAGAACCGTGTATCAATCTGGTTAGCCCTTCTGAGGATTTATTCCCTTAACAGAAGTTTTGGCAGCAGGGTAATAACCTGTTCTCATTTGATACTTAGTGTTTTTATAACACCTAAGTTATCATTCTTATTGGTACTTGATTTATTACACTTTATAAGTGTAAGACTATTCTTTTAGTCCTTACTGTACACGCCACAACAGGTGGAGTAGAGTACAGAAAGCTGAAATTTGGTGTCCCAACAGTGGCCTTAAATCCTTTTGGCCTTATATAAATTAATTTATAATTCGAAAATTTCAATTAAATTTTTTTTCTGTTTAAACCTCTTCCTTATTGCAAATAATTTTTGATAAACTTATCAAACTGACATTTTGCCCTTATTTTCAGAATTTTTTTTACAGAAAAAACTCAAAAATACACTCTTAACAATCAGATTCTTAGTATAAGAATCATCCAAAAAATTTGAATTTTTTTCGAAAAATTATATTTTTTTTAGTTCTCAGCAAAAGTGAGACCTAACTGCGGTCATGGCAATCACCAATTTTAATGAAAAGGGTTTTCCAGTGTGCTAATCCTGTTCCTTCTCACATAACTCTTTCTACATCTTATATGCCATCCATATATCCATAATTATTATGCCAGATTGAGACTCTCCACCTCATTATACCCCTAGTCACTCACTCAAACGACCCTTGATTTCCTTTTGGATCAGAATTTATTAACATTCATAGTTTTCATAGGTACATTCTTTTCTTTTCTTTTCCTTATCAATTGGATCTTCACATACTCCATTGTCTTTTTCCGTAAATTTATCCTCATTAAAGTTTATTTCATGTGTGTTAACTATTTGCTTGTTCTCATAATCACATATTCTATAATTTTTACTGAACTCATCAAAACCAAAAAGAAAACCTCTGCGCACTGCAGGACTAATCTTGCTATCTCAAGTCTCCTTCCAATTGTGTATTGTTAGCCTTAGAGTCAGTGCAGCTGACCTAAAGTCTGCCATCATCACTCATTATCTTAATCCCAGTACCAAATGTGTTATATATATTTAACCTGAGGTTACCATAGTGTTCACTTAAAACTTTGTATTTGCTCAACTCCTTCATGGAGTAATTAAATAAACAATTCTACACTACAGCTGGCTGGCCAATTACCACATCTATATGTTAGATTACACAAGCAAACCTTGAAAATTTTTGAAGTTGGTGAGTCCCCCATTGCAGGCAGCATACAAAAACTCAAGACACCCAAAACCACTACCTCAGGAACCCAAGGATTCAACCAGGTTACAGCTCACCACTCTAACCAACACAAGGCTTCTTTCACCCAGTACTTCAAGTATTGTCAATCATTCCCCTTTTTGAACATTGCTTCTCTGACAGTAGTCCTTCTCTGTCTTACCCCCTTCTTCCCTGTTTCACTTTCCTTCATTCCTCAGATTAAATCAATCTCCAATCATCAGATCAAATCAAGCTCCTACTATCAGCTTATATCAATCTTAATCTTCGCATGAAGAGATCATCCAGTCTTTTTCTGTGTTTTTTCCTTGAAACAAATCACATAGGTTTCCCTCTAAAGAACCTTGACTATATTGCTTGACCATAGTCTGAAGAACTGGGCTGATTAGACTTTTCTTCTCAGACACCTTCCACATTTCCATTGTGTGAAGAGACTGTTGCTTTTATCAAAATCTCTGGCACAGCTTTCCAAATTTCTAAGTTGTTGATTATCATTATTAAAGAGAACTCGGACTATTCAAATCTCAGATCAATCAATAGTCTTCCCTGCTTTCTTCCTCTGTCCCCTTCTCTTCCCTCCACAGTTGTTTTCTTTATCTTTCTGAAATACAACTTTTGCCCCCCTTTTCTTGTGTCATATTTTCACTTTAGAGACCCAGGCTCACATGTATATAGAAAATACATCCAAAAGTATTGATGTAATCACGGGTTGGCTTATGGCAATACCAAAATTTGTATGGGAATTCTTCAGGGTCCTTGCGCAATTTTGTATATATTCTATTTTGAATGAACACAGCATATTGACATGCCAAGCTCCAGAAACGTGGGGGAAAATTGCTATGAATCATTACAGATTGTGCTTTGGTTACAATTGTCCTCATGCAATGTTCAACCATTGAGTTTTGTTGTCGTGTGTAGGGAGCTGTGGTATTTTTAACAATACCAAATTTGTTGCAATACGGTCCCAGTAAAGAATTGATAAATTCACTCCAGCAATCAGTGGTAATCATTTTTACTTTTGTATACCAGTGTCTCTCCGCTGCAATTAATCAATTTATTGCCTTGACAACGTGTTCCTTTGTTTTGGTTCTCAGAAAGTATATTAATGTCATTTGTTTTGATTCATCAATTGCAAGGATGAAGTAGTTATAATTGTAGATAAATGGGATTACAATAATTCCACTGAGATCAATGTGGATATTATCATGTTGTTTGCAACCTTTGGGCCTAGTGCCTGAGAATGGAAGTCTTGTTGATTTTGAAATCTTACAGGTATCACAGTTAGACATTTTATTGTGCTTGATTCCTGTAGTCTTGTTCAGGTATTCATCATTTAAATGGCCTAGACAATTATGTATAGTTTCAGATTCAGTCAGGTGGTTTTGTGTCTTGATGTTGAGTATTGATTGATATGACTGACCGGTTCAATCTCGACAATCATCAGGAAATTTTCAAAAAAACCTTGGAGAAAAACATTGTCTTCAATGACAACTTTGAAATGTTTGGGGTTTTATGGGTCTAGTTTGATAGTTGCTCCTTGTTTTTGCAGGGGTCCGGCAGCAATACGGTTATGAAATAGGCCAGGGACCAGTAGAGATTCACCAATTTGAATCTAGAAACATTTTGTCCCTTCAGTACCACCATTCCTACTCCTTTTATCGGAAGTTCTTGCAATCCAGCTGTTCCAACAGATTCTTGATTGGGTTCAGGTATCTTCATTGTTGGTTGATCAAAGAATTCATTTGATAGGAACATATGTTTGGAATGCCTGAGTGCCAGATAGCCTCCCTGATTTAATCAACTGGGTTTGCTTCTGATCCATTGGTAATGAAAGCCCATGTTTTCTTTTTGATTTTGGTGTTATGAGCTGATGGAATAGAATTAGAATTTCTAATAGACTTTTCTTGGTTGATCTGATTGTGACTTTTGACATGATTGGTGGACTTCCTTGCTCAAAGCTTGTCAAACCAGGCTTTCTTTGCCGCAGAATCCTTGGGTTTGAAGAAACATTTATTGGAATCATGTGGTCCTTGGAACACAGTGGGAGTAAATTTCCTTCTAAAGTTGGTGTTATTAGATTGGTTGGAGTACTTGGATTTCTTGACTGAATCAGAAGTTCTTATATTGGTATTATTGGCAGAGTTGAGACTACCGGACTTATCAATTGAATCAGAGGTTTCTTTGAATTGTAAGCTTCCTTGTTTCGACTGTCTTAGACCTGAAATGAAAAGACAAGTGCTAAGCTATTTCTGCAGAGGCACTGGGTCCTGGCCTGGTTTTTTGGGTAGACATTCCTGGTCCGCTCCTAGTTGGGGTGAGGTTTGCTGCTCTTTTTGAGTCAAGACTGTAAATCTAAAACATTTGACACAAGCAAAAGTGATTTCTCTAGTTAGGCTGAGTAATTTTTCTATTTACGTTTTAGTTTGTGAATGATAATGAAATGCAGAAAAGAAATATAATTGATCTTTACCTAAATGACGGCCAGGGTCCTAGACTTTTAGAAAAAGAGAAAGAGATTGAAGGTAATGGAGAAACTGGGTCAATATTGAGAATAGAAGGAGAATGCTTCTATTTCTTTTATGGGGATAATATTCAATTGACTAGTTTGTTTGATCTCTTGGCGTCTTTTTATTAACAGTGATAGCCATCAGCACTGATTCATATGTCTTTTCTACAGTAATTGTACTCACTTCCTCCTGTTGGTGAAGTAGTCAATTTATTGTATGTGGAACCTATTTGGTCCACAAGTGGAGTGCGGTTACTGTTGCTGTTGTGTTGTATAGCATAAAGCTAGCTGACTTGCCTCCTTCTTGTCTAAGATCTAGCAGTACTTACCTTTTAGGCTGTTTGCTTTGCTAGTTTCTTTTGGGCTCTTTGTTGTTTGCTGACTAGGCTGGATCTGCAGAGTGGATGGAGGTAAGCACTTTCTTGAACCTTCCATCTGCATCTCATGCATATGCATGTAATAAAACAACTGGCCCAATTTATTAGGATTTTTTATGTTGGCCCCTTTTTCCTTGGTTACAGGTTTGCAACCCAAACCTTGACAAGATTGTTTTCCTTTGCCCAACTGTTCAATTTACCATTCCTTGTTCAAGCACCACATATTTTTGGGCCTAAAGATGCTTCTCTTACAAATGTCCCGCTCTTAGGCAAATAAACAGCTTAAGACCCATTGAATACAAAGTTGTGATCTTTTCAACAATTGCTAATAAAGACATAAAAACTCTTAGTTGTGTAATTCCTAACAGTGTCATGAGGGATTGGGGAATTCTCCGCGCTCATGTGCAACACATTTATTGAAAAACAAAAAACCCCTTTCAGTTGAATGGACTTTTTTGCTTCCACTTGAGTTTTTGATACATTAGTCCGTGCCTGCGGGATGGGCAGCTACACCGTCAGAGACAGTACTGTGTCCCAACGATTCAGCTTACATCTCCGCATACCTTTTGTCTGCGGCCATCATGATTTGTTTTGCATCATCAGCGCATCTCGACTTGATCACATTATAAGTAGCCTGCGTGGCCAGCGGATGATTCAGAAGCGCTTGGAGAGGAACTTGCACATCACAGGCTTGACCGCTTCCGCGCTCGCTTGTCTTCTCGTTGTTTCGGCCTCAAGCTTTCCTGCTCATCCTGATGATACATGGGCTTTAAAGCATATCAATCCAGCAGGAATACAAGTTATTTGGGGTTTCCTTGCCTTTATGACAGTTTTCTTTATTAGTCATGGGTTTTCTAAATATCAAGTAAGGGACGCATTCAGATCCACACAACATGTACGTTAACTGGAAAAAAAACATAGCACCTAAGTCAGAAATGTAAACGCAAACTCACCAGTAGCAGATTAGATGAAGCCATATGCTCTTTTTTCATCTGGTCCGACTTTGAATCTTTATTTGCCACCCCTTTCATCTTCTTGTGTTTTCCTTGAAGCCTCCTAGAGATAAAATTCAGCATACTAAATTTTCCCTCCAAGATCCCACTTTATTGTAGGTTATCTTCTTGCCGGTTTCATAGATTTCAACATTATGTATCCGGCCTCCACAAAAATATGCAAATACATACATATTGAGTTCCCTTGAGTTATACTGTCCCACAACAGAAGAGGTCTCATTGGTTATATTTAATTTGCCACCAATTCAGGATCTCTTTGTATGGCTTCCTGCAGTTAAGATTAATATACTAGCCCGGAAAAAAGAAAATTTGCATCCATTCAATATTTCTTGAACTCTTTAACCACAATCAATCAAGACTAAAATGTTTTGAAGTGTTAAAGTAGGCACTTCTTCATACACATTGCTAACACATCCATGTGATACTTCTTACCAGAATTGGAGGCATGCATCATCATCACCATCACACATGCAGACATGTCCAATGTATTCAATGTTAGGCAATGCATACTTAGCTCAATGGTTAGATCAGCACTCATGAATGCTCAGGTTGTGGGTTCAATTCCCACAGTGCGCAACCTTTATATTCATTTGTTCATTAAAATATAATTCTGCTATGTCAGCTACCTACTAGTCTAGACAGCGTAGGAAGCCAACAAGAGACCAGGGCAAACCTGTCAGGAAGACAGAATACGCGCCTGGCTGCGGGTGCGCAGCCTCGAGAAGGAAGCGCGCCAATAGAATTGGTCTAGATCCATCTTAGTACAGATCTCACTAAGATGAACAGGTTATGCCCACTTAAAGGCAGACAAGAAGAAGAAGGAAGGCTGGATCTGATGGGTCAGATCGAGCTCAAGATATACTTAAGAGGGGAACTCAAGAAAGACGAGTTCCCCAGAGAAAAAGAGAGAAAACCAAGCCCGACACCATTACTGTTACTGACTCTAGTCAAGTACCTTGTGATTGGGGCCTTTTTCCTATAAACTCTATCATTCCCCTTTTCCTTCACCTCCTTGACTCCCCAGCCTACTCGACCCGCCTAGTCTTACCACTTGGTTATTGGTAAGTTAGGTTCTCCCTCTTGTCTTTACTCCTCCAGTTCGGATCGCCGGACCCTGTAGGCTCATCTACCTACCAGCCCCTCTCAGAGAGAGGTGTGGCTAGCCCGGGATACCTCCTCCCCGCGAGCTACTATCAGGACGCGGGCAGCGTATCCTACCTTGATCAACCTCGTCTATCATCCGCACGCGGATTTATTTGAGCTCTCCGTCAGAGCTTCCATTCAGGACTCGGTCACTTAAGAGACCCGCCCTGACATGCTAGGAACCTGTAAGGATAGATCACGTAAAATGCAAACTCTTGAAAAACCAGGAGTAGCAATAGCTTGAAAACACAAGAAACAATTTTCAATGTATGATCATGAGATAAAATGAAAAAAACATTTGAATTTTTAACTGATAAGGATGTTAACAATATGAATAGACAGACAACAATTTATGATTTAAATATATGACAGAAACTAGGAATTGTGACATGTGAGAACAAACTTGAACATGAGTAATATTAACAATAGTTTGAAGATTTTGTCAAAATCTCACCCTGAAATTTTCTCCTATATTGGCAATTGTAGTCAATGAGTTGACAGTGTATGAACCAATATAATATCAAGGTGATGAGTGAGAATCTTTATGAAGTGATTGATGATTTGATTTCCCTATATTTTAGTCTTGATGTGTGTTGTACTTCTTGTTTGTTCTTGAGGATGAAGATTTATCCACACTCAAAAAGAACTTGACTCAAGTGCTTGAACCAGTGTATAGCAGCAAATATTCTATAAGTTTGAAATAAACTCAATACACGTGTGAGAATTACACGTCATCAGATTAAATGTCCATGACATTTCATCCAAAAGAGCCAGCCTGAGAAATTGATACTTTCAGGTTTTAGAATTTGGTCATTTAAAATAATCCATAGATTTCTTTTTCTTTTTATTTCTTCTCGTTGAAAGCTACTTGGTGTCAACTTGCTGCACTCTACTCCACTTATTGTGGTGTGTACAGTAAGGAATAAAAAGTTCTTACACCTTAACAAGTGTAATAAGAAATATTATCTGTATCAATATTTACTTTAGTATTATAAAATACTGAGTAACAAAAAATAAACAGGTTATAACCCTGCTGCCTGAATTCTGGTAAGGGAAATAATTCCTCAGAAGGGCTAACCAGACTAAGACACGGTTCTTCCAATTAAATTAAGGAGTATTAATTTATTGGGGGGGATTGTTTGAGGAATTTTAACTAAAGATAATATATAAGGGATAAAAGGCCAGTCCTCCTTACTTACACATTGATTTAAAATCACATGTACTTATGTATATAATACATACTACATAAGTTATGTAAGTAAATACATATGTAATCTTATAGTATATATTACCATGGGTTATGCTGGGATTCTCCAGGATTTTCATGAAAAAACTATACCAATAAATGGTTCCTTATCCATTTATTGCGTGTTTGAAAATTGATTTGCCAAGGATTTTCTTTAATTAAATTTCCTTTGATTTTTGATAAAAAATAGGTATAATTTAAATTATATTGTCAATGTTTTTTACATGTGGTCATGAGTGTGGCTTGAACACAGAGCCTTATCAACTTGATACTTCTAAGCTTGTCCTTAACTGTTAGACTATTATAGCGTTGTTAAATACAATTCCTGTTCTAGTCACAAAGTCTGGTAAACTAACATAAAATAAAATAAAAATAAATAATAATACAATTAAATATTATTAATTATTTCAGCTTGCAGTTTCAAGTGTTACATGTTATATGTAATATCTTGGTGGCTGACACTTGGACTGTTAAAAATTAATGGTATTTTTCAGTTTTTGGAGCTTTCTCATTGATGGGAAACCCACACTATTGGTGACATCAATCATTATTTGCTGTGACCTTTCTCCAATGCACCCAGTGTTCATGAGTTGGCTCAAATTATGCACTGGCTGAATCTTATCCTCAACGAGTCAAGAAAACAACTGGTTCAACTTCTCTAACTTTACAGACAACCAATAATCTTTGATCTTTGAGAAATTATACTGAAGGGAACCACCGGTGAAGTAATAACTTTCTTTAACAATCAAAAAATAAATCTTCTGGTCCTAACTCCGCTTTTTCCACAATCACTTTGTATCCCTTCCAGTTTGAGTATCCCCATACATGTCAGCCTGGGTGTGGAACTAACCGTGGTTAAGGGTTGTAACTAAGGTAGGTTGATGATTTAAAGTGGTTTGGGTAATGGTTTAAGTCCTGTAAAAAGGTACTTCCTCAATCAGTAAGTCTTGTCTGAGAGGCTTGCTCTAATTGCTCTAATTAGGCGCATCCAAATCAATACAAAGTATTAATAGGCATCCAAGGAGGTACTCACTTGGGTTCGTGGTGACTACCTTATTGAAGGTAGGTTGTGGCCAATTCTTGAGGTAATAACAGTATTAAACTATAGATTATCCAGAATTGGGGGATTGTTGGAGAATGGGGAACTAAGCAAGGTAAATAACTCTAAGGTATGTACTGTGCTGTGGTGTTCTAAATATTCTCTGGGGGATAAACAACTGTTTACAGTCTGTTTATATATTGTAAGAGCTCCTCAAGGGGGAACTGTGAGCGCTTCCATGACCTGGGAGGTACTGTGGAACTTCAGGGGCAAGACAGATCTTTTGGGAGGATCTGTTAATGTTTATGATGTGATTTCTACTAAGGCTGTGTTATGGGACACATCTTTGATCAGTAGTCCTTAGTGGGATTGGATCACATCATGACATTTGTATTAATTGATCTGTTATTAATATTAATAAAGTTATTAACTTATAATGATGTCATTTATTATTGGTACATCTTATAAGTATTAATTATTATAATATTAATAAGTTCTTTTATTAATAAGATATTAAATTACATATCTTATGCGTGAAATATTCCAATGTTAAGGAATGTGGGCGTAATCAGAGGGGAAAGAGTGATATCTGTTACTCTGGATATTTCACGTGACAGGGGGGCAAAGGCCTACAAGTTATGTATCTTGTATAACAGGAGTACATAGCTTAACCAGAATTATTCATGAGTTTATTAATGAATATATTATTAAAGTATTTATATTAATTAATGTAATTAATGTACTTTAATAATATTAATATTAATGTAATAATAATGAAGGTATAATAATAATAATAACTACAGCATAGTAATTATTATTAAGGATAATAATTAATATTACGTGGAGTTATTTAGAATAAATAATGATAATAAATAGTAATAATAATTAATAAGAATAGTAATTATTATTAGAGATAATAATTATTAATAATGTTTGCAGTTACGTGGTACATGTCAGGTACTGTGATATGTACTCAGTGGCTGACACTTCCTCCCTCTAAAAAAGGGTTTACTAAAAAATTTTCTTAATGGTTTCTTTTGTCAACTCTGTATTGTCTCAGAATTCTTTCTGAATCAGGGATCTGATCAGCTGTAAGCCATTCATCCTCTTTGGATCCACTATATCTGACTAAGTACTGTCTAACATCTTCATTATTCTTTCTAATTTTTCTATGTTGTATAAATTTTTTAACTTTAATGAGTTGGTCTTTCTCTACTGGAGGTATCACAACTCTAATGTTATCTTTCCTTAGAGGAAATTTATCATCATTATTAGAATAAATGGTTTGATTAGACTAACAGGGAATGTGGGGTGTTTTCTTTCTAATTCTCCAGTTAATATAACTTCTACTGCATTTGCACCATGTAAAGCTTTAATTGTATAAGGTCCAACATAGGAGTCACTGAGTTTCTTGGGACCTGATAAATTAGTAAAATTAAATGCAGAAATAAGAACTTGATCTCCAACTTTAAATTGGTGAACCTTATGGGTCTTGTCCCATCTGTTCTTATTATATTCAAAAGATTTCTTAATACATTCTGCTGCGTAATTTGCAGTTTTAGTCATCATTTGATGGAAATTAGTGGCATTGGGATGAATTGTTACTGATTTAGAGAGAACTAATTCTTTGGGGAACCAAGGTATCCATCCTCTTTCTAATTCAAAAGGAGTAATGTCAGTACTACTGTGTTTACTGGAATTATAAGCAAATTCTAATGCTGGTAATAGTGAACACCAGTCATGTGAGTAATTATCTTTGTCTTTAAATTCTAGACCATAAGCACAATATCTTCTAATCATATCTTCCAAGGTTTGAATCATTCTTTCAGCTAATCCATCAGTCTGAGGATGATAAGCTGTAGAGAACTTCAATTGAGTGCCACATAAATCATATAAACCTTTCCAGAATTCAGATGTAAATTTTGGATCTCTGTCTGTAATAATATATCTAGGACATCCTACATCAGCTATAATCTTTTGCCAAAATAGCAGAGCTACATCAAATGCATTATTTTCCTTATGACATGGCAAGAATTTAGCTCTTTTAGAGAATCTGTCAACTACTACTAGTACAGAATTGTAGTTATTCATTCCAGCTGGAGGTAGTCCTGTAACAAAATCCATATTAATTACAGACCATCTTTCTGTTGGTTCTTCAATTTCCTGTAGTAAACCATATCTTTTTCCAGTAGCTTTATTTGCTTTTTGACATCTT
This sequence comes from Puccinia hordei, assembly GCA_007896445.1. Classification (NCBI taxonomy): domain Eukaryota; kingdom Fungi; phylum Basidiomycota; class Pucciniomycetes; order Pucciniales; family Pucciniaceae; genus Puccinia; species Puccinia hordei. The sequence goes on from RDRW01000389.1 coordinate 341,951, forward strand.
TCACAAGATTCACAATATTCCTTGGTTGCATTTCTATAATGGGGCCACCAAGCTATATGTTTAACTCTTTCTATAGTTCTGTCAAAAGAAAAATGTCCTGCTGTGATATTATCATGGCATTCTTTAAGAAAAAGATTAATATGTTCCTTTTTAGCCAGAACTACTACGCTAGTATGTTTGGTTCTATGATATATCAATCCATCCAGAAGTGAAAATCTGTTTTCATTAAAGGCAGTAGACCAAGGTTCTTCTAAAGAATTAATCAAGTCCAGGTTTTTATGTTTACTTTGTAGAATTTCTTTAAGAGTGGAGCAATTCTTGTCCAGGTTGTAACTTTCACGTATTTCATCCCAAAATTCTTCCTTCATTTCAGTAACATGAAGTCCAAGAATGTCATAGGTTTCAGAAGGGTCATCATAAGCAGGATTATTTGCATCATTAATTAGTGGAAAAAGGCACATAATTTTTGCCGCTATTTCTCCATCCCAAGCAGGATTTTCTGGTAGATTGTCTAAAGACCATCTACTGAGACCATCAGCATTTTTATGTATATTTCCAGCTCTATGGACAATAGTCATACTTCCTCTCCATTCTTGGATTGCAATTTGCCATCTTAACATATGTCTGTTGGGAGTTTTCATACTGAGTAAACTTTTGAGTGCACTACAATCAGTAATAACTTCGAAATCACAACCATCCAAGTAGTAATATAATTTGTCTAAGGCCCATACTAGACATAAGCATTCTAGTTGGCTAGCACCATATTTCTTTTCACTTTCCTTAAGTGTGCGTGAAATATAACATATTACTCCTTCTTTGGGAATGTCCTGTAAATCTTGTACTTGATGTAAAGCAGCTCCAAGTCCTTCCATGCTTGCATCTACATATAATTTGTAAGGCTTGTGAGGGTCAGGCATTAATAATATAGGGGCAGATGTTAACATTTCTCTGATTTTATTAAAGGCATCTACTCTGGGGGACGTCATCTCATATGCAGTGTTTGGACTAGTAATTTGGTACAGGGGTCCAGTAATTTTAGCAAAGTCTTTAATGTGTTGCCTGTAATAACTAGCAAAACCTAAAAATGATTGTAATTCCTTGACATTAGTTGGCATGGGCTTAAGCAATACTGCTGCCACTTTATTCATGTCAATAGCAATACTAAGTCCAGAAACTATATGTCCAAGTGCTTTTAATTCCTTAAAACCAAATTGACATTTGCTCATGGATATTTTCATATTCATTTTTGTAACTCTGTCTAAAACTATTGAAAGTTTTTCCAAATGTTCTTTCCAGTCTTGACTAAAAATAATGATGTCATCAATGTAGATAATAAGCCAACCTTCACGTAATTCTTTGTGGAATTCTATGTCCATCATTCTTTGGAAGTGAGAGGGGGCATTCTTAATTCCAAAAGGCATTCTTTGGTACTCATAAATTCCCATATGTAATATTATTCTCATCAAATATCTACTGTCTTCATGGATTACATTCTGATGGAAACCTTTGAGTACATCCATACAAGTTATAAATTTTGCATCTTTTAACTGAGTTAGTGCTTCACTGATTTTGGGCATAGGGTATCTGTCCGGTATGGTATAATTATTAAGACCTCTAAAGTCTCCAACCATTCTTGATTTTCCATTATGCCAAGCAATAATAACTGGGGTAGTAACTTCTACATTTTCATTTGCTCCCACTTTGCGTAAGACATTCATTCTTACTAATTCAGTAACATGCTGCTGTAAAGCTTCTCTACTTCTGGGGGAAGCAGGATAAGCAGCTTTCCTTAAAGCAGGAGGATAAGGTCTAGTAGTATTAAGATTAATTCTTACTTCATGTCCTCTAATGCTTCCAAAGGGTTCATCAGCAGTGGCAAATGCAAGTTTCTTTTTATGTAGCAAGTTCTTTAGTTCCTTTAATTGCTCATCATTTAAATTCTCAGCAATCTTTGCTTCTAATATTGTATTATCAAAGTTAGAATTATTGATAGAATTACATTCAAGTTGCTCCAGGTTCATTTTGTCACTTATTCCAAGTTCAAACTTGTTCATAATGTCGCCATTGAAGGTAAAATATCTTCCATTAGAATTTATCACATCTATTCCATAATGAATGATATAATCATTTCCTAAAATGATATATTTCATTTTAAAATCTTCCATAACTATTAATTCAGCGGTAATCTGAATACTTTGTTTGTTATGAGGGAATATAATATCTAATTTGATAATACCTAGTGGTTTCAATTTGCTGTTACAACTGTAGAATTTCTCAGAATTAATGGGGATTAATTCTTTCTTCCATTGAGGCAATATCTTATCTAATAAATTGGGACCAATAATAGAGCAGAAAGCTCCTCCATCAATTAAACATTTGATTTTAAACTTGTTACATATTATATTAGTGATATTAGTACCACCAGTCTTATGTATATTTCCAGTATGCATCTCTTTGGACAAGTGTAATTTCTTAATGTTTACAGGTCTGAATTTATCTTCCATTTTAGAAATATTAGATATGATCAATTCATCTTTTGAAACAATGGCATGAGTACTGTGAATATCTGAGTCAGAATCAATGGAATCAGAATCAGAATCATCTGGTAAAGATTCTATACTAGATTGGGAATCATCATTAATTGGGACCAAGTTATCATCAATGTTTTCAATGCAGTGTACTTTCTTACTAGATTTCTTATTGGGACATTTATTGGATCTATGTCCTTTCTTTCCACATTCATAACACGTAATTTCTTTCTCAGAAGTGTCTTTGGTTTCCTTCTGGTCTGATTTCCTGGAATCTTTATAATTATCTCTTTTGACAGATTTATACTTTTCTTTCTTGTCCTTTCTTTTAACATTGACAAGACTTTCCAGTTGATTGATGAATTCAGTTAAATCACTGTCACTTTGTAGAACTCTACGCATCATGTACTCAGTATTATGATCTAATTGTCCAAGTAATTTATCATTAATAGAGGCATTGTCTACATCTCTTTCAATGGCTTTAATTCTGTTCACTTGTTGTGTAACCCAATCAGATGGTTCTACATCACTCAGTATGTCAAATCTGCTTCTTCTGAAGTTGGTTTTCACTTTTCTCTTCCATTCAGGAGTGCTAAATTTATTAATGATTTCCTTTTTCCAGAATAACCAATTTTTATTGCCAGGTACTTCTTTTTTCCTAGAATTATACCATGAATTTGCAACTCCAGTAAGAATTGAATTCAATTTTGAGCATATAATTTGATCAGGGGCATTAGTATCTTCTTTCAAGTTATCAATCCAATCAATAAATTTAAAGTGGTCATATTCTCCCACTCCAGAAAAGGTTAGCCACTCATTAGTCTTTGGCAGACCTGCTAATACTAATTTGTGGATGGCCTTGTCTTCATCCAAACTATTAATGGTGGATGTGGCCACTCTAATTTGTTGAGTATTGAGAGTTGGCGTAGCAGTTTGATCCATGCTTGGTTCAACTTGGGTATTCTGTAAAGGTGAAGGGGTTAAATTGGCCAATTGAGTTGTAATGACTGGAGGAATAGATTGACTGTCATCTCCAATGTCATTAATAGTATCATGTCTGCTTCTTGGTTGGGCATCTCTAGTCAGGAGTTCTTCCAACTTGTGCATGATATCTGAGTTGTTTTTGGTCATTTCTGACGTAACACATGTGAACTGTTTCTCAATTCTGTTCACTACATCTTCAAAGGTTCTAAATTGAGAATTTACTTTATTAGTAGTATCTGATTGTAAATTCTGAATCTTTAATTCCAATTGTGCCACTTTCTTGACAAGATCTTGGTTGGAATTACCTTGCTCTTCAACCCAGTCATCAATTCTGGTCATAGAATTAGACAGTTGTTTACTAAATGTTTTACAATGATCATCCAATTCTACATGAAACATATCAATTTTTGTATCCATTTCAGTCAACCTCTGTTGAATAAGATATAATGTACTATCTTCTGAGTTCACCTGCTCATCTGTAGCTCTCATAATTTTACGGCATAAGTCTTGTAAGTCATTGGATAGAGCTTTGTTACTATTGTTCATAGCATTTACTACATGTTGGAATGTGGTAATTTGTTGATGTTGTTCAGGAGTACAAGTAGACTTATTGGAGTCATTAATTATTACACATGGGGAACTTTGTGTTCTAATTTTCTGACTAGATGATGGGGAAGTGTTACAAGTTATGGGGATTCTTCCATCTGGCGCTCTTGACGGGCTATTTTGCCTTGCTCCAGATGTTGATAAGTCCCTTGGAGGGATCTCCCTAGGCGTACCATCTCTGAATAGATCTGGTTGCGCCACTGAGTATTCTTCCCTGTGTTCCTGGGATGTCTGGAATTGACATTTCTCCCCTTTGGACCACGGGGATTTTGGGTTCTGATGGGAGTATTTGAAGGATTGGGGGGAGAGAAAAGGATTCCTGGAGACAAATGTAGTGGGTTCCAATCTTTGGTGCGGTAGAGGGCTGCTGGCAGACCTTTGAGGCTGACCATCTGACGGAAATCCTCCTGGCAGTAACTTAGATGGGCTTTCACAGCATTGAAGCTGCTTCTGTTTCTCACATCTTTCAACCAGTACTTGTTTTCCTTCATCCTGTAGTAAAATCTTTCGAATTTTTCCTCTGCTGTGACTAGAATCAGAAGAATTTCCCTTATCATTAGTCTTTTTACTTCTATAAATAATTTTATTTAAAGATTCTTGTCTGCCAGGGGGCAAAACTGACGCTGATGGAAATCCAAGTCCTGGCTCTGGCTCCCTGGTGCGGCCATTGTAACCTCTATTTCTAAGTGAAGGAGGAGTCATGGTAAAAAAAATGCGTAAAAATTTGTTAGTAGGAGATTTTTATAAGGATATAATTTGTTAAGGATTTAATTCACCAGATGACTTGTCTGATGGAGTAACAGAGGCTTCTCTGTGAGTGGTAATCTCAGAGGTTTCTCTGGTGTCACGGGCTGTAGTTGTCTTGTCAGACACTTTCAAAATGTCCAATTCAGGGGTAAGCTTGTCTACGTTGGTGGACACTAAAACAAAGGAAAATTAGTAAAAAATGTGTTATATTTTTACTGATTTAAGGATGTTTGCTTACTCTTCAGAATTTTTTCTTTGAAGAGGGCTGAAAAGGTTTGTTTTATAGAGAAAATAGGTATAAAGTAATGTGAATGTGTTACTTTATTGAGAGTAATAGTAGTTGTTCTATGATTTTTATGCGGTAAAATCAAGTTGCTTGTTGTGAGTATGACAAGACTTGAAAAGGACGCTGTTTTTATGTCTAAATTTCCAGGTGGAAATGACAAAAATGAGCTAAATTTTTAGTAAGATGTGCCTGAGAGGGGATTAGTCTTCCTTTCAGGTTGAGAGAGTATATGTAAACTGATCAATTTGATCTGTTTAACAGTTAAATTTGTTATTTTTGATGAATCACGGAGAGACTCAATGTGATTTGTGAGATATTTCTGAAAGGGGATTTTTCTTCCTTTCAGGGTGAGAGATAATGTGTAAACTGGATCAAAAATGATCTAATTTATTTTTAATTATGTTAATGTACCTTCTTTTACTATGTACAAATCACGGAGTGACTCTGAAACGTGATTTGTGAGACAAAAAGTCTCGACGGGGCTAATACACACTGTTCTCGATGTGTAATAATGGAATAGATCAGACAGTTGTATTCTGCTGATTTTTCCCGTTATTTTGATGTACTCAACACTTTGATATCTCAAGTATTGAGTGAGAAAGTCTAACGTCGACGATTGTTATGATTGGATATAAGGGTCTTATCCGTGTATTACACTATAGAATGTATGCTGGAACTTCCAGAAGTGCGTCGGCGCACGTATGTATACTGTAGATCCTGGAATATCCGGGGAATACAGTATGTAACACGTGATCAAGCTAGAAGATCAATCTTCCGATCACTGATACACTATGTAATATACACCCGGTATGTACTACGGTGTGTATTACCACCTATATGCGGTTACTATGTGTATTACCACTATGTAATTCGTGATCGAGGAGGATTTGTAGGGATCAGGAGCCTAGTGCCTTGGGAATGGAGGCTCTAGAGATTAAGGGAACTGGATTTTAGTAGTGTAAATCTACTATTGCGGTTCGAATGGTCTGCTCAGAATTTCTCTATGAGTAGTGGATCTACTAGAACGTAGAATTTTGAAGGGATTTTATTATAAAATAGGCGGTTTTTCTTGTTTTTTGATCAATATCTTCAGCCAGATATTGGTTTTTAATTTTTTATATGTTTTTTATTTTATAATTTCGACTTTTTCTCAATTTTTGTAGGGTTTTTTATTTTTCTTAGACTCAAATTTGGGTAGCAGACTCTGTTTTATTGTAATTTTTAATTTTATAGATAAGAAAAAATAGAAAAACAAGCTGTATTTTTATGATTTTATGTTTTTCCTGTAGTTAAATGCAGTTAATCTAGGGTCTTTGTTCCTTCTACTGTTTCTAAGGAGATATCTAGGGACTTCTGGAGGGTCACAATCCAAAAAAGGAGGAACAGACACGTAAGTATTGTTAGAAGAAATTATATCACAATATATATCATTAAAGGGTGGATTTCCTTCTTCTAAAGCTGATCTAATTTCTTTTCTGACAATTTTAGTGTGTTCTTCTTTGGTTAATACGTCAGATTCTTCAGTATTAAGCAAAGTACCGTCAGAAGAATAAGTATTAGTGAGTGTAAGTTGTTTAACTTTAGTCCAGGTGCAGTTATAAAACTGATCTTCTCCCTCTATGACTTCAGTTTTGATCACTAGTTGTGACGTGATGATATTTTCTGGGTTGTCCAATTGATAATATCTTTGCTGAAATAGGTTGGAATTCTTCTTAAAGTCACAGATAATTTCTGGCATCTATCAAAGGGCCATTTTCACGAAATTTAAAAAGGTAAGGAGGTGTTAGTGATGATTTTTTAGTGGTTAAAGGGTGAAAAATCACGGATAAATAAAGGCCAGACCCCCAATTGTCAGCCTGGGTGTGGAACTAACCGTGGTTAAGAGTTGTAACTAAGGTAGGTTGATGATTTAAAGTGGTTTGGGTAATGGTTTAAGTCCTGTAAAAAGGTACTTCCTCAATCAGTAAGTCTTGTCTGAGAGGCTTGCTCTAATTGCTCTAATTAGGCGCATCCAAATCAATACAAAGTATTAATAGGCATCCAAGGAGGTACTCACTTGGGTTCGTGGTGACTACCTTATTGAAGGTAGGTTGTGGCCAATTCTTGAGGTAATAACAGTATTAAACTATAGATTATCCAGAATTGGGGGATTGTTGGAGAATGGGGAACTAAGCAAGGTAAATAACTCTAAGGTATGTACTGTGCTGTGGTGTTCTAAATATTCTCTGGGGGATAAACAACTGTTTACAGTCTGTTTATATGTTGTAAGAGCTCCTCAAGGGGGAACTGTGAGCGCTTCCATGACCTGGGAGGTACTGTGGAACTTCAGGGGCAAGACAGATCTTTTTGGGAGGATCTGTTAATGTTTATGATGTGATTTCTACTAAGGCTGTGTTATGGGACACATCTTTGATCAGTAGTCCTTAGTGGGATTGGATCACATCATGACATTTGTATTAATTGATCTGTTATTAATATTAATAAAGTTATTAACTTATAATGATGTTATTTATTATTGGTACATCTTATAAGTATTAATTATTATAATATTAATAAGTTCTTTTATTAATAAGATATTAAATTACATATCTTATGCGTGAAATATTCCAATGTTAAGGAATGTGGGCGTAATCAGAGGGGAAAGAGTGATATCTGTTACTCTGGATATTTCACGTGACAGGGGGGCAAAGGCCTACAAGTTATGTATCTTGTATAACAGGAGTACATAGCTTAACCAGAATTATTCATGAGTTTATTAATGAATATATTATTAAAGTATTTATATTAATTAATGTAATTAATGTACTTTAATAATATTAATATTAATGTAATAATAATGAAGGTATAATAATAATAATAACTACAGCATAGTAATTATTATTAAGGATAATAATTAATATTACGTGGAGTTATTTAGAATAAATAATGATAATAAATAGTAATAATAATTAATAAGAATAGTAATTATTATTAGAGATAATAATTATTAATAATGTTTGCAGTTACGTGGTACATGTCAGGTACTGTGATATGTACTCAGTGGCTGACAATACATAACCACTCCCTTTTCTATACATACATAAATTTTATCAATATTCACCACTGATTTTTCTCTTATCTCTTCTGCTATTCTGTTTTCATCATCTCATATTTCTTTCTTGTTTGTTGTTAAAATAACTGACCTCTTTTCTCCATTGTCTCATCTCTCAATTTCTCAGTCTCCTGCTAAAAGTTCCCCTTCTAAATCCCTTTCCCACCTCTCTACATAAACAGGCTACCTGAAATCATAGCACAGATTAGTGGTATGTTCCATCTTTTTTATTTTCCACTTTTCCTCAATAATCTCCATACTGTCACAATGCAAATAATGAAATCAGCCCACCATGGAACATTCATTACTATAGCTGTTAAATTTGAATGCACCTGAGATTTGAGACATTTCAATTACCATTCACCTGGCACCTGACCAAGGTGGAAATTTGAACCTCATTTTTCCAATTAATTGAATCAGTCAGCCAACACCATTAAATACCATTCCTGGAGATGTTCCTCAGCTTTGAAGCTATCCCATAACTGTTTCCCACACTAGCTTGAGTGTACCCTTGACTTTCAGCTTGTAACTTATCCTTTTACACTAACCTTGCATTTATTACTCCCACCTAGAGAATTTCATCTTTGAATAAAAGACATTCAATTGACACTCATCCTTGACTATCATGTCCTTTCAGACCTGTAGTCTATCTTTGAAAATGATGTACCTGTCATTCATTGATCATCTTCAAAGATCTGTAACTCTCACATTTATTAAATACTCTGTCATTAGTCATTGAAACATCTGTCTACTTATCTTTGATAAAAATGGCTTTTTTTCTTTTTAAATGCTTTTTTAATTTTTCCAGGTTTTATCATTTTCCTCAGTTAATGAATATAAGATTGTTTTAAGTTTACTACTGAGAATTCAGCTAGCTATCATCCTGTATGAGGAATAAGTCATCCTAGAGTCCACCTGGGAGTCCTCACCTCCTGTGAGACATTGAGACAATAAGCCCACATGTCTAAAAAATAATACAAGTCATATAACCCAATGGGTAAGGACTTGTACTTGAATAATAGATGAAGAAATGAACTAAGTGAATTATCATCAATCCATAAGTTCAATTCCCATATGATTCATAATTTTTCATATTTATTTTATCTAATATTTATCATTTTAATAAACTAACTATTATTAAATACTATAAGGAATTCTGACTTTAGGAGAGATTAATATCTCTCCATGAATTCACCCTACAATATTACACTTTAGTTATATCTCCTAAGAGGAGATTATTTTCTTAGATTTACCCCATGTAATACAAACTCTTTGAGTCATTACATTGGGGTTAGCATTATGTGTAATATTTAAGCACTGCCAGCATAATTGCCTAGGATGAAGTCATCCTAGTTAAACTGGGATGCACTCAACCAATTTAACCTTGGTTGAAATCAACTGATGAAATATAAATCCAAGGGACCCCCCTTGGTGTTATATTTCATTGGTTGAGGTCAACCTATTTTAAATTGGTTTTTTCATCCTAGTTTAACTGGGATGACCTCAACCTAGGCAATTATGCTGGTAGTGAAGGGGCTGAGATTACCTTCTAAACGGAATTTCCCCCAGATTATTACATTACAAACCTGCTTATATTACTAGTGTTTAGTGAGTGGGGTTTTTATTATAATCAACCAATCTTCCTTCCTCTTCCCCTTTATCCCATTCCTAGTAACTTGAATAATTATTCAACTGACTAGAAGTCCTCTCCTACTCACAGGGAGCAGTTGAGGAAATTTGCGCTGAGCTATTACATATCTGCATTCCTTTGTTAACACAAGGGTGCCAGCTTCTCCACTTTCAGTGTAGAGAAGCTTAATTCCACTGGCCTCACCGGTTATAGTGAGACCTTAAAAACAGACTATAATACTTTATATAGTATTATTATCCAAGTCTGATATTTGACCCCGCGTCACATAAGAGACAAAGGCTGAAATTTGGGGGTCTGGCTGGGAAATCTTCTCCCAAGACCAACAAACAAAAACTAACAATAATTTCTTTTGTTATTTTTATCAGATCAACACAATTTTCTACTCAGAAAGTAACTCAGCCATCAAACAATGAGTAAAGTTTTTTTAATAGATAAATTAAATATTGATTCCATTAAATAAACAGATAAAAAAATACAAAAATAATTTTAGTGTCTGAAATTGTTCTCAAAACTATGTACGCCAAAGCTGTCATAATAGGCTCTCCTCAAGCTTCATTTACTGCTTGTTCATATTTGGAAGCTTTGGTTATTTCTAAGCTGGCAAAGTTATCAGAACCTTCAGATACTATGAGGACTGTAAAGACAAGCAAGAAGAAGATCAAGAAAACCCTCAGTCCAGCGGTTGTGCCTTCTGATTGGGACTCAAATAACAACAACTTTCCATCCCCCTTTTTAAAACCCAAACCGTTACCAAAAACAAACGAGTTGCACCCAGCCACAAGCATTAAAGAGCTGTCTTTTAAAAAGAAATCATTAATGGGGACAAAGGTCAATTCAAGCGTCACAAAGGACATAGCTCCAAGAAAACCCAATGATTAATTTTTTCCTCAAGGAAGAAAGGTTCAATCCACATCTTTGGAATCCTCAAACTATCCCAGGTTGGAATTCACGTACACAAAAGAACCGGAGGTCATAACAGTAGTAGTAGATTTAAAAAATGTTATTAGTCAAAATCTTGACTCACAAGAACAAAAATTTTGCTCTCTACTGTTTTCAACTGAGAGCTCAATAGCAATGGTATCTAAATTTAGTGAAGTTGTATCTTTTAAATTAACATCAGAAGAAAGTCATATTGTTTCTAAATTTGAGAAATTACACAATATATTTTCCCCTATTATAAACATTCCAGAAATGCAACCTTTGTTAAACTCCCTGAAAAATTGAGAGGACTTGTCAAAAAAGGCTTTTGAACACCTTTTTAGTTTGGTCTATGACAAACTTGAGAGTAACAAAAACATGGTTGATAATTTTATCAAACACCTATCCCACAGCAACCTTAAAATAACAGCAGATAAAGTTATTGATTGTCAGCCTACGTGATGCCAAGGATAAAACCTTCTAGCTACACGTGGTGCAAATGTGCTCAACCTGGAACAGTTGGCTGAGCTGTGCTAGAGACTTTTTAAAAGAGCAACAGCCTCCTCACACACTAAGGAAACAGTGGAGGGACAACAGAATTAGTAAACTAATCTGCCCTGATTTTTAGACTTGTAGTCAAGGTACTAAAAGCGTAACCTGTTGATGAAGTGATCTGATTCTCTTGATTGAAGGTGGAAGGAAAAGGGAAGAGGGGAAGGATAAGGGGAAGACAGAGAAGGACTAATGTCAGAGAAACAAGGTTCAAAAAGGGGACTGACTGACAATACTTGAAGTACTGGGTGAAAGAGGCCTTTTTTTTTTTAGAGTGGTGAGCTGTAACTTGCTGAATCCTTGGCTGTCTGAGTTAGTGGTTCTGGTTGCCTTGAGGTTTTGTATTCTCCCTGCAATGGAGGATACACCAACTTCAAAAATTTTCAAGGTTTGATTATGTAATCTTACATGTAGATGTGGTTGGCTGGCCTGGTTTCACTTGCTCAACCGGTTGTGGCGTAGAATTATTAATTTAATTACTCTATGAAGGAGTTGAGCAATTACCAAGTGTTCAGTGAAGACTATGGTAAAAATTTCATGAGGAAACAGAATTTGAGGTCAAAATAATTATTGAGATTAAGGATAAAAATATATGAGGCTATTGTTCATTATTTATTGGGAGACAAGGGAATAAGGTAAGCTTTAGGTCAGCTGTGATGACTCTAAGGCTGACAGCAAAGTATGAAGCGAAAGATTATAAAAATCTTGGAGGTGGATGTAGAGTCTAATTCCCAAAGAATGAAGGGACTTGTGACTTAAAAACAGAGAAAAGTGGTGATAATGATATTAAATCAATTTAATATAATTGAAACCAGAGGGGCCTGATAAATCAGGGGTGGGTTAATCCCTCTAAGGTATCTTGCACGTAAATGCAGAGGATTTAATGACCTGAAACACTCATACTTCTTACCAATGTGCTCCTGACAAGCCAAACATTCCATCTTGGCCATCTCAAACCTTTGGTCCTTATCCTTCTCCTCCCTTTCCCAGTCTAATTTTATTCCATTTTCCCACATCTTTTCCTCTAATTTAATTCCATTATCCCACTTCTTCTCCTCAAGTTCAATTGAGTGGTTGAATTTCTTTTCCTCTAACTCAACCCCCTTATTATCGTTGTTGACCTCTGGTTCAAACTTCAACATCTCAAAACTGAGGCTGTCTCAAGCCACTTGTGCCTTTCCTAATAAAGAATTAAGTTGAAGAAGCATGTCAGTTAAATAAAATTGGAACAAGGATTACATCTCCAACTGGCCTGCATCCCTCTTCAATGCATACTCTTCATATTGAGAAGAAGGATTGGGGGTGTTGGGCCCTGAGGTTGATTGGCTCTTAGGATTGATATTGGCACTGTTGGATGCCCTTTGCTTGTCTTTGGGTGTTTGAGTTGGCAACGGTTTATTTGAATTTTCAGGAGAATCCAATGCAGCGTTGTTAGGTGTCACAGTGGTGCATGATTTGTTTTTCTTCTTCTTGCAGGGTGACTGAGTATCTTCTTGAGCATCAGATGGACAGTAATCCTCTGAATCACTTGTGTCAAGGGCCCTTTCTTCGGCAGTGAGGGAATCCACAGCCCTTCAATAGCGCTTAGATGATTTAACCTTCACACTAGGACAAATACTTGCTCCCTTTCCTTGCTAATGTCAAACATGGGAAGAAATGGGGCTTTAGCTAATCAATCAAACACCAGTGATTAATTGATCCAATAACAAACCAGGATTGCCACTTCATTTTCATATGACGGATTGTCACAAACACTGGCAGGTCCAACTCTTTCCTAAATTATCTAGTGGCAAGGTCAATTTTTTAAAGAAGAAATTGCATAAGTGATAAAAAGACATTCAAACTCACCTCTTCACCGTCCCTGCCTCCTTCAGACCTATTCTCATTTGTTTCTAAAGGTTCCAAGATTGCTGACTAATTCATCATGTATAAATAATATTGAACATATTAGCAATTATCAAAAAAAAAATGAAACCACTGATCAATCTTACAACTGGAGCCCTAGAGTTATTGGAATCCACAGATACATTATCTGAGTCATCTTTATCAACATTTTTGTCCAAGTTGTTGTCCTTGGGACCAGATGAGTTGGAGCTCTCATCACCATTTTGAGCATTGACTTTGTACAAGGGTGTCACAAATGGTTTCTTCCCCATCAGCTGATGCATAGCATGGAAATGAGGACACATTTTGTCAAGCTTCTTGTCAATGGTGATAATTCCTGCCAATTGGTCTTCATTGGTGAGTCCTAAAAGAATTTGAGTTAAAGAATTCAAGGACTACAAGTAAATCTAAAATGAGTTTTTGAGACAATTAACACTATTCGAAGATCAGATTTGAGATGCTGGTGAGTTATGTCAACAGCAGTTTGAAGACTTGAAATACCCTTATCCTTGAGGACCAGTTATGTGGTCTGCACATTTGGCAAGTTATGTCGTTGACAGTTTGGGTGAAATCAAGAGGTTTGAGTTGATCATGGAATGGAGGTAATCACTTAATGAGATCATGAAGAAGGAAGAGAGTCTCTTGAGAGTAAAGACTGAGCCAATGTGTCAGCCTGCTACTAATTCAGAGACATACTGACCATAGAAAATTATACCAATATACAACTTATATTCTTAGTCTCAAAAGAATGCACACCTTACGTCTTTTGTTTTGAAAGGAATTATTAAAACAAAACATATAACACAGAATCTAGATATAACTTCTAAATTATAAAGAAAACTTGGAAGATTATCTTAGATTCTGAATCTACATGTAAATTAACCTAGGGTAGCTCAGCAAAAGTACCCCATAATTATTACTCCTTCATATCCCTTCACAAGGCTTTCAAGTTTTCATATGACTTGAAGATCTACATAAACTTAAGTATATGCTAGTAGACTATGTAATTAAGGTTAATAGAGCTTTTTTATGATGGATAAATAAGGTTTACATCATTATTTCCATAGTTCATGTACCTGGCACCTGTAATAAAAAGCCACAACCAACACCGCGGCCATATGTTTCTTACTAAGGCCAAGATAGCCCAATTGGGTGGTTGTAAATAGACTACTGGTCCAAAAGGAAGGAAGAAACGAAAGTAATCACCTTACTGGGAACATTAAACCACTTTGGGCCTTTTGAAACATGTAACTAAGCCCTACTGTAACCAGACCAGTTATACAGGTAACTAGGGCTTAGTGGAAGACTAGACCAGGCAAAACAGAGCATATTCTTTGCCCCCAAGAGCCCAGAATGGATATATAAACATCCCTTTCTTCCCACGAAATGATATCCCCATCTTCATTTACATTTACCAGCTTTTACCCACCATATCAACCAGCCTTATAGCCTGTTATATAGTCAGTTTTTGCTTGTTTTATACCTGAAGTTCATTCAACAACCCTTTCACCTTTCTCAGCACTCATCACCAACCTGTTACCCAGTTATTTGAGCGCCTCAAGACCAGTCATACTCCTCCTGAAGTTATCTTTCCTGGAAATAAACTAGTGAGTGTTATTTCCTTATATACTTCAGTAGTATACTACTGTCTGGGCATACTCTTTTACCAAAAAGACCAGAACCTTGGAGGGCACAATAAACCACCCCTGTAACTCAGGCCCCTCCCTTAATAAAAACTTCATTGTTTTTATTAAAACCTTTTCTTTTAAATCAACCATTACCCATTTCCCCTTGACACATACCCTTGTGTTACCACCTGTTTATTTGCTTGCACCCAGTGTAGCTAGAAAGATTCCAGTCTTTGGCATCACTGAGGCTGACACAATGAAGGCCAGGATCAGAAGTGATGGGAAGGATGAATTGGTGTTATTTCTGATCAAGAAAAGAGAAAGACAACTAGAGCTCTGCTCTGAGGAGCCTGATATAGAAGTAAAACAAGTGACAGGCTTGTTACATGAATGTGAAATGAAATTAAACTTGTAAGTGAATAAATTGTAAGATAAAATATAATTCACTCCACAGTGAAATTCTAACAAGTCCAAAGCCAGTGGAGAGGGATTGGGTATGTGTTTTCTTGTACTTGTACTTGTAGCGGTTAAAACAATCTTTCATCTGCCTGGGGGTTAGATTGATTTTTGAAGGGGATTGATTTCTCAGATTGATTGCCATAAGCTCAAATCTGTTAATCTTCCCTTTGGCTGGCCTTCCAACCGCCGGTGCCTTACCAGTTACAAAGCACAAATCATAATTCTTTTGGATTTTGAGCCAGTCAATGATTATGAGGAAGCCATCCTTCTTTAGGTGAGCAGAAGTTTTTGTGGTTGTATCATTGTCAGAGACATGTTGTGCTTGCTTCTTGATGGGTTGCTTCCCGCTTGCTGACTTCTTCGGGATCACTTTTCCTTTTCCGGTGATGAATTTATTTGTTTTTTTGATAGGCATTGTTCTGGGATGAGGGAATGATGGATTTACATTTTTTCTAAGAGCAAGTTCATAATCAACTAAACTTACCAAATTTTGAGGAAAACTGAAGAACAATTTTGGGTTTGTGATTGGGTGGAGTTGTATTGGCAATAATTTATTGTTGGTTGGGGTTGAATTGTGGAGGATTATTGATTGTATTGGGGTTTTGCATTTAGTAAGTTTGGATCCTGAGTTGTGATTGGTTGAAATGTGGAGGAGCATGGTTTTTTGTACATATATTGGGTTTTTTGTTGTTGATACTTGACACGTCTAGTGCAAATAATGGCATTATTTGGAATTTTTGTCAACTGGTTTCATAATTGTGGATTTGGTGAAACTTGTTGATTAGATAATTGTGGATTTGGTCATATTTGACACCCCCTATTGGCTAGTTTTAAAAGTATATTTGGCCATATTTTATAACCCCTGTAATTCCAGATTAGGGAATCTGATACAATCACACTGGCTGTTTTTTACCAACCTTATCAATCAGTCCTATAGTCTGTTATCCACACCAGGAAAAATAATCATTTGTCGCTTGTAGACAAGTGACAATAACTTTTTTCTGGTGAAATAGTCCATTTTCCGCTTGTTTCTTAGCTTGAAGTTTGTCCACCCACTACTCCCCTTTTCCAGCCCTCATCCACCACTATTTTCCCCACTTCATGATTTCCTCAAAAAAATTCTTACTCCTGATCCTGAGCTTATCCTTCCCAGACATAAACTAGCAGGTCTTATCTCTCCTATATACTACCATCTGGGCATCCTCTTTTACCAAAAAAAAAAAAAAACAGAACCTTGGAGGTCACAATCAACTACCCTGTACCTGTACCTCATGCCCCCCCCCCCCCCACCAGGAAACATGAATTTTCACTAGACTACAGGTGACATCAGCCTAGGTTCAATGATCTGCCCATTAGTAGCAATGTTGCCCTCATGTACAGCCCCTTGTAGGGCACAACGGGGCCATTGTAGCCTAGTTGGAGGGGAATCAGAGCTAGAAACAGGCTACAGCCATTCTTTCTTCATGTCACCAGACAGCAGGTTACAATTGATTTTCCCCTGTCTTAATAAAAACTTGTTATTTTTATTTCTTATTAAAAAACAGGGGTTTTTTTAAACCATTAATAGTTTCCAATTTCACTGTGACTCATGCCCTTGTGTGACCACTTATTTTTGCTTGGAAACAGTGTAGCTACAAAGCTTACCAGTCTTTGGAATCACTAGCCGGGCTGACAAAATTTCTCTCAAAGACCTAATGACACCTCATGACTAATAATTACATTCCATCTCTTTTTTATCTCATTTTGTTCCTTGTTTGCTATATTGTCTTTTCAACTTCTGTCATTTCCTATAAATATGTCCTGGTTGCCTTGAGGGGGTTTTCTTTCTTGTTTCCTTGTTAGATTTACTTCAAAAGAAATGAAAAAAAAAATTAGTTTTTTTAAAAGATAACATGTTGCTCCAACAGTCACAAATGGTCTAGAGTAGTGTTGATGTGATACATACACATAGTCTTGTACCCTCCCAGCATGCACTAATTTCTTTCACACCACACACAAACAAACAAACAAAAAAATTATTTCTATTCCCAGACAGATTACATCATTGAGAAGTCAATTTTGTAGTTCTTGCATCCCTGAATTGATTCCATTTGGTTCATAAATCTTGGATACATATCCCTGCATCATCCCCCACAGAGCCCCAAGCAATTTTTTTTTTCCAGCCTGATCTGTGACACCAAGAAATTAATTGTCTAGCTGCACAGGTTGTTAAACAGAGGTTTAGATTTGTGCGGTGAAAAGTGTTAAAAAAATGGTATACACATTATAGAGTTTTTATTCAAAGAGGGGACTCATGAGTCTTGAACGGTCTGATCTCTAGAACAATATCTCCTGAAGTTGAAAGTTCATCATGAAAAATAACATAATAAAAAGAGAAATTGAATTTGTATTTGGATCAGTTTCTTCTTTGCCTTTCTGGGTAGTTGAGTTTCCCTGGATTTAAGACTGAAAGTCATGGCTTGGCCTATATTCCCATTCCTGTGTATCAGACCTTATCTTTAGATTACCATGACATGAACCAAAAAAAAAAAGAATGCAGTTCTTTCCTTGTCCCTTTCCACCTGATTAGACAGAGGCTAATTCCACACACACACACCTCAAGAAGAAAACAATTGAAAACTCGAGTGATATCTATCATATGTATGCACATTGCAGCTGGTATATACTTGACTTAGTTGCAACAGACGCGGTCAACGCAGTCTGCGGCCTACCCCAAGAATTTGGCGCGGGGTCGGCTGATGTTCGTCTCACCCGTCATCAAGAGTTCCACAACAAGCAGTTTTGTAAACTTTAATCATCATTAATCAATCTCTCGAGGAGTCAATGGTACAACCCAAGAAAACACTGCAAGACCATTCTTTGTCTTTCTGCTTCTTCTGCTGATCACTGGTTAGATGTTATTATACAAAGCCAATTGATGGCGTCCGATAGACAATTACTCAATAAAAACAAACGGGGATAATTACTTTGGGTAGCATTATTGGATCACAAACCATACCAAAACTGAGAGTAAAGGGGATCAAACCAATCAGAAGCCGGAGCCGGTGGTGAAGTTATTCGAATCGGTGCCGCCCGGGTTCTTTCTCATCTCGCCCCTCCTCTCGGTATGGGGATCGTTCATAACTATAAAGATCGAGACTGTCAGCGCGATGTTCTTCTGGTACCTGAACAACAGTATGAAGAGATGAGGATGTCAATACCTTTTCCCTTGGCTTGTTCAAAGGTCCCCTTTATCTTGTCGCCCATCGAGGCCTCTTGGGCGTGATGGTGTTGGTGATGACCCCCTCCGGCGCCGAGTCCTTCGGTCATCGTCGAGGGTTGATGGTGTTGTCCAGATTGGTCGTTGTGCTTGTTACCTCCGACCATCGATGACACCTTTCCCACTGCAAGCCCGGCCAGTGTCAGAAACAACCACCAATCTACACTATCATCAGATACACTCACTCAATCCTTGGCCCTCTTCCCGGTGCTCTCGGTTCATCAAGTCTGCCCAGTAAAAAAAAAAAAGAAGAAGATTGTTGATAAGAGTGCTAGTTAGGAGCATTAACGAGTGGTCATGTGGAGTAGGCCCCACTGTCATCCATCCCGCTGTCCATACCAGACATCATGTCCTTGGTTGGGTTCAACGAGGAGCTATGGATATCATCCGATACACCTTCAACAAAAGTTGAGGAACATATACATTACTCTCCAGCTCAAACAGACAGAGACAGAGATAGAAATACTCACGGCCGCCTTGTTGTTGGCTGTTGTGGTCGTTCATATCGCTTCTGTCAGAAAAGTTATCGTCATCAGCTCTGGGTAATGATGAAGAGAGGGTTATAAGACTCTTCTCACATCGTCGAGAGTAGGTGTTGTCTAGAAGAGGTGGGTTGGATGGATATGGGAGGTAGAGGTCGAGGAAAGGCTGAGCTGGTTTTTATATCCAGTAGCTCATGACCCGGCTGACCCTCATGGCCAGTCAGCCATTAAGCTGGCAGTGATCGATGAGCCTGTGCAATCCGATTTCAATCGATCGAAATGGCTGATCGGACCCTGTTTTCATGAGCTGGTTGCGTCATATGTACACCCCCACCAGCGTATCATGACGACCACCAGTACCAGGGTTAGCACCCTCGAATCATTCCCTCACATAAGTCCATCGGTCGGTCCTCATCGATTAATCACACTGCCACCAACTCATCATCATCACACCCACTCATCATCATCAAACGGTATCCGATTCCTCAATCACCGGCAGATACTAATCATGACATCAGGCTGAATCCTGACATCTTACATATAATAATCATTTGACAACCAGACTAATGGAAACCTTACCTAAACTACATTCATTTAGATCACATAAAGCTGTGCACAACACCCAAACATCTGGATCCCTCCCTCGGTCGAGCCTAGTGTACGTCACCACCGGAAACCGGTTTATCCAAACATTTTTTTACATTCACTCAGTGCCGAGCCCGGCGCGAGGATCAAGTCGGACAAATTACCGATCTCTAATATTTTGACCACCAGTATTTCATGAGGTGGTTTCAGGAATTGTATTATCAGATCAGTCACCTTCTGATATTACACCCAACCAAGTTGGTTGGCAGGGTCTACCAAATGGGTTGGGAAAGTTGGGGTCAGAAAAAACCAAATGATTGACTGGTTGTAGAGAAACCTGCAATTCTGTCTTGCTACGCTAAATGGTTTCTGAAAACCAAATTGGCGGGGAAGGTATTAATGGTTTGGCCGGGAACCATGTTCTGTCTTGCTTCATGGTTTTTTAAACCCACATTGGTTGGGAAGTAGGAGTCCTGTAGCTGTTTTTGGTGACAGGAATGGTTGGGGAAACCATTTCTATTTTCCAGTTTGGTTGGCTCAACATTTAACAGACAAGCACTCATGGTTGCCACAATCAATCAAAGGAAGATTTGTTTTTTTATCGATCACCCATTTATCAGGCCTTAAAAGGCTTGGTAGCAAATATCAAAGATAAATGGAAAAAGGCAGTCAAATGGAAGATTAAATGTAAAGAATACACCATATAAAAAAAATGTGTGAAGAAAAATGGGAGGAAAGAGCAAATAAAAAGATCAAGAGAAAATGGGAGTTAATAGATTTGTCAGAATACCAACATCTCAAGAAATGATGTTGATGAATTCATAGCCGTAGCAGCCAATGGTGTTCTTTGATCACCTGAAAAGGCAAAGAAACCTAACAATACAGATGAATCAGAGGCTAACTACCAACCCTTACCGTCATCATGGGAGACAAAGAAAGGGCTGTAGTCATGTGCATGATGGTTTCCTAGCTTAGAAATCCTGACACTTTTTTATTATGGTTTCATAGCTTAAGACATCCTGACACTTTTTTGTGAGGAGAATAGAATAATATTATACAAAAATCTCACAAATTGTCTGCCTCAACTTTTATCTCTATCCATTCTTCACAATTGACTCCAACTGAAATAACTATGGCTTCACCTTTCTCAATCAAACTTGCAAAATAAACGCAAACATTTTCCAAACCATCCTCTTACAACAACCACCACCAAGCCTCACCTGTCCATCCAACCCTCCGCCTATTCCACTATACTTGTCATACATTTCATTCTATCTATCTACTATCCTCCTTTGATCTAAACCTTAGCTCTGAAACCAATCTTGTCATTATCATCAGCAATCAAGCCACCCATACCTCTACCCTTTGAGGTACCAGAGACCCAAGATATCTTTCTTTCTATTATCACCACATATTATATATGTATAAAGTCATAAGTCTGATAAAGAGATACATCTGTTAGTCTTGCCATTCTAACAAGATTGAGGTATATTTGAGACCATTGTTCACTTCTTCAGGTTGATCATTATAAGTGCCAGACACTGTGTCTTCCATGTTTACAGCACATTCTTCCTCAGGTTGGAATGCCGCTTGTTCAGTGGTGACTGTTGATGCAGGAGTGTTCCAATCCGGTAGCTGGGAGTCCTTCTTCCATGCAAGTGAGGCAAGAGACAAGGTGCTACAGCTGTGACGTGCCAGTGTGCAGGGCAAGATCTTCCTTGATCCCAGAAGATGGGGACTTTAGTTGAAGTACCCTAATTGGCTGATTTGTGCTGGAGGGTGTTGTTGAGGTGGATGAGGAGCCTCAGATCATGATCCAATCAAGCCTTGGAGAACTGTTTGATGCTGGGTTCTGTATCAATATTCTTACTGTTGGATTCCTTGTGTCAGGGGTTCATCTGGCCATAGACAGCTGAAATTTACTAGATCAGAGAGTTTAGGCACCCCCTTGGGGTCATCCAATCCGGATTGAATAATCATTGCCAACATGTGCTTGTTGCCCTTGAGTTTCTTTCTGATATTTTTATTAATCTTCTCAACGTCAGATGCAGCATCTTGCCGTTGCTCTGATTGAAGGTGTGTGACAGGCCATTGCGGGTCTTGCGGATTGAGTATGTCCTGATGATGAAACCAAAGAGGTCAGTGATGCATACAATGCCTCAGATGGAGGATCCTTACCTTGACCAAAGAGAATGGGGTGTTTGGATGACAATTTCAGAGGGAGTTAAATCATCCAAATCTGGTTAGATTGGCTTGCAGAAAGACTGCCTGAAGAGCTCATCCAAGAAACGTAACAAGATTTGAAATCCCTGGATTTTAAACTGCTCCCAAAATTTGTCAGCTATTGAGTGTTTTGGATAGCTCCTGTAGGCCAAACAGCATGACCATGACTGATGAAGATGACATCCACTTTTCAATCTCAATTAACTATGAAATGGGGGTGGGGAGAGTTAGTTATGGAAAAACAAACTGGGAGGGATATGAATAGGAGTAGGTACTAGGAATAGGAGGTGGGGAGGGGAGACATATAAAGTGAGAATGAAGGGAGGGGTGAAAGATTTGATTGACTTGACTTTACAATGGGCTGAGGGTTCATAATGAGGGCCTCCTTGTTGTTGGAATGAGCAAAAATCCCCTCAAGGGTCTTGTGGATAGCAGTGAGGGTTTCTGATAAAACTGATGTAACTGAAGTGTCAGATGCTGATGATAATTGGCTGTTTGCAATTTGGAATGAGTGCCCAGTGATTGAGTTTGGTTGTAGATCAGCTTGTGCTACACCATCTTGGGATCTGACTGTTTGTACCTATATGGAGCAGGAGAATCATTTGGGGTTGCCGGTCCATTCCCGGAGGTGGAAGGAAGTGAATGTCCTTGGTGAGATGGAGAGACTACCTGGCCTTCACCTGGGGTGCTTCCCCAACTGAGAGTATATTGATATCCCCCTCCCCCTCCATGGGGGATTGGATATCCGTCAGTGCCCAAAGGACCCGTCTGATGGCCACCACTACCACCAGGTATGATTGGAGGGCTTTTGCAACTTCCAGGAGCCATCCTATGGTTTTTCTGACTGAATGGTAAATATTCTTGGCTTCCACCGCCTGGGACTATGTGATGCAGGCCACTGTCACCACCAGGTGGTGTTGGTAAGCCTTTGCTTCCACCTGAAGGCCTTGGTTTTCCTTTTACACCTCCAGTAGGCTGCAACTGTTCTTTGTATTTACCAGTTTGCCGTCAATGGTCTTTGCTGCCTCCAGTGGCCAATGAGAGGCTGGCCTTGGAAGCCTTTTGCAGCCGTCAAAGCACCTTGTATAGCATTCTCCAGCATCAAGGGGCCTCGGATGCGCATTTTTTCTACCAGGTGGCATTTTAAGGCCTTTGCTGCAGCCAGAAGTTTCCCCATGTCCTTCAACACCTGTCACGCTCTGTGATGCAAAGGACTGGTATCCTTCTAGCTACACAAGCTGCAAGGTAAAAAACAACACAGAATAAAGGTTTTTTGGGTGATTTTTAATATCCTTTTTATTAATATAAAATATATTAGAATTTTTTAGGAGGGGCCTGAAAGCAGGGGTGGTTTGGTTCCCTGCAAAGTTAATCTAAGACCTTAAGACTTGCTGTAGGCTTTTAAGGGGAGGAGTGGGGAATTTTCAGAGGATAACTGGACAGCTTGAAGTGGTTGGAAAGGTGTGTTTTTGTCAGCTTGCTAGTAGTCCAGAGACAACCTGACTAGAACAATAAATAAACTAATAATTAATTAATAAAAAATACATATGAAAGAGACATTATTACATAGGTAATAATACAATATAAATTATAATAAACATAGGAAAAAGATAACATTTTAAAACAGAAACATTATTAAGTAGTAATAATGCTAGAAACAAATATAATAAATAAATAAATAATAAAATAAATAATAACTCATTAACCTTTGAGATAAGTAAGAATATTATTTAATATTCTGAAAGAGCAAGTGAAATAACCTAGGGTACCTCAGCCAAAGTACCCTACAAAACTTACTCTTTCTAATAATAAAATTAACTTAAAGAATACTGCTACTAAGCGCTAAAATACTTACTAGGTATAAACATATGTAATATGAGAGTATTCTAATAAGTAGAAGTCCTCAAAATACGGGATAATTACTTAAATAAACTATGTAATTATCCTTTGAACACATAAATAAAATATTAAATAACATTTGACATAAATATCACGCTGTTTTAGAGTCTTTTGTATTATTAATAACTTATACAAATACATACAGTATAAGTTTAATAATGTCATTACACATGAAAGACACGAAACAGGGGAAAAAGAAAACATCTGAATACTTCATACAAGTCTAAAAGAACTTGTACAATTAAAATAAATGACAAGCATCTTTATATCACGGGAAAATAATGAATGATGACACTTTTCCCAGGATGTTTTGCTTGTCAAATAATTGAATAGAGAGCTGTAAAAGCGCCCACCATGCAATTATGACAACAACTCTCATAGTACTGAACCTTACATATGAAATAACCAAATTAAACAGAAATAAGATTCTGTATTATAATTTGATTATTTCTTTTTTATTCTATTAAATCAAGTGATCAATACATATTGTACATCAAACTAAGAGCTCTTGAAGCGCCCTCAGATGATGTCTACAGATGACTGACAGACTGTATTAATGATTGACAGCCTGTACATGTAATAATTTGATAAATTACATCATTTATTTCTACTAAGGATAACTCCTTCCTTGTAGTATTCCCATAGCCAAAATAACACTTGCTGTTTCGCCATCAGGGCTCCAGAAAGGCATTTAAGAGGCCCTTTCTTCCCCCTGTGTTTTGATTCCCCAGCTTTTATCATATTTACCACCAGCATTCCACCAGTCCAACCTACTAGTGTCCTGCCCAGTAAATCAGTCCTCAAGACTCAAAGCCTCTTTCTCTCAACTCCCACTCTGTCCAGCTGTCCATCACACCTTTCCAACCGCTTCAAGCTGTCCAGTTTCCCTCTGAAAAGTCCCCACTCCTCCCCTTAAGGCCTACAGTAAGTCTTTTTCCTTCAGGAGTTGTGGCCCTTTTCAGCCACTATTATCACTGGGATCTAAACCACCCCTGCTTGCAGGCCCCAGTTTATTAAGGTCTTAAATAACCTTTGCAGGGAACTAAACCACCCCTGCTTGCAGGCCCCTCCTAAAAACCTTTAACATTCTTTATATTAATAAAAAAGATATTAAAAATCACCCAAAAAACCCTTATTCCATATTGTTTTTTGCCTTGCACCTTGTGTAGCTAGAAGGATACCAGTCCTTGGCATCACAGAGCGTGACAGTTTTATAGCTGGGCAGAGTTGGAGTTGAGAGAAAAGAGGCTTTGAGTCTTGAGGACTGATTTACTGGGCAGGACACTAGTATTCTGGACTGGTGGAATGCTGGTTGCAAATATGATAAAAGCTGTGAATAAAAATACAGGGTGAAGAAAGGGCCTCTTAAGCGCCTTTCTGGAGCCCCAATGGCAAAACATCAATTTTTCTGTTGGCTATGGGAACACTTCAAGGAAAGAGTTATCCTTAGTAGAAATGAATGATGTGATTTATAAAATTATTACATCCACAGGCTGTCAGTAATTAATACAGCCTTTCAATAATCTGTAGACATCATCTGATGGCGCTTCAAGAGATTTTAGTTTGATTTAAAACATGTATTGATCACTTGATCAATAAATATTTAAAACAAATATTTAAAACAAATGATTGAATTATAGCACAAATGCTTATTTCTGTTTAATTTGGTTATTTCATATATAAAGTTCTGTACAGAAATTAGAATGCTTTACATAATGGGCACTTTCCCAGCTCTCTATTTAATTTATTTGACAAGCATCTATACTGGGAAACATGTCAGCATATTATTTTCCCATGATTAAAAGAGCTTGTCATTTATTTTAATTGTACAAGTTTCTCTTGAGTTATTTGAAGTTTATCCAATGTTTTCTTCCTCCCTTGTTTCGTGTCTTTCATCTAACATAATATTGTTTAACTTACACAGTATGTATTTGTATGAGTTAACAGTATTCAAAGGACTATAAACAGTGTGATATCCAGTGTAAAAAACCCCTGTTTTATGGGCCCCATTATCTTAAGGGTAACTAAATCCTCTGACTCCAAAGAATAATTTAGAGGGATCTAAATCACCCCTGATTTATCAGGACCCTCTGCTTATTTGTATTTCACCTCATTTAATCAAGGGCCTTAATAGGAAAACACAATTTTTCCATGCTTACACATGGTTTTCTGGGGACCCACAGCTGTGCACTAAACAGGGTTTTCCACACTGACACCTGTTTTTTTTGTAAACTTTTACTTGGGGTATTCTTAATAAGATTTTAAATTTCTTTCATAATTAAGTAGAATTTAGTGGTGATAACCATTTTCCATAAATCTCACTATCAAAAGTATAAAGCTCTAACTTGAACTTAGTATTAAATCCATGAAAGCTATTCCAAAACACTATTGGGACATTTAAACTGTAATATTTCCTGTATGAGAAGGAGCCTGTTTTGACTAACAGGAAATTTTCTCTAAGCCTGAAGAGCATCAGTGGTAATGTAAGTGAATTTTCTTCTAATCTACCACATTCAAATGTTCCATCCCTGAGCTGCCTCAGTTGCTGTATTTTCAGTAATTGGCCAATCCATATGTCGTGAATGAGATGACACTCTATCCCATAGAACCCCATGGAGAGGAAATCTATGCACTCCATCAGTGTGTGATGCATGTTCAGATGGCCCATTCTGAAGGGAAGAACTTCTACATTTATGAGCCTGTGGAATTTCAGTTTACCAATTCACCCATCTGGTTCCAATTGTTTTCTACCAATACGGAACTACATTTTTTTCTAAATGCATCAGGCCTAAAATCATTGTACCAGAAAATTTGCCACTTGGTTCCAAACAGTTTGTATTGTATCTGCCATCTATCATCCATTGGAATCATACAGACCTTGTAGAATTTCCAGCTCACAAATTTCAAAAGATCTACTCAGAAATTACTACATATCATGGGTATTCATAATTGGAACTATGTGGACATAACCTGATTGGTAATCAATAAATAAGATCATTAAAAATTAGTGATATTTAATAGTTTCGTGTTTTTTTAGCCTGTGGTCCAGGTGAATATAAACAAACAATACAAATACTTAATCCATGGAAATACAAAGCTAGAAACAAGGTCATCCATAATTTTCCTATTACATTGTATTCAGATGATACATCAGGAAACAATTCAAAGAGGTGGAACAAACATGTTTCCTACTGCTTTACTCTCAGCAGCCTACCTTCCATACTAGCAAAAATGTAATATAACTGCCATTTAATCTCCACCTCAAACCAGGCTGGACCATTGGAGATTGCAGAAAAAATCCTAGAAGAAATAAAGTGGGACAAGAGTTTGAAATTTGACAACTCTTCATGTAATTCTCAATGAGATACCATGAGTTGACTAATGCTTTACTATAAAATGTTTCCGACTTTTCCTAGTGATTTGGCCACTCAAGGATGTTTTGCCTATGATGCATCAATTGAAATGGAAGTCCTATTAGTGGTCATACCTCTGTATTTTACAGGAGATAGTCCCATGGCTTCTGAGATAAACAATACACCCAATCCAAGTGTATCCAACAACCACTGCCACTTTTTTTATTTGAAGTGCCCTCAGGGGGAGCAGAAGAGCACTATTACATACTCTCAAAACCTTCTTTGGGGTACCATGTATTCCAGGGAGAAGAAAATGGTCATTGACCATTATGTTCAGTAAAGAGCTGCAGCAAAGCTCCCAAAATGACACATTAAAGGAATAAGAACAAAAACATCAAAAATTGGGACTACAAGAACAAATCAATATAGAATTTTCAGAGCACAAGCATGAAATTTATGACAAGGAAAAATACATTATTGAAATAAATTTCAAAACAACACACAGAATTCAGAACCACTATCTCTTCCTAAAAGCATTTTTTTGATGCCTGGATACAACTTTGGGCCGCTATGCTACACTAAACTATTTGACCACTAAATGTTAGTGTAGAGGCTTTTTTTTGAAGGAAAATTTGTAGTTTGAGGTGAAGCTACTGTTGAAATTACAGTTCAGGGGATCCTTTTTCCACCCTGCTGCAGCATGGTGGTGGACGCAGAACTAGTGAGAAAAAACTTTGCAGTGAAACCGAGTGTATTGGATGTATTTAGTTATTTCATTTCATTTCATGTTTGTTGAATTCTTCTTGATCCAATCATATTTTTGTTTCACATCTGAGTCTCACTCATTTCTATGATTCACTTTTGTCAGTAACAGGTTTGCTTTCATAAGCTCTCTGGTTATTAGTCTAGGTTGTCTACGAACGCCTGTGGTTATAAAACCAAAGTTTTGCTTTCATAAGCTCTCTGGTTGTTAGTCGAGGTTGTCTACTAACGCCTGTGGTTATAAAACCAAAGTCTCTTTGTTCAATAGGTTATGAGCCCAGTAGGGCTTGAACTGCCTACAGATTACCATGAATGATTGATACTCTCCAAACATTCCCACACTCACCAATCTTAATTGGGTGATGTGGAACAACCTCATTGAAAGCTACATGAAGCAACAAAATCTTATCTCCTTCATTACAACCATCAAAATCTCTCCATCAGACATTACACTAACCAAAGTGTTTTAAACCAGAAAACAAAAGGCTTCTGGTGTTCTCCAACAATACATGGGTATATCCAACTACCTAAAATTCAAGACCAACGATACTGAGAACAACCCCCGTGCTATGTGGCTGAAGCTTGAATCTCACTATGAGTCACAGGAGATAGCAAATAAATCTAGAGTATACAATGACTTCTTGTCATTTAAATTCAAATGAAACAACCTAGAAAACTTTTTATCTGACATCACATCTCACATTAGCAATCTCAATGCTGTTGGTCTCAAGATTGGTATCCCAAAAGATTATCAACTTCACAAAAATTTATTCTGCAAACAGATAGTTGACAAAGTTCCCAAAACTTTGGTTCACACAAGAGAAGTCTTAATCCAAGCTTGCCCGTTGACAGTCAAATTTCTCTTCACTCTGCTTGACAAATGAAGCAGAGATGATAAATTGACTCAAATTAAAGTTGAACAATTGGCTATGAAGACAATCTCTAAATCTTCCAAGTTGAATGTCAAATGTTCCAACGTTCAACAGCTACACTCTGCTAAACTAACAGTTAGTGTAGCAAGAAATTTTGCATCAAAGGTTCTTATAGTGTTAGATTTGGAAAATAACCGCTATGCTACCAATTAGTGTAATTGTTTTGCTGCTAGCACATATTGAAGTTCCCATTAGTGTAGCAGCACCAGATCTACACTACACTATGCTAAATTTTGGCTGTTAGCTGAATGTTTTCCCCCTAAATTTGAGCTGTTAGCTTAATTTTTTCCGGCTAAATATTAGCTGTTAGCATAATATTTTCCCACTACACTATCCCACTACACTATGCTCAAATAGTGCATTCTTTTGGCCCACAAACTGTTAATTTCACAAGCTAGCAGGGCTGATGCATACAAGATGTTTTTATGGCTTCAACAGGTAAAATCCTGCTGCATTAAAGCTGTTTATAGCAGAAAAATCCAATTTCTTTCTTGTGTTTGAAGTACTGAAAACAGGATCAAAATTTTAGAGCCAGCTGAGTGAAAAATCTGAACAGAATATTTTGGTTGAATTACATCCCTGCTTGTTTTAATAATAGCTGGTGTGATGTGGTTGGGAAAAGAAAAGGATGTGGGAACATTGAAAGTTTCTCCCTTGCACAAATTATCTTGTTTTGAGGCTTTGATTATTTTGAATTGTTATTTTTTTGAATCCTGTTGAAGCATTTCTTTTCCTGAATTACTTGCTGCCTTTGTGTTAAATAAGCATTTCTTCTCATTCTCTGATGGGCATTCTGATTACTGTTTCACCAATTTCCACATGTGCAAGATGTATTATTCAAGTGGAAATTGATTAGACAGAAATCCCAATTCCCAAAGAAATGAAAGAAATGCATACCCAAATATTGGAAAGAGAAAATATGGAAAAGAAAAACAGAAATGGATGAGTATTTTTGAATTTTTTTGGGGGATAAATAAGGAAATAATCATAAATTTGGAGGCCAAATGCAGCTCCTTTTATAGCCAACAAGGGGGGGGGGGGGAGGGGGGATCGGCAAAATGGATGGCTGAGAAATCCATTGTAGTTTTTCTTATGAACTTCAAAGCCATTAATTTTTCTTTGAAAAAAACAAAAAACAAATTAAAGGTAGACATTTAAAAAAAAATCAGAAATACACTGTTTTGATGCTGTAATTGTGCAAGTACAGGAGTTAAACCATCATTTTGATTTGCTTTAATTGTGCTAGTAGAGCTTCTTTATTGCTTTACTTGCACAAGTAAAGGAACCTAATTGAGCAGAGTGGACCAGATTTGACCACAGACAGGGGAATTTTTCACTCCTGCTATACTATAAGGAACTGAAAAATACCTAATCAATTTCACCCTAATCACAAAAATATGGGGAAAAGACAGTATACACCAGGAAAAATTAATTGTCACCTGACATCTGGTGACATCACAAAACAATGGCTGTAGCTTTTTCCTAGCTCTGGTTCCACTCCAACTAGGCTACAATGGCCCCTTTATGTCCTACAAAGGGCTGTACATCAGGCAAACTGTACTACTGATGGGTGTCTCATTGAACATAGGCTGATGTCACCTGTAGTCTAGTGACAATTGATTTTTCCTGGTGATAGTTTTCTCTAATATTATCCTTGCTTATCCTTATATTAATAAACTCTTGCCTTCTTCTTTTTAAGTTCTTTTATTATTCTTCTTTACTAACTTGATTGATGAAATGTGATGACTGTGGTATATTTTGTGACACTGGGAACCTGAAAATATTCCTGATGAGGCCGTATCAGTCATCACATGCCATCAAGCAGGTTGGAAAAGCCGGAGAATAAAAGAATGAAAATAGTTGAAGAGCACAAAACTTTACAGGACAAATCAATTGTTGGTTGCAGTTACACTCACATTTACTGTAAGTTTTAAAATTGCTACACTATCTGACAGTGTAGCTGAGAATACCACTATTCTAAATGCTAGCATAGCTTTTCTTCCCTCTAAACCCACTTCAAAACCACTACAATGATTTTTATGTAGTGTTAAGTAGTTCTTGGAAGTAGAACTAACACTACCCTAACTGCTATTGTTTCTAACAACAACAAAAAATTTAGTGTTAGCTGCCCAAATTTTCAGCTAACAGTAAATTTTGGTTAGTGTAGCTAAAACACCTAACTTTACACTCCTGTTAGCGTAGCTGGTCCACAGATACTTATGGCAAGAATTTATGGGGCACGTTTAATACCACCGCTCAAGCAGATTGAGACCAAATGGTACTCTTTTGAAACAAATGGACTGAATATACCCCCAATTCAGCCAAAATATATGGTTTCTCATTAAAAAAGATTTTTTGGCAAAGAGTTTTGTATAGTACTTCAACCTTCCCCATTTTTCATGTTCATGAAAGAAGTAAAGAAGACCTTATGGGTGTCTCTATGCTTTGTTGGAAGCTATGTGTTTCAAACTAAAATTGAAGACATGGAAAAATACCAGGAAAACATGAAAAATCATGTGGACAACTTCCTGTTTCAAATGGCCATGATGTCAGCAAGATGGGTAAAAACAAGCCTAAAGCTCACATGTTGCTTCACCTTGGAAAATCCATCAAATTCTTTTGAAACAAAATTTTAATTTTGAGAATCCTGAAACATTTTGTATTGCTATTCAGGGTTTTTAAAAATAGTGGATTTTCAAAACCAGTTGATTGGATAATGGTAGATTTGGTAATATTTGATACCCCCTAATTTTATCATACAAACTAATTAATTACTGACCAAAAAACTGGGTGTTTGTCCACCATCTAGAGTAAAATGACCTCCTAGGACCAAAAGGAAGTATTGGCTTATATGTGGAGTCAATTTGAGAAGTCCAACCCAGAAAATATTATGCTAAAGTCAACAAGTGCATAAGGATGGGAATACAACCAGAAATCCAGATTTCTGTAATTGCTAAGGAGTATAGGTTTGTAAAAACCTGAGTGAAGGTAAGAAATAAATAACCAATGGGACAGTCAGTGGTTAGTGCTTTGAATGAATTCTAATGCAAAAATTCTGCTCCATCCCAACTCAGAGAGTCAAACCCATTTTGAATGTGTAGCATGATTGCTATTATGGGAAATGCCCAACAGTTCAAACTACCATTTTACCACCTGGGCATTGTGGGAGAACTTATATACAGGAGGTGCAGCACTGAATCTGAGCCCGCAGCCGCGGGCTCAGCGGCAGACTGAGGCTGAGGTAAGAAGGGGGTACTTACCAAATGTCATCGGACATTCCGCGGGGAAAAGCACGAGGGCGCAGCATGTGACATTCTATGTTGGCGCGGCCGATTGGTCAGGCAGACAAAGGCTGCTTCAGTATGCGCGACATAAGGGACCGGGTGGAACCACGGGGTTTGGGGCACCAGGCCCGCAAGCGGAGCGGGGGCAGACGGTGTGGAACTACTCAAGGGACAGAATAGAGCTTGGAAGGGATATGTATAACTACACTAGTACTAATGTAGGTTATGACAAAGGTGCTGATATAAGAGCTGCCTTCCTGACTAAAGCTAAGGGGATGAGTGTAACACTAAGAATAAAATAAAAGGTGTGGCTAATTTATATCTACTCTTAGAAGACTAATACTAATGTGCTTGTTTACCACACACACCAGGTGAGAGGGATGGATAAGGGGGGATGAGATGTATAAAGTATATGTAATATAAGTATAATAAGGGGCAAGGGTTTGTAGCTTTGGAGTCAAGGTGGGTCAAGAAAGAGAGAGGGGCAATCTTCTTATATTGAATCTAAACTGATATTTATATTGATATAGTTATAGGTTGATGGTAACTCTACTAAGTTATGTATACTAATTTATAGGGGATCTGTAATGTTTGTATATGTAGGGGGTAATTTAGTAAGTCTGGGGGTCCATAAGGGAACAAGAGGGAGGAACAGGTGTCCTTATATGTCTGAGAGAGAAGATGAGCCATCAGGCTAGAGAAAGGAAAATATGACAGATGAAGTAGAATAGACAGTGACACATATGAAATGGTCATGACAGTGACAGATGAGTAGTGAAAGGTAGAGTTTATGTATATGATGTAAGATGTTATGTAGTATATAATGTGTACTATGTATTATGTATCTTGGTTGTGAAATATATCTAATTATAATATGTACTTATTATATTCTATACCTTGCTTTATACTATAACTTGCTGTATTATTCTGAGTTTGCCTGTAACTCTTGAACTATGAGGAATTTGGGGGTAGTTGTAGTGAGGGACTAGGGTTAAAATGGGGTGTAGAATTTGATTATGAAATAATAATAGTGAATATATGTAAGGTTTGGGATTTATGAGTATTTATTTGTAAGTGAATGTGATTTATTAGTGGTAAATAGTCTTGGAAATTATAGTAATGATGTGGAATGGATCACCACATCCTCCCCCAACTTATTGTCTGACCCCAGACAATGCAGCCAAAGAGAAAAGGCTGGAAAAAGTGATCCATGGAAAGTCCAGAGTATTCCTGTCCAAAGTCCAAATGATCCAAATCCAGTGAAAGCCCAAGCCAATATAGTCCAGTATAATTTGATCCAGATCCAGTGTCCATAGTATCCAGTATTCATTAGTCCAGTGTCCATGTGTCCAGTGAAAAGTATTTTAATCTTCTTTTAGTATATATATTATAGTCTTTAAAGTGGTTGAAAATCCTACTAGTATGCCATCTTGATGAATATTTTCTACATGTAAAAGTATCCTTGAAAATCTTGAGTTTATTTTAATTATAATCTAGGTTCATTATTTATTAGACTCAAATACTAAGCCATCAGTGTACTTGTATACATGTATTTCTAATAAATGTTCATTCTAGCCTTCTTATTCTTATTTATATCTTCTTGAAATTCTTGGACACTAATAAATGCTTACTGATAATTCTTCAGGTGGTGGTATAGTAGGAGCAACAATTCTTCTTAGTCTGGTTTTATATATCTTCTAATCTGAGTAATCCTTTGGCCTCTGGGTATTGGTGTTGATTTGACTATGTCCTCTGGGGTATGGTAAAGTATTCTGGTATTGGTTTAGGTGGTTTCTGATTTGGTTGGATGCAATTTTAAATGGGTGAATGGTGGAAACTGAGAGACTGGCTCATGGTTCTTGATGGGTTGGAATGAGTGGAAGACTTTATGTAGAATGAAAAAAAGGGAACCTCTGTGTGATGTGATGTTGATGGGTGGAATGAGAAGAATATATATAGAGTTGGTGGTGAGATGATGATAATGTGTAATGAGTAGAAGATATGTAGAATTTCTGATTGGATGATGATGAGTTGGGATGTGTAGAAAATATGTAGAGTGTGATGGGATGATTGTGATTGATGATGAGGAGTTGTAATGTGTAGAAAAATGTGTAGAAATTGTGATGATGAGGTGTGTAGAAAATGTCTAGAATTGGTGATGAGATGGTGAAGATGTGTAATGAGTAGAAGATATGTGGAGTTTGTGATGAAGAAGATGAGGTGGGATGCAGAAAATATGTAGAGTGTGATGGAACATTTTTGAATGAGTAGAAGATATGTAGAATATCTGATTTGGGGATGATGAAGTGGAATGGATATATAGAAACTGTGTAGAATGTGTGAAGTGATGATGGTTTTATTTGATGTCTGGTGGTTGAAGAGTCATGTGAGGAGGGAAAGAAAAAAATAAAAAATTCCTGGTCATTTTTCCTTTGGTAGTGCAGTGCTCCTCCCCCAACTTATTGTCTGTCCCCAGACAATGGAGAAAAATAGATTTGAGAGAATGATAGGTTGGATGGATGATGAACTGATGATGAGGTGGGATGAGCAGGAATGAGTAGCAGATAGCCTGGGAAAAAAAGTGATGAGAATAGAAGGTTTTTGTGGGATTATTATAAAAGTAGTGTTGATGTATTTGTATTATTATGTTTTATTTGTTTTGTTACTAAATTATTATTTGATTTGATTTTTTTTTTTTTTTTTTTTTATTATGTATCTGATTTAATTTTACCAGTTTTTATTTTTTTTTTATTGTACTCTGATTTAATTTTACTATTTTTATTTTTATTTATTATTTTTTTTTTATATTATTTTCTGATTTAATTTTACTAGTTTTATCATTATTTTTTTTATTATTTATTTTTTACTGAATAATTTTTATTATGTATTTGAATTTTTATTTTGTTTTTTTTTCTTTTTTTTTTTTTTTTTTTTTTTTTATTTATTTTATTATTAATTTCAATATGTTTGAAAGAAAAGAAAAAAACTATGCCGGGTTCGATGCTTGAGCGGGTATTGAAATGTATGCGGCGTTCCGGTTCGCGCACCGGCGTCGACAGGGCATGCGGAGGGATTTAGCTGAGCCACGGAGTGCAACCGAGACCGACGGTTATCTGAGCACGAAGAAAGAAAGAAAAGAGAACCCACCGAGAGAGAAAAAAAAAGCGAAAAAGAAAATACAAAAGAGAACTGGGTCGGCCACCAGAGTCGATAAGGCTTAAAAATCTCCCCTCCAGACTGTAGTCTGGGAGGGGAGATCCTCATAAGAAATAATAAAAAAAAAACTATGCCCGGGTCGAGCACCGGCGTCGAAAATTGTTAGGATAACCGTGTCGTCCTGGTTCGTCCACCAGAGTCGACACGGTTTGGGAGATTATCGCTGGTTATTACGCGTTTCCGGATCGTACACCGGCGTCGATAGTGTAATTGAGGCCCATCCTCCTGGTTCGTACACCAGAGTCGAATGGTTTTTATTTAAGCCGTTCGTTCGTTCGCTTCTTCTCCCCCTTTTTTTATATTATCATTCTCTTTTTTATTTATAATATCCACTCCCAAGTCCTCCTCAACCCGGCCAATATCGTTCGTGTCTTCAGACCCTGTTCTGTTGTACTGGCCGTCTCCAGCCATTTAATCGCTCCGACCACGTTCGTCCATTCCCTCTGTTATGACTTGAGTTGTGACTTCGCCGCGCTGCATTAAAAAAAAAAAAAAAAAAGAAAAGGAAGCTGATTTTTATTTCTATTTTTTTTTTTTTTTTTTTTTTTTTTTTTATTATTTTTTTTTTATTATTATTTTTTGTTTGGGTGATTGCAGATATATATTCTAAGAGGAAAGAAAAGGACTTCTTGGAAAATATTTTATAAGTTTGTCTTTTTATTTATTTATTTATTTATTTTTAAATTTTTTTTTTAACTTTTTTTTTTTTTTTTGCTTCATTTTATTTTAGGGCTGACTAGCAAATGGTCCAGAAAAGTGAGTTGGATTGAGAGATATGGCCATGAATAAAAATTTGATTGACTGATTATTATTATTAATTTTATTTATTTTTCTAGTTTTTTCTTTCTGTCAAGGGAAAAAAGTTGGAGTCCTGGCCCTGGTCTAGGAATTCCTTGGTGGCTGAATTTGCTGGAAGTGTAGTTTCCCATTTCTGGTTGCTGGGGAGAATGATGGGTACCAAGTAAGTCTGTCCAGATGAGTCCATAATAGAAAGTGATTCCCCTTGAGCTCCATTGTATTTGATAGTGGCTGATACATCCATTAAGAAAGGCTTTCCAATAATTAGTTGAACAGGTCCTTCAGCCACCCAGAAATGAACAGTTCTGGATACTTTTCCAATGGTTACTTCTACTTCCTCAGCAATTCCAGGCATATTAGTATGGTGACCTCCAACTCCTTTAAGCCTCATTGATTTGGCAGTGAGTACCAGTCCTAGTTGGTGAGCCAGTCCTGCAGGTATGATATTGACCATTGATCCAGTATCTAACAGAGCTTGATGGGTTTGTCCATTAATATTGATTTTAACATATCCAAGGGGGCATGAATAGAGGGTGGTCTGTTCCTGTTTTACTTCTTCTTCTTCTCTGCCTATGGCATTAGTTGACCTAGTGGGTTCCAAAGGCAGCCTTCTGTTTGAGATCCTCTTCTTGAAAGCATCAGTGACACCACTAGAGATAGCAAATATTTCTCCATAAGCCAGTTCCATCTTTCCTTCACCAAGCATTCTTTTGGCAACATCCTCTTCAGCTCCTGGGTATTCCTTGGCCAAAGTCTTCTCCAAGTAGGTCTTCTTTTCTGGCTTCTCCTTGGGTGGGTTGTTGAATCCTTGTATGTCTGAGTCCTTGAATCTTACATGGGTGTCTGATTTGGGGTCTTGATTCTGTATCCTGCCTGATGGAACTGGGGTCCTGGCCATATTCAGTAAGTCTTCTGTATCCATGTCCATAATGTTGTCCTTTTCTTTACTGATCTTCTTGTCTGCCATTTCTTCTGGGTCCTTGTTTTCTTTTGGTTGTCTTCCCAAGGTCTGCTTCATAGATGTTGGATGTTTCAAGTGTGAGTGCTTCTTCCAGTTGTCCAAAGGAGGAAGATACAGTGGGTTGGTCCTTGGGGAAAGCCTCTACTACATCTTTGATTGGTCTCCTGGGGTCCCATGGAATCATAGATTTGTCTGGAAGTCTGAAGTCCCTGCCATCCCTGGTTACTGATCCTTTGGTCATATCTTCTTCTAGGGTCCTACATCTGGTGGTACTGTGGGTGTTTTCAAAACAGTAGTAGCATTTTAAGGTATAGTTCCTGGGAGCTGAATTGAATCCTGGGGCTGGTCCAACTAGATGAGGAGGGGCTGATCTTCCAGCAGTAAGGGTTGCAAGTTGTTTGGTGATTTCTTCTAATTTCTGATCTGTAGTCCTGGCTTCCAGAGGCTTAGTGGTCCATGGATTGGTAGTTGAAACAGGGTTAAAGGTATTTACTGGAGGACTTGGTTTGGAGATGGTACTGATTGGATTCTGGGTAGGGTTTTCTGGTTCCATTAGGCTCTTTTCCAAGACTGTAGCTGACTGAACCTCTCTGTGTATGTAGGTGAACAAAACCTGGGTGCTGGGAAGAATATGTCCTCCATCCTTGAGTGAAACCATCTTGTTGTCCCTGAGAAGTTCCTTGGTGATGGATATGGCTAGAGTTGGTTTGAGGGCTTTGAGCAGCAATTTTCTGAAATCCTCCAAGCTGGTGTAGTATCCTAGTCTGACCAAGTAGTGGGTAATAGTTTCAAATTTGGTCCTAAAGCATTTGAATTCCTGCAAAGTGCTGATTCCTCCAGTTTGTGTAGACAGATTTACCAAGTTCCTCAAGTCTTCTTCAGTGTACTTGACCAAGGGGAGAGAGGATCCAAACCTAGTAAGTAGTTGCTCCTTCAAGGTCTCCCAGTCTGAGTCCTCATAGCCAGTCATCTCTTCTACCTCATCCTGGAGGTCTGATCCTCTTATAAAGAAAATAATCTGTTTGCATAGTTCATGGGGAGAGGCACCATCAGCTGACCCAGCAATCTCATACCTTTTTATAAATTTATCCACAGGTATGTTTGATCCATCAAAGAAGAGGTTCCTGTCCATTGGTTTGATCTTGACTGCTCTATTGGAAGGCATAGAGTATCTGGGCATCCTGGGTTCCTTATCCAAAAAGTGAGTGAATGGAGTTTCTGAATGTTGATGAGAAGCTACTGGAGAATGAGGGTGTGGTGCAAGTTGGTCTTCAGAAGTTGCTGATGAGTTGTTGTTGTCTCTGTATTGCCCAGGATTGGGGATGTTGCCAGCATTGTTCCTGGAAGGCCTGGCTGGGTTGGGGTGGGAAGTCTGTCCTACATTGGTATTAATTGGTTGGCTGACTGGAGGGTAGATACTGGGGGCTGAGTAGAATCCTGGAATCCTTGTTGAGACATGGCTGGTAAGAGGTAGGTTGACGGATGGAAGTGGTATAGTTATGTAGATGTTGAGTGTTTGTATAAAGAGTGTAGGTATAAAGAGTGTATTAAGGTATGGGTAGTGAATGGGATATGTATAAGTCCTTTAAAAAGTTTATGAAGATATAAGCTGACTAATGTATGTGTATTTTTTATATTGTGTAGATGTTTGAAGATATGGAGAAGAGAGAAGGGAAAGGTGAAGTAGTGATGAAGTGATAGTAATAGGGTTACTAGACTAAAGATATCTGAAGAAGTCAGGCCACTTGTGGGACACCACTTGTGGAACTACTCAAGGGACAGAATAGAGCTTGGACGGGATATGTATAACTACACTAGTACTAATGTAGGTTATGACAAAGGTGCTGATAAAGAGCTGCCTTCCTGACTAAAGCTAGGGGGAATGAGTGTAACACTAAAGAATAAAATAAAAGGTGTGGTAATTTATATTACTCTTAGAACGACTAAATATAATGTGCTTGTTT